>JARK01001476.1:228727-249935 GCA_000688135.1 Ancylostoma ceylanicum
GGGGGGGGGGCGTGGGAAAAAAACGTAGAGGGAGGAAAGACTGGTGCAGTTGAAAATGTGTGGATCACTGATGGAGTAACACCCAGTTACGATTTGTTTATTTTTGTCGTTCAGATCTGGAAACGAGTGCCACGGACCAGTGGTGGGATCCATGAACACTTCTGCATGCTTCTGACAAGGAAAGTGCAAGAGGCCAGGCTGACAGATCGAAATGAAATCTATCTGGCTTGAATCCTTGCTTGACAAGTTCCTCCATCATATATTTCATTTTTGCCCAAAAACAGGTATGGCCGAGTGATGAAGGTGCTGAACTGTTAGGCAGAGGGTTAAGGGTTCGGGTCCCGTCATGTGCATCCGCTTTGCATTTTTGTTTTTTTTTATTTCTTCTACCTTGTTGGAATTAGATTTGAAAGTTTACAACATGAAACTCAACATGGTCTAATTCAGGTGGCTGTGCGTTCGGCTAGGTTCTGATTCGTGATTGTCTTCTACAACTCAAACTCAAAATCTTGTCAGTAAGGATAGGTTTTATGTGCTAATCCTTTAAAGTTAATTTCAACAACGAAGAAGAAATAAAAAAACAAAAGTGCAAGACGGCTACACATGACGAGATCCGAACCCTCGACCCTCTGCCTAACACTTCAGCACTCGGTCATATCTGTTTTTTTTTAGCACGTTGGGCAAAGATGAAATATATGCTGAAGGACCTTCTCAAGCAAGGATTCAAGCCAGATAGGTTCCACTCCGATCTGCCAGCCTGGCCTCTTACACTTTCCTTGTGAGATGACTTGCTTAGTTAGCTATGTACAAATATTTTTTCTAAGACTTGTGCCCCGATATAGGTAGGGCAGCCACTTGAGATTTGTGCGAAGCCTTCACAACTGCGAAATCCTTGGAAGGAAGCAAAGCTAATAACTGAGCACAACTATGCAGGAAAAGCTTCCATTCAAGGGCTGTTTGTACCCTATCAGTCCAGTTCACACCTGACTTCCTGGCTTTCCTTGATAACGATCTCTTTTCTTGCGAATTCTGCGCCACTCATCAACATTTAAGGTAACTTTCCCAGGTTGTACAATGACATGTCCTCCCAGTCGTAGTCAACTTATTTTTAGCGCATGTATAGACGCGTCATTGCCAATTCAATCCCAGCTCGGCGCAGTGATGCCCTACGTCAAGTTGGAAGTGCACGCCGTCTACGGACACTTATCACCTGCACGCGTAGCGTTAGGTCGTTTTGTCCTCCTTGACTTGAGAAGAAACAGCCAAACATGGCTCAAAACATGCTCTAACTCATTCTGGCACCTTATCATTCATCCTACAGTCGTTCCGAAAAATACTTGCCTCCGGCATCCACCACCCGTCTGCTAAGCCGCGCCGCGCCTCCTAGGCTCCTATCATACGTATGTACGTGCTGCGACGTGGCTCAGTCGACGCGCAGTTTAGCGGGAGGCAAGTATTTTTGGAAAGACTATATATTGGAGCTGACCTCTTCTTCCTGAGAAAAGACCAGAAACTGCTGCTTTCTGTACACTATCTTTCAGTGACCTGACGAGCGCGCGTGGTAATTGTCCGATAATAAATATCAGCAATATGTTTTACATATTTACATACTATTTAAACTATTCAGTAAAAGTACCAAGTTGGAGCTCTTCCTTAAATTTTTGGAGTGAGCTCTGCGATGAAAGATAGCAGACACGTGCCACTCTTCCCCCATGCCTGTGCTCTGGAAAAATTTGACACACAATTAGAATTTAAGTGGGAGTAGTAGTATCATAGTTCCACCCTTCAGACCGAACGAGTTTCCCTTACGAAATTCAATAAATTTCACAATCAGTGTCATTAGTGGCGGTTATTGAATACGTGAAGTTGGTCGCACAGCTTACCTTCTTTGTCAGAAGCACTGGTCCACCCCACGAGGAGGGCTGAAAAGGCCTTCGAGGCGATTCTTACGAATCCCGCTGCAGAAATGCTCAATGCTTTTTCGAAGGCCAAGCAGCTGCTCATGATATCGGATGATGGATCTCAAGCAAGTTTGCTCCCATCAGTAGGTAGAGGAATAAAAATCGCACATTGTCCTTCATCGACAGTTAGCAGAACGGGATCTTGTATCGGTAGAAGGACAAGAAGCTCGGAAGGGTGAAGGTGATATTTTGCACTCTCAGGCGAATAATACGAGCCGACACAGGAGCATTGGTTCAACATTTTTCTCATTCTGCTCGTCAATTTTACAGACAACTTTAAAATTTCTCACGCTAAAAACTGCGTGACATTGAAGGGCCGTTTGTTTTGAATGTTGACCGGCTCCAAATGCGATGAGAAGATTGCAAATGTGATTAGATTTTCACACATTCAGAGGCAGCACCCACAGGAATTTCCATCCCAGCGGTTTTGTCGGGCGAACATTACATGGACGTGGGGAGAGCTTTGCTGAATCCTCACAATCACCGAAGCCTTCCACAGGATCAGCCAGACCAGTGCAGACGACGTAAAATCAGTGTGACCTACGGAACCTCAATAAATTATCGAAGTCTTGTAATTTCGACTGTGTGGCGAGTAAACTGTCTAGAACTTGAAGGTTTGTCCCGACGGCGAGCTTGGTAGGAAGACAGAGAAATGAAGTTTTAAAAAACAATAGATGCTAGAGCAGCACGGTTATTTCAAGGGCTGATTACAGTGGTACTAGAGAAACATTCCCACCATCTGCAGAAAACCTAGAGTGGAAAAGTTGTTTGGTGTTTTGAAATTACGAAACGTACTATATGTACTGTTCAATAGGTGGCCCTTCTCAGCCCGCGTAGGACCCCTTCTTGGTAATAGTATTATTATAGTATCGTGAGTATTAGTAGTATAATAAACTTGCATAATCAGACAAGCTGCATTGTCTTTCTCTGTGCTGGGACGTGTCGCCATGACCAGCCGTAAGTCCTTCTAGCATAGCGTAGTGTTTCAAACCCAGTATACTCGTAGTATGCCACGGGTAGGAGCCTGGAAGGTATACTTTGGACCGAATAAAAATCGAATAATTTTTATAACTTTAATAACATTGTAGGAAACAGTTTGAACTTCCAGATATTTGAGAATGAGAAAGCCCCATGACTCTTCTTCTTTTTCGTACATCACCACAGTGGTCTCTATTGTTAGAACGTTAGAACTTCCCATTTATTCAAAATATTCGATATTCTAAAGCAAAAATATTCGATTTCGAAAAAATCGAAAATTCGAATGCCCTAGCATGGGAGACCAATACAGTGCTGCACGAATGAGAAGAGGAGCACTAGGGCCTCCTTACTCTCGAATATCTAGATGTTCGAATTATTTCCTAGATTGTTATTAAAGAAACAAAATTATTCGATTTTTATTCGGTCCAAAGTATACTGGAAGGTGAGGAACCTTCGTATGATTAAGGCATTAAGCGGTGCATTATGGAACGGTCATGCAGGACCACAAAGCTCTCCTAGCATAGGACAATTACCGATCAGTAACACCAAAGGTTCCTGTGTGAAAGCATGTGCAGCGTGCTGTTTATACTCTCCTTCAGAAACAAAAGGTTGTGCTAAATTCGCGTCTACAGTACTTCCAGCGTGCGAGATGATTTCTGTTGACCAGGATTTGCTGTTGCTTTCTTCATCCTGCTGCTGTTTCGGACTACATCCGTTTGCTATAAGTCACGCATGTTAAGCCACCACCTCGATACCATCGCCTTGCGATGAAGTATAAACGGCTATAGACCTTAATTCTGCACGTACAGAACTTTCAAGGTGCATCTACCAAAAAGTATTCGGTGAAAAGAGCACCAAAGTTCGCTAGAAATAATCAATTCACTAAATTATGTAAGACCGACAAAACTCGTTGAGATGTGGGCATGTTTCAGTGAGTGAGAGTGCCTTTTGTGCAAGATCGCTTGGCAGACTGGATCTCGATCAGAGGCGTCCTGGATACCACAAAAGAGAACACATTTTCCTACATCTCTACCTCATCCGAAAAGATGCGAACTTCCAAAAGCAGCCTTTCCCATAAGATCTTTATACATGGTTGAGATCTAGTATGATTACAAGGTCCATGTATAATATTTTAACCCTTTCAAGTGCTTACCTGGTCCAGTACAGAACTCCAGAAAGTAAGAATCTCAAGGGATTTCAAAAACAATTGTTTTGAAGAGTTGCAACAACAGGTGCAGCAGAAGCAAGCAATGCTGGATAAATCTGAAAAGTTAAAGATAAATCTGTAACCGATAGCAGTTTTCACAGTCGTTGGCCACTCATAGGTGGAATTTTCGGAAGTGCGCTTCCAGTCTCGGCAGTCTCGCAGGATCGACTCAGAACTCCTTATTTTTTGAAGTGTCCGTACTAGGACAGCTAGCCCATGGAGTTATACTTTTAACCCGTTAGATGACAGCAATCGGTATGACTACCATCACTTCATGTCGCAACTGAAAGTCGATCCTGCAGTGAGATAATATCCATATACGAATATGTAGTAAAGTGATCGTGAAATCAGATCCAGAAAGAGTAGTGGACGAAGAAGATTCTGTGCCACTATCGATTGAACTAGAGTTCAGGATTCCATATTCATTACATTACAAACAGCACTGCTATCGATATGCATTTTAAATGGTGGAATAAAAACGATGCATTCACTCTATTTCATGAAAGAGCGCATAAATATGCATGGGAATTTGCAGCGACCTCATCAATGTCTTTGCATTTCGAAATTGGAATGGCTTATTGGGGATTCATCATTTATGGATAAGTGAGGACAAGTACAAGTATTTATCGGAGAGGAATTCCGGGGGACTTGATGAGGCCCCTCTGCCTTTATCGAAACCCCTAATTTTGTTCTCCATATCATTCGAAAAATCTACTTACTGTTACATTTGGGCTTATTTCTGGGAAGCGGTCAATGAAGCATTCCAGCACCTTTGCCAGACCTTCTTCTTTACGTTCAATCCGTACTAAAGTGTTACACATAGGGCAAAGCAATAAGTTATACCCACACATGCTTGGACAAGGAACGATCCTGCCAGTGAGTGAAGACTTGGACCAGAGACTTCTTCTTAACAGGGAACTCAGCTTCGATGTGGATTGCCATGACTGAAGGCTAATAGGGTAATGTACAATTCTTTTAGGGCACTTTCTTCAAGAACACCCACAATTTCGCTCGAAATCTATGAGAGTTATATGCGTCCATTTCTCTAGTATAGCACTGTAGTGTTCATCCTCTGAAAGGAGAAGTATTGTAGAGTTAGAAAAAGTCCAAAACATTATAGTTTTTCCCAAAAGCTGATGATTAGAGAGAGTGGTCGGCTTCGTCTATGTATGATGCAGGACTTCCAAGTGGAGTAAGGAATGCGAAATAAGGCCTTTGAACTTTGAGCTGCAGAAGATGCAGGAACCTCTTACTTTTAGTGAATACGATTCTGCATGGGTCAGTTGTTGAAAAAATGTGGAATCAGAGCGTCTAATACCCGAGGTTTAACTTACAAACTTGTAATTTCCAGACTCAGAAAAATATAAGACGAGTTTGTTTATAGAGCAGGTACAGACTGCGAAAGATTCAGCGAAAAACAGCTTATTCTATCCAAACTCAGCTCGTTTGAAAGTGTGCTAACCTCGTACTCGAAGTTAAGGCGTTATTCAATTTTTCTCATCGATTATTACTCAGGTTGTACATGCTGTTTTTTTTTCATGGTTGCTTTTTACATTATCACATAGTTGTCGTCTCGTTTCAATGTTGTCATGCGCGGTTGTCCATGTAATAAATACATACACAATTGCGCTGGGAACACGATTATAGGGAGCATCAAGGGAAAATATCTTCTGCACTGGGAAATATTATATCATGGTTATAAAGCCGGAATGCGCGTTTTCTTATGTAAAATTTGGAATTTATTCTTGGAGCGACACTATGTTTAGCTATGATGATAGAAAGCCTGAGCTTGAGAATTGTCTCTTGTTTCTAAGTTCGTAGGCGCTGCAGATCTCACAAGAACGATGGCTAATTTCGTAATTACTCAGTCAACTATAGCAGAATTATTTATTCAATATAATTGTACCTTTATACTACTCTACAAACACCCAAAGATTTTTCACAATGGCAGTCGTCAGAAAGGAAGAACCGAATCGAAATCAGCGCCGTCGACTTCATATCCTAAGGAAATTCTCATTCTGAAACACCATGGATATTTAATAGAATTCTGCGCCATTATCATTCACAGGGAAAATTGATCCTGTTTATCGCCGACAACAATTAAACTTGCAAAAAAATTCCGGACCTGAATGAAAGCCTGAAACTGTTTCCTGTTCTTCATCTTTACCTGCCTTCCCAGGTCTTACCCTGTTTTCTGATATAATATGACCTCGTATCTTCTTTGCCAGTCATTAATTATTAGTTTCATTTACCAAATGTGTTCAGTTGGGCATTTCATTCCCTCAAGTCAGTACTCAGTCTATAGCTATTTTGAGGTTGTCTGTTCAAGGCACAGAATCTGTTTGTGAAACTGAGAAGTGTTTAGGGAGCCCATCTACACAGTAGGAGAGCCTGGCCGCAAAAAAAAAATTACTCTTTGATCCCCATGTTCAAGTTAGAAATACCCTGGAAATGCCCTGACCATAACCCATAATCATTACTCTTGCATGGTTATTGAGCGGGTGGCAAGAAATTCGTCCGCACAACTCCAGCAGTGTTCGAACAATCGCGTCGCCATTAGATTCGTTATAACTTCGAACATAAAATATTATGGGCGTAATGAAGGGCGGCAATAACAAGGAACAACTGCAGTAAAGTCCCATTAATGTCAAATGCATTGTCGAGAATGGCTGTGATGTGTCAGTGTGCTGCGAATTCAGGAGACGTTCCAAGATAGCATAGCTCGTGTAGGTCATTTCGTTGATGGCAAAGATTGGCGAACCAAATTCCTGAAGTTGCTTAGCAGTGTCTCGAAAATGCTTGCGTTCTAACAGGAGCTTACTATGGTTGAAACAAATTACGAGTTCTACAGAACTAGCGGTATGCGTTCATGGGATCTCACTATCAACTAAGTGTGGAGAACTTCTACTACATAATCGTTGTTCGCACTGATGATTTTTTTTGCAAATTTCTGGGAATTTTCTCGTGAAACGAGTTTTTTTTTAAGTTTTGCTCGGATCCAGACAATTTCCTCGCACAAATCGTGGGTTTTCAAAATGATCTTTGGTTTTGTTTGTTACCTTGGATAAATGCATGGTTTATTTAGGTCTCTTCCTCCTGATTTTGTAGTATACTCTACCTAGTTCCTTGCAGTATTCATCAAATTTGCCTTCTTTTTTCAAGCAAAAACTTCAAGGTGTGGAACAAACAGATATTTTCGAGCTACATCAACCACCGTGTTTGGATCTGTTTCTTAGTTTTTTCGATTTCGTCAACCTGGCGTGTCAACATTTATTAGCACCTTATACATAGTGACTAGCACTTTTACTGTATATACAAAATAAATATATTTACCGAATCAAGTTCATCCAGTGTACTTACAAAATAAAAATTTTTACCAGATCATGCTCATCCAGCTGTATTAAGCATTTCAGAAGTAGATGCCTGCCTACATACATTCAGAGTGTTCACGGCTGAGATAAGCTGAAGAAACAGATGTCATCTTCTGGGCGTCCAGAGAACGTTGGAGTCGCGTGTTATTGTGTTTAAGTGCTTGTGCTCTCACTAGTGTGAAGATAAATCAGTTGAAACCTACGACGAATCGTTTGTTTACTTTCAGGTAAAGTTGCTTTACTTCCTGGAGCCTGTTGTTGCACATCAGTATTAGTTAAAGGGGTTAGTTGTTATTCAGGGTGAGGTCTTCTGCCCCGGAACTGTCTTCCTTTTAGTCGGCTTTCAAACTGTTGTCCTGTTGGGAGACCTGTGTGGAGATTCATGAATATCCAGAGGTTGGATTTCTCCAAGTGGACGCGTTTTACAGGAACAATGGATAAACTGTGGAAACTAATAGTAGTAATCATTTCCGGGACTCATGAACGCTTCCAGGAAGGTGCTGAGCTTTCCGCTCATTCAGGATGGACAGATTTTTCTGGCAAACGGTGGCATATCTTGATATCTTTGACATAATTTATCGTCTCTGAGGCGAGTTATCCCGATAAGGTACAACCCTTTTTACCGGAAAAACTTGTCCAATTCGGAACGACAGAAGCATAACTACTTTCCCGTGAACTTCCATGAATCTCACCACATAAGTGGCAAATATTAGCAATGATAGCAGGATATAGCAAGTTTTCCACAACACGCTCCCGAGCTCTGAGTGAACGGAGAGCTGAGATCCCTCCCGAGAACGTTCGTGGATCCCTCCACTGAATGTGAACTTTGAGCATATTCAATTAAGTGCACATCTGACAGCAGGAAATGTTGATGAAACCTCGTTTTCTGTGGATTTCTCATCCGCATATCGCCCAATGTTCGGCCAAAGACCGACCGGCTCAAGTGGTGTGAAGGAGAATTCCCCCCTGAAATCTGGTCGGTCGGTGGCTGCACGGCATTTTATCGCCTTTTTATGGACAGCCATAAAACACCGTGAACTATTATCCACCATGCGCCGGACTTTGCTGTAGGTGCGCATCACCATAAAACAGGAGATGGCCAGGAATACGGATGGGAATCGTTCCCACCTCGTTCTTGTCACCACAATTGACAATCCAAGGCAACGTTACAAATCGTTTAAATAAGGAGAGCATTTCTTGATGCTTTTTATTTAAAAATTTTTAGGCTTGTGCCTTTCTTATACATGAGCAATACATGAATACATGACAACAATATATAACAACATGCATAAACGAATAAATTAAGTATTATACATTACCGAATAGGCAGATGAGACAGTTTCGAGGTCATTAGAAATCATTCAAAATCGTGATCTATTGAAATGTTTTTCAACAGTTGCAAGAGTTGCCCACTTTGTGACGGAATCCATGAACGTTCTCGTAAAAGGCGTTGAGTTCTCCGTTAATTCAGAGTCGCAGGCATCATTGGAGTTACCCAGGATAAACATGTTAACTGCCCAGAAATTTACCATCCCTTCACGCGGCACGGAACACATTTACCCTGGGTTATCTTAATGACGCATTCAGGGACGAAGTTTAGGAGCATTCCGAACAAAATGTGATATTTCCTGTCATCTTTTTCAAAGTCTGTTTCAAACGTGACGATTATTGAGTATTCGAGCATAATGCCAACCTCTTTTAGCACCATCTCCAATGGCTGCAAACTTTGGCGGGTTCTTTTTCTCTGGCGTCACCCTAACTATCTTTCCCTGTGAAACAGACTGGATTACTACTCCATGCTGGCTGGCAGCAGAAGTTCAGACATACAGGGAGGGGGCATAAGTTATTGTACATCGTTTACTGGCTTATTACTCTGGGATAGTGCTAGGTTTTTTGACAATCTAGGTCTCACTTGATAGAGCTGGATTTTCTCTATTTCCAGATTACAAACGTGACCTGCATATCCGGGAGGTGACGGAGAAATTTCCGGCAGAAAATTTAAGCTCAGATTTTAGGTGCCTCCAAATGCACTGATTCAGCCCGCAATTCCTGAGCAAAACAACCACAAAAACAGTTTTTGACGACGGATTTAAGTGGTATAAAAATATTTTCGTACTCTTGAAGCCTATTTTGAGATGTACGTGCAAAATCCACTGAAGGCCGGGTTAGATAAGAGCACAGGGCAAGGCTGTTCCAAAAAATGCTTGGATGAGAAGACCAAGCCTAAGGTTTGGAGAAGTACAGCTGGCCTGTATCTGGGCCTGTTGATGAGGCTTCATGGCCATTCTGCAGCATTTTTACTCTAGTTTTCAAATCATATAAACAGCTCAGCTGATGTCCTGTCTTTTGGTGGAAAATTTCTAGGGCTCAAGATTGGTGGAAATTGGCCATTGTAGGTGGTATGGAGTAGCCATGGTTCTTCGCCTGTATATTTAGACTTCGATTTCTTAAAAAAACCCGAATATGACTGAAAAGAGCACTCTTTCTCTTTAAGAAGCGTATGAGCGGTGAACTCCATTTCGAAGATATTGTGGATCTTCCACAGAAAATTGTCAGAACAACCCACTTTTTTCAAAAGTTTGTTTCGAGGCCGACTGCTCGATAGCAAAACCTTTCCGGAAAAGCGGATCTTGACTGGAAAATACTCTGGACCTTTCTTTATTCGCCAGTGAAAAGCGGAGCAATGCATGGGTTCCTGGCGGAGAACTAGAAGATCAAACGTTGTACAATAACTTATGACCCCCCTGTACATGCCCACTCCTTTCTGGAGGACTTACCCACTTTGAGAATTCTTGATTTTTCTGCGAGACTCTCGAATCTCACCACAGCTCACTGCCGTGCTGTTAGTTGGTTCCTTTCCGAGTTAATACTAAGTATGTTCACAACAAGAATTCTTGCAGTTCGACCTCTTACAAGTTCATGCAAGACGACAGGATGATGAGAAAGGCGTCCTTATTAGTCTCATATTAGTTTTTTCTCTGATTTTTTTTTGCTCTGAATAAAAGGATTATTTATTACTCTGTTCAGCTGATGAGGGGCTAATGCGCGGTAATAAAGATACTGGAAGCCACTTTTTGGTGCTCTTTTTAGTGCTGAGGATCACTGACACACAATTACACATTTTCTTCCCATTTTTTGGCACTTACGTAGCATCAGAGGCTCCTCCGATGAACATCGCTGTGCTGACATAACGCGAGTTTCCTATTAGGGATTATGGGATTTCCAGAGTTCTCCAGACCTGTCGTCTGCTTCAATGTTGGAGTTGCTTGTCGTGGACTGTCAGGAATACGGTGGTGCAGGTGTTTGCCTGCTTCCTCGATCATAACTTCCGTTGAAATTTAGAGAGCGAAATTTTTCTTGAACAGATGCTTTCCTCGGGCTATGACGAGCTCGGCTGGTTAAAAAATTTTCTAACAATGTGCAAGGTACTGGTCAAAAATATCACTTCAAATTTCAGCAAGTGATTATGCCTAGTCGACTTAATCCAGATCGATTAGGAACAAGATGTTTTGAATGCATTTTCTACTGTTAAAAAACTTGTTATTTAAAAATCGCATAAATCCAAACTCGTCAATGCATGCACAATCTGACCTTTTCAGGAATACTAAAATTGTCTCGTTTTATAAAAATTATGGACGAGTGACGCTTTGCGATGGATTAACGCGTACGTCCTTTTTGCAAAGATTAGGAGCAAGTATCGTACAATCCGCGTCACATCAACCCGCAGATGTGGGGAAGCTCGTTTATGTACGTAGCTCCTACATACGAGTTCGAATTTCATTATTTCTTCGGAGACTTGTTGTTTCGAAGACGATTAACTGCAAACTGTTTCTTCTCTTCGCCCAAAATTGGGAGGTGTAGCTCACAGTAGCACCGTCACCACAAATACGGCACTTTTCTACGGTTTTTACTAATGCTTTGGTGCACTTGAATAGCACCTGGTAAACTTCCTCTGAAGAGAATCCAAAGAACTGATGCTTTTTTGTAGGAACTGCACCTACTCATATCCTCCTCCCCCCCCCTCCCTAAGAAGCATTTGCAAAGTGTTGTTGTTTATTAATACGTCAAAGACATTTCTGCTCGTCCAGAACACTGGCCAGAGGAGAAACAAACAGAAGCTCGCGACTTCACTCGCCATTCTAGCCGTTACTCTATCTCCTGACGAAAAATGCGGTCATTTTTATTGCAAATGATGCAATAAATTTCCATCCAGATCACATCGCTTCGCCTTCGCAGAACGATAGATTCTCTGCCTGAAAGGATCAATGTTCCTCAAAAAGTTGGTAAGTGCAAATCGGTGAACATTCTTCTTCTGAAGAAAAAGATGAGTAATGATTGGATAATAAATGGGTTTGGTGTCCAGTGCTCGGCTGGAAAAAGCTGATTGGTTTTTGAGATGTAGCTCTCAATGTGCACCAATCTCCTAGAGAAGAAAGGCAATTTTGACGTCGCACACTTTAATTTTGTTAAATCAAATTCGAACCAAATTAGCGAATCTCTTCTCCTTGGAGATTCAGCTGATCAAGTCACCAGATTGATTGAGACTCCAGTTTTTCCCCTAGAAGTATACCCCCATTCCGTTCTCTATGCGCCTCTCTGGCTCAGCTGGCTGTTGTTATAAATAAATCAGTAAATAATTAAACAGATAAGTAAACAAATCTCATCAATAGCGATAATATATTCTTTAACTCGCAAAATAATTATTTAAATTGGATCAAGACATGGCGGAGGCGATTTAGTTGCCTTCTCTATTCTAAGTTCCACCCTTCCATTTTTGGTTCCTCTTTTGTTTTGGTTTTTATCCAAAAATTGCCCTGGTATTTTAGCTAATTCGTTCTTTTTCACTTGTTTTCCTTCTTCCTTCAATGTATCATTGTGGCGCGCCTTATGGCGTAATAAATAAACAAGTAAATAATGAAGGTGAATAAAAATAAGATAAATGAATAACTAAATGAATGACCTATTCTGTAAGTTTGTTCAAGTAGTGGCTGTGCCTACTCTACTTCCCTGTGAATGTTCTATGGACTGCACGAGTAAACTAAACCACGTGACATCAATATTTCAAACAACAAAATGTGTCGGGGGCAATGCACTTGTCATTGTTCCTTAATTTTTTTTCTCGGTTCAGAGGTGTTCTCCAACGTCTGGGCTGATGTTTTCATTGATACATTTCCTGTTTGGAGGTTAACTTGGATTTTTGTGGCATATATTTTCTATTTTCAGATATAGTAGATCTTTGCGCACGTAAAAGTATTGTTACACGGGAAATATTGTGGGAAAAATTTACCGTGTAAAAATCTAGGCCTTCCAGTTACTGGCCCGTGCTATCATTGTAGCCAACTGTACATGTGAGAGCCAGGTGTGAAATGCACTGTGTGGCCGGCTTTCGAACGATCCCTCCGGACGAGTTTTCGCATCTTGCCACACGGCGCTGCTCATGCTGCTGCAGAGGACCTGCGAGTCCTGTCTACGACGAAATGTTGTTGGCAGAAGAGTACATCGAACAGCGGCTGATGATCGATGATGATCGAGTGGCGGCCGGCCGCGTTGGCCCTTACGATCCCCGGCTGCGGGCGTGAGCGGCGCTGGAGACGCGACTGTTGCGGAACATTGGCCGCCGTGATAGATGGAAGGCAAAAACGAGATGAATGTGAGAGCGACGACGTTCGGCGCCGCCGTAGCGCTGGAAGGAGCCCGCGGCAGCGCTGCGGCGCTTGCGGCCCGCGGCCGGGGCCCGCAGCGCTACCGGCGCAGTCCCCGCCGCGCGAGGGCTCCCCGAAAAGCGGCGAGTTCGGCCGATGAGATGACGATTTGCGTTGTTCTGTCGCGATGCAGCAGTGACAATGATGGATTGGCCCGACGGCGGCCTTCGCTCGAATCATCATAAAACTGAAGACGTCTCAGCGATAATCTGTCATGGGTTAATGGGTTCCGAAGAGCAATTCCTAGCCGTTCGCAAAGCGATCGCCTGAAGAACTCCAACTGCCTCAGTGCAGACTTTCATGGGCTATGAAAAATGCTTGGCAGTAGAAAGCAAAGGAAGGAGAAAAATTTTAAAAATCAAACTATTCGACCAATTTATCCGAGTACGGTAGTTAGCACTACCGCAAATATCCGCTTACGTACGCAAGTTTGATGTCATATTCTTACGTTAGCGTTTGGAAGGTGAACTCTGAATAACTGCTGTTTCTCCCAAAAAGGTTGTAAATAAAGAAAAAGTGAAACAATAAAAATTATGCTTCCATGCAAGAATTTGTCACCTGGACCACTTTTCTTCCGAAATGACCCATTCCAAAGGCATGTAATGGCTTATCGAGCCGCTTTTCAAGAGAAGACACATTAATGGAGCCATTACTTAGAGTCGTTTCCTTTGTTATTGCTCGGAAGTAAATTCCGAGAGATAACAGGTGTTTCTTGAAAACTGATGCTGCTTGTAGACACATTGTGATATTTCCAAGTTTTGAAGCTCGAAGGAACTTAGCTAGAATAGAAATTACCAATAGAAATTACCAAATTCTTCTGGGACAAAACAGAGTTTGATGATAGAAAATTAGTGGAGAAACTAGCATTCGAATAAAGAAACTACAAGGACATCAATATGTTTTCTATATGATATGGGTCTAAACCACAGATAGTGGCTGAGAAGACTGAAAATTTGTTTTTTTCTTGGATGCTGCAGGTCCACAGTGTGCTTTCAAAGGCATTCAAGTGTACCACACCCACCCGCTGGATAAGGTATCTGTTCATGACTGATCTCGCTCAAAGTACGTGCTGTCTCGTCTGTAGTCCGTTTCACCGGGAAACATGGTTTAGGAGAGAGGGTTTGACGCCGCCGCACTGACGATATATGTATGTCCATAGATGATGTTTATATGAGTTCTTCTGAAGATTCACTCATTACTCATTGAAAAAATCTGTAGACTTTTCATCGTAGAACTTGCAATTGTTTTAATTCAATTACTACAACTGCGGACATTTTTCGCATTCAAAAAGAATTACTTGGATGCCATAAAGTTATCGAGATTCGGTTACAAAACCCTTTGCCCTTTCTTATCCATCGAAAATTAGTCATTTTCAAAATGCTTTCCATTCGATGCTTTAGCTTTAATGCTCGAGAAAAGCTCTAGCGTCCTTGTTTCTGATGCCTTACAGTGTTATTTTTTGTTTCACCTCTTTAACACATTCGGAACAATGTGCTCAACCGGTTGAGCACGCCCTTTTCGCAGTTATGTTTTTGTGAAGCAATCTTAATGAGCAAACCCCTATACAGTGGTACACTAACAAATGTTCAAGCGATCTATACACGCGATGGGCAGCTGATATCCTCTCGTACTTCATTAATGCGTGGTTGAAATTGACAAGTAAAAGAACAATTTATATGAAGAGCAACTTACTTTCTTACTACCTCTTATGCCGTTGAACTTCTTGAATTAGCTTCAAGCTCGTGCATACTTGCGTTTTGGTTTGCCTCAAATTCGCGCATTTTCGGAGTACTATGCATCAGAGGAAAAATTCGTACCACGTGGGACCACGTGCTCAAGCGGTTGAGCACGGGTCCTACTTGTGCGAAAGCGCGTGTGTCCCACATGACACACCATGCCAAAAGCGTAAGGTCACGAATGTGTCAAATCTAGCAAAGCCTTTCTTTTCCTGAATTCTTTCTTTGCTGCAAACAACCACAGAAAGTCTTAGGAAAGATGCGCAGATTGGAATACTCTGGTAGTTGCTTTTCAATTCGATTGGTCCGGCTTGAAAACGGTCGAAAGTTTATAATTGGAGGCGCACAATGATAGAAAATCTGCGGAGCCTAGAGTATTTTCCCACGAATTCCATGCTTTTTAATCGTCCCACCGAAAACATACGTAGTCGCTTGTTATTAGTAAAATTCGTTCAAGGATCTCATATGTGAAATCGGGCACCTTTCATCACTGGCTCAGCTCTTCAGGTTTACCCCCACATCAGGCAGTAGGAGAACAATTCGCTTGAAGCTTTAAGCATTCACAAAGTTGGAAGCTTATATCCTAGAATGCATTTATTTATTTATTTATTTATTTATTTATTTATTTATTTATTTATTTATTTATTTATTTATTTATTTATTTATATATTTATTCATTCATTCATCCATTCATTCATTCATTTATTCATTCATTCATTCATTCATTCATTCATTCATTCATTCATTCATTCATTCATTCATTCATTCATTCATTCTATCCTGACATTGTTCTCTGAGCTTTTGAAAGAGAAAGGACTTATCAACGAATGTATAACATGACACTATAGAGACATCTGTTGAGGAGGTGAGAACTATTAGAACTTCGGAAGCTGGAAAACCTAATAATTTTCACACACCGGTCTTGTTTTGTTTATTCTTGGTAGATTTTTTTGCTGCACTTTGACTCAGTGAACCAATAAGGGGAACCTCAGCAATTGATGTATTTTTTAAATTTATTGCCTGCGTTTCCTGCTAAGCATCAAAGTTTTCCGCATCAAATTTTCTAATGACACAAGGAAAACTCGTAGACAAAGTGGGACAAGTTGTATCATCTTCAGTCTAAAATGGGACGACTTGGTCCCTTTAAGATCTCACAGAGACAGCCAGGCGGTAGTTCGTCATCCGAGAGCTCGGAGGCTGATATCCTGTCAAAACGGTCGCTCATCAATCAATACTACGATCATCCATCTCAGTCTCCGGTCGGAACACAACACACACGCATTAATCGCGGAGCGCAGCAGCAGCGGCAGTGGAGCAGACTTTCCGGGCCGTCAGGACTCCCGTCTCCCCGGATTTCACCCCCGGGCGCACATCCGGGGTGTCTCGTACGGGACGGGACCGCGTTACGGTAGACGCGTCACCTCGTCGGCGGCTTGTCGCCCGGTGCTGGGTTTTGATTTGATGTGCCAGTACGGCGCAGTCATCCATCAATCGCGCGCCTTTGTAGGTGCCGCCTCCGGGTTTACACTTCGCGCGCGCGCGCATATCCATCTGTAGATCAACGCGGCGCATCTTCTCTCGCTGCGTTTTTCTTGCGAGTGCGACTCATCAATTTCGCGAAACAAACATCCAAAAAATCCCTGGCTGTCCCTTTCTGGATCCTCATCGGGAAAATTGTGGATTGATCAATGTTTGAATGCAAGATAGTGGCAGCGGCACGCTTTGACGGTGTGTTAGTGACTGTTCACCAGTTAATTACTTCGTTTTCAACAGGAAGTTATCTACCCACTGAACAAACACAAGGATCGGGCACCTGAACGACCAAAACTGTTAGCGCGGCGCTGCTGATAAACTCGATAACCATGTCTTCTTAGCGGCCGACCATAATGTGAGCTGACTTGTTGATTTGTATCGCCGATAATCTTTGAGTGGTGGAGGCGCTGCTCTTACCAAGGGAGTCCGGGAAAGTTTGCTTTTTCCCCACTAGAGTTTTTCTGCACAGCACCTGAAACAGGTAGAGGGAAGATCAAAGGAGTAAGAAATTGCTTGCCGAGTCCGTCATTTTCGCGAAAAATAGCCGGTGTAGTACATAATATCCTGGACGTATAAAATTCTAGTCCACTATGCGCAAATCATCGTCACTAATGCTATTTTTCTATTTTTCCTGGGAGAATGAAGCTGATTCGAATATTTTTTCCTCTTCTGGGGCTGTACAACTCAGTTACGTACGTACGTACGTACGTACATTGACAAATGGATGTCGGCAGGTGAAGTTTCCTATGCGTGGTGCTTCGCCGGTAGAAGTTTCACGTGCTGGGCACAACTTTACGTGTGTAATATTCTGTCGGGCAAAGTATTATACGGATAGAATATTATATGCCGCACCGGTGCCCGCCATTCTCAAACACATAAAAATCCTTCGGGTAGAGAAATCTCACAGAATAATGTTTTGCACAGTGATTGATTTAACGCATTAAAAACGGTGATATAATGCCTGGAAAACGAGATTAACATAATCAATTTACATACATAAGTGCGTAGAGAACGTGAGCAAGAAAAAATTATTTTTTGAGGTTTCTCTTGTAAATTTTCTCTGAAAAAATCGGAGAAATCCCCTAGACTACTACTTGACTTCAGCACATTACGCACATGTGGAGGCTCTTTACCTCGAGAACAGCTGAATCCAGCATTTTTCGCTCGAAATTCTTGTATTGTACTGACTGTTCTGAAAAAATTCCCAGAGAAACTGGGAGACGATTCCCAGGTTAGGAAAAAATTCCCAGAGAAAGAATATCTCCAGGAGTTCCTCTCGGATATATGTACACTGCTTCTTCTTGAATTCCCGCTCTTGTGCTTTGTTTCGTGAGGCTGAGATGAGCATTAAAGTGTGAGATTCGTCGGAGAATTCTTGTGTTCTGCTGAGGATAAGGTATGGAAAATTTTTCAACTTTGAGCAAACGTACCGACTGATCCCTTTATTTGCCCCACTGTCACTGAGTGTTACTTCCATTGAGCAACAGAAACCTCGGCTAGCAGTGCTGTCGTGGACGAAAAGACAATGGACCACCTTCTTAGGCCCGAACCATTAGTTCTCCTCGCTGCCACAGCCCCTGAAAGTACGCTTGTCACCCAGCCAGCCGAGCCGAGCGCAAGTTTCGCGCGCCACGCTCCGACGAACAGTTTTATTGGTTTTGATAGATACAGATCTTCACACATTCAGATCCGAATGGATTCGGTCGCCGCCCGGCGCAAAAAGGCGGGGACGATTTGACAAATTGGCCAGATAGCATCTTTCGTCGGCCATCGGATACGGTAGGGGCTGTTGTGTGCCGGCTGTGCGCAGAGGTGTGCGAGCGACCACTTTGACAGAGCATGCACTCCTCATGCTGCTCGAAAACACTAGGTTCTGGAAAACTACGACGTAAAGTGGAAGGTCGTTGTCCTCTGTGTGCGGACCTATCCAAGAATGCGAGGAGATTGCGCTTACTTTCAATAGACTAGTAATCATTTGATCTTTCCGGAAGAAACTTCCATCACCTAACTTAAATCCAAAACACCCTCTATTCCGAAGACACCAACCACGTAATACCCCTTTAACTACCCCGTCGAAGGTGGAAACCCACCAAATCCAACAATTTTTCCTCAAATATTCACCTCTGCCCGAGTTGAAATTCGCAACGCGTACATTATACTACTCAAGTTTTCTACGTAGTCTAACTTCCCGCTTTTTGAAAAATCAAAACCGGCGCATCGAGTATCGGCAGTGTATTTAGAGTCGACGCGCCAAATGACCATCATTTTCGGGACATGGGGGGATAATCTTTGGAAACATAAGGATTATAGTAGGATTCCGCTAGCTACCTTTACAGCCGTAGAGGGCAGGGTTTCTTGCATCTCGCCAGAAGAGAATTACTTACATGGTTGAGGTTACCCAGAGTAAACGTGCTTATGCCCCTCAAAGTTACCCACGGGCGTCGACACGCCTGCCCTGGGTAATCTCGACGATGCATCCACGCCCAGGATGATAACAAAAATCTCTCTAACATTTGCGTAGGGGTGCATCCCTTGAAATGGCAGATGTGGTACGTCAAAATTGGTTTGATATCCCTGATTTTGCCTATTTATATGCTCGATAATTCCAGACCTGGAAAAGCAGGGATACCTGAGGCAGCATGCATCATTGATTACCCAGAGTAAACTTGTTCACGCCCCTGGAATCTACCCATTTACCCTGGAATTTACCCGAAATATTGGCATCAACACGTTTACCCTGGACAATCTCAGTGATGCAACCCGTAGCGGGCCTCGTGAGCGTTCTCGGGAAGGTTGCCATGTGTCGGTCTTCTTGAAGTGAACGAGTTTTCCGGGCAAAATTCTCTGAATATCTTGTTGCCGATTTGTCCTTGTCATTGACAAGAAACGATAATACCGCCTGGGAAATTTATCCATATTTAACCGAAAAACTTGTCCACTCTGGATAAACGGGGAGTTGAGTATCCACTCGGGAACGGTACCGAATCCCAAAATAGGATCTGGCTTACCATGCTGCTTTCCAAGGAAGAAAAACGAAATTAGCATCTCATGGCAGCGCTGTACTTTGAACGGCCTATATTGACACTATTCGATCCCGCCCTGTCCTGTCGCGTTGTTTCAAATTTTCGCATTTTCTCGTTAGTGTTTTTCCACGATCGAGATTCTCGCAAAAACTTGACGAAATTTATCGCTGTTGTCGTCCTTAATTTGTGCAAAGAGAACGCAAAAACAGAGGAGAAAAACCGGAACAACGTTGGGGAAGCTTTATGGATGAGAACTGGTGTGGCATTTCCGGGAATTCTTCTTCCTGGAACATTTGTAGAGAGCTACTGACTGGTCAGCTACTGGAGAAATTGTCCCTGGCGACTCAGATTCTGTTAAAGTCCCGGGAAAGTGTTCACATGAAGTGGCTATCCTTGATTTACCCAGTGATTAATGCACTTGTCAAGACACCGGGTTGCGACTCGTTTACTTTACTGCGTTTGAAAAATTGTACGTGGCGCGAACGGCAACTGCTCTCACCCGGCAATAATTTGCCAATTTCTTCTCTCCGATTACTCCGATAGAGTACCATGGGGAAAAAGAGCCTCAAGCCTCCATTGTCCTCCTGCAGATCGCCCCCCTCCCACACACGCTTGCAAATACAGTCCCATATGAGTTGTCGATGCAAACATCTGAACTAGCGAGAGCGGAAAATATCAAATAAGATTTACAGTGACAGTTGCCAAAGGGAGCCGCTGTCAAGTCGTAAACAGCGACAGATAAGATACGCTTCTGCTACGCCGACGCAATAAAATACTCGTTCGGTTCTTGTCCGCACACACACTATACGACCCCCGAAACCCAAATGTTCTCTCGTTAACTCCTCGCCACACACCATGTAGCCGTCCAGATGCGAATCCCAGAGCCGTTCGGCTTGCAAGAGCACGGCTGCACCCGCGGAGGATGTCAGGAGGGGGGTGGTGAATTTCTGAGAACAGTTCCCGTCATGAACGTTTCCAGGAATGATCTCTTTTACCTATTCTTCTAAAGTGGACGAGTTTTCCAGTTAGGATAAGTGTGCTTTATTTAAGTGGCTTGTCTCCGTAAGCCTTGAAAAAAAAAGCCTTGATGGTAAAGATGGTGAGAAGTTACAGATTTTGTTGGAAAACTTAGCCCATCTCAGTAGTTCCTGGTCTGCGATAACATAATCTTCATGAATGTGGTACGTAACATCCGTTGCTCTCCCTTCCAACTAAATGCTAAGACATATGTAAGAGTGCAGTCTGTGGGACATTTCCTCGGATCCAAAAATTTCATTTGTTTTTTTTTGCCATTCTTCTCGGAATTCTCGGGAGAAAATACGACAAATCAAGCACATTCACAATCTACTTACAGTAGCAGACAAATGCTTGAAGCATAACTAACTAATGAGGTAGATTGCCCTAAAATTTCGAAAAACACCAACGGATCAAAGCCTTTTCTCGTGGTAATTTCGGCTCTCCTGCTTGAAAATAGCTTCAACTTATTTTAGAGTCTCAGGCCCCTCCTAATCACAAGCCTAACTCTTGCATACGCAATCTCTGTCTGTGAAAAATATGTACATCCTTCCTGAGAAACTTCATGGATACGGGTACTGATGGCCTTCTACAACCACCGACCGTTGTTACGTTACTGCATTCTTTGGCTGCTAGAAAATTGATCACTATTAACGGTGGGTGCGAACGGGGGGGGGGGGGGG
>JARK01001476.1:278533-341680 GCA_000688135.1 Ancylostoma ceylanicum
CCCCCCCCCTCCCGCCAACTCTCTGTCCCGCAACGCCTGCTGAGGCATGGCCACCTCCATCGATCGATAATGACAACGATGATGTCAGTACTATGCGCGGATGCGCAGACAATCAGAGTGCCAAAACGTAGACGGGCATGCGGAGCCGCTGTCAAGACGTACGACGCGTCACGACCGCGCCGCGCTCATAGGCCTCTTGAGTCCAGGTAGCTTCTTCAAATTCGACCAATTGAATAACATCGGAAGTCACCTCTTCACAGTTTGTCGACTGCGATAGCATTCTCCTGTCTCACAAAAGCTTAGAAAACATGTCCATTCCTCCGCAGCATCGCTCATACCTTCGAAGGGTGCAGCCGCGACACATGAATCGACCAATCACAACCGGGCAGCGTGCCTACCGTCACGCAGCCGGGCATGTGACCGGGTCCGGACTATTGGAATTACCGATATTTCAGGACATTGCATGAATAACAAAATATAATGAATGGTCATAATTAAATCACCATATCAGTAAGTACAACAGCTCTCTCCCTTCCTTTTTGAATTTTGAAGCAGATGATAATATTAACAATACTCACGTTGTAAATCAGGTGGATACATATCCACGTTGTAAATTAGATGGACACAAATTTATGGTGTTTGGCTATAACTCCTTCAGATCTTAATATCAAGGCGCAGACGGCGCGGCGCTTGTGTGTGAGTCCAGATCATTGAAGCCGACTATGTCCTTCTCATTTTATTGAAATCAGCTGAGTGTTACCATAAGCATTTAACCTTTGTGTTGAAGTAGAATTCTTGAGTTCGATCCCCTCCTATGGGCGATTTTGACCACCAATAGTTGACGATCTGGACCCTGCCGGCAGTGCTGTTTTTTTTTAAATTTTTGCAACATAGGTACAACTGCCTTTCATATCAGGGAAAATCGTGCTAGTACGTGTATGTATGGCGGAAGTATCCACGATTGTCGTCAGGGTTGGTCACCTACATCGGTTTTTTATGAAGCCTCTCCACGAGTGCATGTAAATCAATAAATAAAGTTTTTTTCTTCTGAATTCTCCATACCACATCCAAATGATACTATTCTTTGAATATGACAACAATGAGCTGTCCGTTCTCCTGACAGAAATTTGTCTCTGTATTCCATTCAGTTACAACACTTTTGCAAGCGCCTTTTTTCTCTAGTTTCTCTGCAACTCTCACTACCTTTGGAACGGACTGCGCCACACTTTTAACTCCATTTTCATCGACAAATTTGCAGCCTTTCATGGAGATCTGTTTATGAAAATCCTCTCCTCTCCGTGAAAACCACACCCGATATTACTCATCCTCCGCTAAAGTGCGAACTCGGCCGGCATTCATTTGCCCTATGTGGGGTCAGGCAGACAGGCACCAGTTACGGTGTGTGTTTGTGGAAGAAATCAGATCTGGGAAATGGATGTTCTCTCTTCAGAGAAGTGAATTGTGACGCAACGATGATGAATCGCTGATGGGAACAGGGCCGGACGGCCGGGCAGAGAATGAATGCGGTAGATTTAGTGCTCGCTTCCCACACTGTAAAGTTCGGGGCGCAATTACTGGCTGCTCTGCCCCAACAACACACAAAACACACATTACAGGCTGATTTAGAGCCACGATTCGGCGATTTCGCCTTCCAGACAGCCGCGGGCCGCCAGGAAACGACCTCTTGGCACGATCCGCGGCCCGGAGCGCCGCTGCGGCAGTACTGTGCGGGCGTCGCGTCCCGGGGATA
This sequence comes from Ancylostoma ceylanicum, assembly GCA_000688135.1. Classification (NCBI taxonomy): domain Eukaryota; kingdom Metazoa; phylum Nematoda; class Chromadorea; order Rhabditida; family Ancylostomatidae; genus Ancylostoma; species Ancylostoma ceylanicum. The sequence goes on from JARK01001476.1 coordinate 280,284, forward strand.
TTGCTGAGTGTGTGATTTATTGCTGGATGATGGATGCGCGTTCGTGCACTGCCAAATATTTACGAGTGATTATGACGAATAGCCTCGGCGCGGCTGTGCACTGAGTTCTCCTCCGTGCGAAGTAACCTCACAACATCAGGGACTCTTGGTCGTAGAAATCGCATGGCACGATCCTGAAATAAAATGCTGAATTAACAGCCCTTTGAGAGTTCAAATATGTGCTTAGTTGGGATAGGAGGGTTTTTCTCGCTCTCAGTTCTTCGAGAAAAAAAGTAGGAATAGAAGGAATATGGGTTGTAAATCCCAGTAAGTCAGGGGATATGTTCTTATAGCACATTTTGCCCGTTTTGGGTAAAACTCCAGGTGCAATTCTCAAGTAACGAGATTCGTGACTGTCTCCGAGAAGATTCACTGCCTTCTAAAAGTGTACGAGTTCTACACACAAAAACGGATAATTCTCGTGCCCCAAGCTCACCTCAGTCAGCAGCAGACCATGGCTATAGAACTACTGAAATCTTAGCCTAACAAATCTATCACATTTTGCCAAAGAACACACCTTTCTGGGCAAAAGTACGGGGTTTACTCTTTCCGTGAGCGTTCATAAATCCCGCTCCAGGATCGAACTACTTCCGCCATATATTTCCACCAGCAACGATGTTCTATGGTTATGACTACTAGGAGAAGATGGATTGGCACAAGAATTGGTGCATCTGCTTCGTCATGTTTGCATATTGTGGAAGTGCACACGTGCTCCATTGAACGTCTATTATCAGATTAAACTGGTTTACGTAAATTGGAGCACGGTTCCCCTTCAAGAAATGAAAAGAACGACTATGACATGACCTTCCAGTCTGATTTTTCCAAGAATTCCGTCAGGTTCAGCTCCATCAAGTTGCCACGCTTTCTAGGTTCCAAAGCAACGGATGTTTGAAAAAAAAACCCTTCCCCCATTTTCTATTTGTTTACCCGTCAGTATAAAGTTAATGAACATAGTATAGAACGGAATTTTTGAGACTATACGCGTGAGCAAGCAAGTGTTCAAGCACTTGTTCAGAGAAAAAAACCGAGAAGATTGTGACCTACTCGTTCTGGACGAGTTATCCTGGTAAAGACAGGCATACTTTGTTAGAGCGACTCGTGTCAGATTGATTCCAGCGACTTGTGTCGATTTCAAGTAATAGGGATGATAGGGTGAGCCACATTTCGTTTGGGGAACTCTCATGGTCTGAGCGAGCAGTGGGGAGGGGGTATTCACGAACGTCCCGGGGAAGTTCTTAGCCTCCCGCTCAACCTGAGAGAGGGGTATCACGGCCAAAATTTGTGTGGTACCTATATCCTACTACATTTCCTTAACATTACTTATCCTTTGGAATTGGGCGACTCGCTCAGATAAGATAATTTTTCTCCATTTTTGCATGGACTACATACTCGTCCACCTCACAAGACCGGGTAAAAGCTGCAACCTTCTCGGGAACGTTCATTAATACAGCCACAAGAATCTTGGAAGCTTCTCGGGGAACACCGCGAATGTGGGTATTGGAGAAAGATCCAGCGATAAATGTTCATTTATCCACATTTGGCTACATACGACTTCTGTATCTTTGTTAATCCACACTCATCTTATTTTTTATTTATTTACATTTACTCACAAGTTTAGTTGAATAATTTCATAATTACCGTTCCCCCACAGGCTATCATCTACGCGAGGTCCCAAGCTGGGCAAGTTTTTTTCACTCCACCCTAGGCATTGCTTCTAGTGCATCCTCCGCGTTTTATTCGGAAACTTCTCAGAAATTAGTTACGAATTTCGCTCGTAAACTCGGGAAACTCGTACGAGAACGCAACCACCCTTCCGTGAACCACGGACCGCTCTCTGCTGCCTTAAAGTACATAGCACATGGTGAACGAATTGCTCGAGCAAAATTGCCGCACTAAACAACAGTAGGAAAGATGATGCTGAGAACAGCGGAGTTCAGCAATTCTTTTCAGGAGGTTCCTATGTATTATACTATATGCACCATTCTGTATAAATGACTGCCCCAAGGAGCTTCTAAGTCGCCCATTCAGCCAGGGTGTATAATTTTTTCAGAGAAATGTGATTTATTTCGCTATCTTTACGGTGACTTGTTAGACCAGACTGCCGGAAATGAGTCGCTCCAGCTAAGTGTACTCATATTTACCTGGGAGAACTCGTCCAAGTTAGAGGAACGAGTTGGCTACAACTTCCCGGAAATGCTCATCAATCCCATTATAAATGGCTGCAGTCAGTTTTGCAGTAAGAGAGCGGACTTCATGGCCAAGGCGAGCCGCGTGATGGTGCGGGTTCGCTACTGATTCGATCCAGTGACGATGATGAATCAACGACAGCGTGTGTAGCCAAGTTGAGCGGTGGAGAATCTGCGATGATTGATCGTGCCAAGGCGCGGACCTGCAGCACCTTGACGCATCCCTGCCTTCCGGAAGTTCGCGCGCGACTCCTACCGACCGCGCGCGCGGTAGGAACGCGCGTCCGTTCGACGATCGCATCTCTCAGCACTGCATCTTGGTTCTCTTTCTTTGTTCGCCGGATACTTGAGGAAGGGTTGATGAATGGCGACGATTCCCTTCATATTCGCAAATACATAAATCAACGACAGGAGACGCTAAATAGCGGCCAGCAGTTTTGCACGCGGCTACGAGATAAATGACCAACATCACGAGTAGAGAAAGAGAGCGAGCGATGCAGCCCGCTCGTACATAGTAGTGTCGGGGGGAGTCGAACGGCTTCTGGAAGCATGGGGATGCTTGTGGAACATCCTTCCTGGTACTGGAAGAATTCCGGGGTCGATTTACATCGGAACTAAACAAGGTGACCTTAGTAAACGCACTTGCACAAATAATAAATTTTTCTCCATTTTTCTTCCAAATATTGCCGAGAGAATCGAAACAAAATTATGATAAATTCAACTTTGGTTACCGTAAAGGTTTTTCATTAGATTTTAGCGTACGTGTCTTTATTAACTGTTTAGTAGAGTGGTGACCAAATAAAAACCGAACATAAATTTAAAATCATAGAATCCCAGAGCCTCACTTAGTATAAGACGTAGTTTCTCGTGTCATAAATATTGAATGAATAAAATTTCATAGGTGTTTTGAACCTGACCGTTCAGAAAATCGAATATTCCGAAAGAAAAGACACTTAGAGCATACATATTCCCCTTCTGCATAGAACTGTGGTTTCTCCTTTCTTAAGCACTAAAAATTTCAACTTGATTGGAATTGAACATTCCAGTGTCGGACATATTTTTTGGTCAACTCACTACATAGTGTCCATGTAGTTCTGATTTTACCACTTTTATTTTTCGAGGTTTTTCGAGGTTATTTGTGTTTGGTTCGATTCAGATAGGTAACACTTTTACTTGAAGTATAACTAAATAAATAAATAAATAAATAAAATCAGCAAGTAATCACAGTTGCCTCAAACAATAAATCTGTTGCAGAGTTTCTGAGGGGATCATCAAGTACAGAAATCCAAATTTTGAGATATGCGATTGTATTCGAAAGCTTATTCGAATATTTCGATATTTTTCGAGTAATCACGTTATTCGATAATTCGAAAAATCTAGTGATGATGGCTCCTAGACAACTTCTGAAAGTCTTGTGATCCATCATAATCTATCAAAAGATATGGAAACGATGTATGGTGGGTCTGAAAGTCTTGCAAAAAAGCACCACATTCTACATTTTTTTCTTCAAACAATCACTACTGGTCATGGATGGAACTTGGTCAGTCAATTTTTGTAGGAAGTAGAACATTCTACCATATCTCAGGTGGGAAAATTCCATTAGATTACGTGTGCTTTCGAGCAGATTTCGCTCATTTTTCTCTGAAATATTTCTCGATTTCGCCCGAAAATTACACGTAAATCATCCACTGGAATTTACCCGAATTCCGCCAGAAAAGTAAGCAAAATCGACTGGATTTTTTCCACCTGGGATTCTATTACCAAAGAATTTCAATACAAGAGCAAGAGATTCTGGAAGATTCATAAAATAAATGATGGTGCAAGACTTTCGGACCAACCTAATGAAGAACTTCTCTTATTACCTGTAGCACTTATAGTTTCCAAGAAGTTTGCAGAAAAATGTATAGAGGTTTTGGTGCAAGGTTGGGTTGGATCAAGACTTTCGTAACAACCACTATAAAATTTGTGCCCTCGGATGCTAAGCAAAATCGAGCATCAGTGGATATTTTGTACATTTTCTTCACCACACTGCCCTTTTTTGTAATTCATGCTGTGATGCCCCATCTTTCCTTGACCTCTAACTTCTATGGTTTTGCTTTTTCGTGCTTTTGCTTGGTTTTTTGCTTTCTTGCTTTTTTGTCCACGGATAGAGCTGTTTAATTAATGGAATTCTCAGAGCATTGTGTCTTTACGGGTTATCAATAAGTAAACAAATAAACAACACAAATCTGGACCACTTCTGCTGCCAAGTCACAAACTGAAACGTGCACAAACGAATTTCGTCTCACTTTCTCACAAAGTGCACAACGCTTCCATTATGGAACGATTGGAACGCCGTGTGTTGTATGCGCTGAAAACTGCATTACGAATCCGAGCTGCTTGTCATAGCTGGCAATAAAAATGAAAGCTGCGCTTGCAAAAGGGTTCGCCTACGAAAAACATTCATTTGATGTCTTTTCGCAACGTAAAATGCGGTTGGAAACGGTGGAATCTGCTGCACCGCGAAACTTACTTGCAGGATTTATTAGGCTCTTGTTTTTGGGAAGAATCAAATTTGAACGGAAAGCCATAAACTCTCGATAAAAAAGGCCGTCTTCCCAAAATGATTGGTGGATACAATTACGTACAATGCCTATGAGTAATGCTATGCACTTGGATTTTTTTCGTACTTAGGACTTAGATAAATTTCAGCAGAAGCGCAGCCCGAACAGCGTGATAAATGAATAAATAAATAAATATGTGGAGTTGGAAGCCTAGGGAGATTTTCGTGGTGCGATTCATGAATGTTACCGGGTTGGTCCTGAGCTTCCTTCTTATTCAAAACGGGTGGGTTTTCCGGGCAAAATGCCACATACCTACTGTCTCTGCTGATACTTGTAACTTTGACTGTGACGAGTCGTTTGGAGAAAGTTCTTTTGTTTTCATTTTGGCCCTCGAAAACTCGTCCTTTCTAAATGGGCGGGTAGATCACAACATTCCCGGAAAGTTCGTGAATCGCCCCACTGCCATCCTCCATCGAACACAGATTCACTCTTCTAGGTCTGCCTCATCTCATTCATTCTACGAACGCGAGGGGCGCAGGCATTCTTGAGATTACCCAGGGTGGACGCATTAATACACCACAAGCTAACCCGTCGTACCCATAGGGTAACCTCGTTTACCCAGGGTAATCTCAACGAAGCATACAGGCCCACCTTGGAAGACTTCAGTTCCCTTTGGGATACACCTATTCCCGTTCAAAAATTGAACCATGGTTGACTTTTGGATTAAAATGTGATGACAGCTTTGCCTCCAATGACGGCTGCAGCTTTTTCAGCACGACGATGGATTCTGACATGCTCACAAAGTGAAATTTGGCTTCTGAAGCTCTTTGGAAAAAATTGTGACCTTTCTAGAATTTTGCTGAGTTTTTCTAGAGAAATTCTTCTCCGTTCCAGTTAAAATGACATTCTGCTCAAGCACAGCCGGTTTACATTTATGCGCTTACGCACAGAGTTCGATAGGGTTCATGTTTTCGCAAACTCTTCTCGCAGGATAGTTCCTAAAACGTGGGCTTCGGGTTGTCCACACCACTGAATTTCGATTACGAGGTTTTTTTTTCACCTTTTGTTCTGATTCCGAGATTTTTCAGGGAAATCTGTTTTAAAAGATATCCCAAAATAGCTGGAAAGTGTTGTACACATAACTCCAATTCCAGTCTCAGTATCTAAACTGCACCACAATGTTAAACTTGTCAATATCGGAGCTTCTAAATTCAGAAGAGGTTGAAGTTTAACAGTAAAGCGGATACTTGAACTGTTCCATGACATTTTCAACCTTCATACTTATGTATCTTCGAATCTTTTTTATTCCTTTATATAAATCATGTTTGGAACTTATGTGCTCACAATTGAGTTGATACTTATGGTACTCTTTAATCCTTAACCTGAAGAATATCTTGACATTTTTACCTACCAGAAACGTGAACAGTATTCATAAAAAATTTAGCCTGGCAATGTTCGAGAAAATACTCCTACTGGTTCATACACGATTGAAACTACAGTAGCGCTTTTTTCGCAAAGTTCATGAAAACCTCCAGAATCAGTGACGGTGGAGGAAAATAGATTTTGAAACAAATGTTCGGAAGCTCTCGATCTTCAGAATACATATCTATACCAAGACTATTTGGAATGGGATTTACAAAAAAAATTAACTTTTCTTCGGGAAATGCTTCAGGACAAGTTGTTGGTATGGTGGACTTGGAGAAGCTCGGACTTATGGAAAATTTTCGAACAGACAATTGGAATCAGAAAGCGAGCTCATGCGATTGGTCTCTTGATAGCTTAATTTTGTTCACTGACAGTGAATGATTCTAACAGTTCCCAACGGATTTTGGGACAAAAACTGGGAGCACTATTCTATGGTTAGAACCTAATAAAAGCCGAAAAACTCAAGTAAGTTATTAGGTCGTCAAGTATGGAATGTCTGATTTTTTAAGTGGTCAGTTTGACAGCTGGTATCTCTGGGGTTTCCTCAGATCCACTCTCATCTTTCTTTCCATTATGAAGGTACATTCTTCCTCTCTCAAAATCACCTATTTGATTTTTGATCAACTTTGAAATTTTTGCCTGAGAGGAACTTTTGTGGAACCACTCAAAGGCAAAAAATCGTATCATTTCGGAATACGGGTTCCATCGCGGAGCCTGTAAAGCAAGCATAACTCGACATACCCAAGAAATGTTTGGGAAGGGAGTGCCTAATAAAGGAACGGGACACCGATGTTTTGAGAAATTTCTTCCCGGTGATATAAACCTCCAGAGTGAGCGTTGTGATGAACCTGGATTATGATGAGTTGGAAGCTGTGGGTCAAGCGGATAGAAGTCAAACTATGCCTGTATATGCAGCAAGGTTTGGCGTTCGTAACCCTATATTATTCAGGTGTTCAAGGCAATACGACAAGGTAAAGTGGCTCGATGAACGAATTTTTCTCAGTTTGATCCCCAAAAATTGGTGCCATTTTTTGACCATTTTTTGCAAAACTGCGCTGAGTAAACCAGGGGAGCAAGGAGAGGAGTCCACCTGCCATTCGTTGCACTGGCCAAACCTTGCTCTACTTGACCACAACTTCTCCCAAGTATTAGTCCACTTCTTGGTAGAGAAAATTTTCCACTTTCAACATCATGTTGGAAATGACCTTCGCCACGTTATTGCCGCCTGCTTCCCTGGCTTCCAAGCCGTTAGCGCAACCATGCTACTGGTAAGATGGCACGGCTGTGCCGGTAGCATAGGGGCATATTTGGATTGCTCGTACCTAATCTTGTTGGAGAAACATTACCCGAAACTGTCTCATTCAAAATCAGACACTTCATACTTGACGACCTAATAGTTACTTTTTATTAAGAACTCGGAAGAATTCAAATACTCAAAAAAGCGGTAATCCCAAAAGACTCCCTATTACTGCTCGAGGGTTGCATCCCTTTCTTACGAGTCCCCAGATCGTCGACTGATCTGAGATCGAATTTTTGGATTCAAAAATGCAGTGCTTATATTCATGCCAATATTCTATCCTAAGTATCCAGCGTTGTAGGTATGCTTGTTGCGATGAGGGCACTGAACCGTACCTCCTGATTATTTGCCGTAAGCTAGAAACTAGCCCGTGTACTAGTATATCCGTTTTTCGAGGTTAACTTTTTGAGTCTCCTCTTTTTGCTCCCCTTAGGCGTGAATAAACAAGTGAATAAATAAATAAACAAGTAGACTACCAACACTAGGGTGCCACTGAGCAAAACAATCGTTTTCAGAGTTGGGAGCAAAACGACATAGGTGGACAGGAATTCATCTAAAGCTCCAAGAAGGAAATTGTATTCCTCCGATGAACTATCGCGTTTCCATCTGGTAAAAAATTGCCAAAGCAAGTTAAAGTGGGCCCTTTTCACTGGAAAGATAGAGAACTTATGTAGAACTTCACACAATATCTACATAATGCGCATGACAACCAACTGATTCATAATCTGTGTTGAACTTCGGTTTCCATCATTTAATCCGTATTTTATATCAATCCATTATTCTCTGGAAAACTGAAGAAGCAAAAGTAATATGCACGTTAAGATACATAATAAATAAATAAGTGTTATTGTCGGTGATAAGCGTGTCGGATAAATTACAGTAACCCCGTCAAGTTACAGTAGACCTAGTTACAGCATTCCCCGTTCTCATCAACCATCTCTCAATTTGTGTTTGAGCCGCTGTTATCATCATTTTGTTGCTGTTTCATCCTTCCACGAAGGCCTATCTTCAGAACACGACGACACGTGCAAATCCTCCCACATCTCCTGGCCGACCGCTCCGAATCCTGCCATCCATCCGGCGCGCCAGGCGGGGCGCGTGGCTGCGAGTTAACCTGCTGCTGCGATTCGGGCCCCGTCGTAAATCATTCGACACATAGGTGATTATTACACTGCCTCGTATTTCATTGCATAATTTGATCCGTTTGACAGAATAGGTCAATAAATTTGCGCGGGCCCCTCTGCTATTTGAATTACTACCATTCATCTCACGGCTGCTGTCTCCTTCCCAACAATCGGCCTTGTTCGGCCCCCACGTCGCTGCGACGGGGACCTGCCGATGCCCTTGCTGGATGTGAGGGGCTTGCCCTGGAAGTAGGAACAAGCTTTTGTTATTCAGTTTCATGAACCTATTCACAATTCATTACCAGCCCCTACTTCAGCCACGGTTCCGGGTAAAAATGTACGAACTTCCACCCAGGGCTCAACTCGGGAGTAGACTGTCCACTGTAGCTGCACAAAGTGATCCAAAAGTCTTCGACCGATTTTTCACTGCTGCAGAAACTCTACACATTGAGGAAGGGTAACCAAATTATTGCAGTTGTATGAGGATTTAAATCGCAGAACCACCGAGGACTTTCTGGAACCATTGAAGAAAACTCGGCAGGCAAACTTCCCGCAGCCAATGGTGGCATTCATAACTGAGTTTACCAGTGGTAATCACGTTTACCACCAATGTTTACCCTCTTTTAGGCATTCACCAAGATGTTTACTCCTAGAGCACGGGGTAAAGTTGGGGGCAAAGATTGCGTGTCTACTAATAAGAAGTAGAGTTTAGCATGGACGTTTACCTCGTAACGTAATGTGACCCACTGACATTTACGTGCCCCTTTGCACTAAGTTGTGCCAGTTAACCGTAACTGTGGAGGTAAACTCACCCATTGGGGTAAACGCGTGATGGATGTCGCATCCGCGTTTACCCTCAACTTCACCACGGGATCGTATACCCGTGGTGAACGTTTACCCCACTCTCAATGATGAATGGCACCCTAGGTAAGGAAATGAGGAAAATCTCTCTCAATACTCCAGATCTAGGAATCCCGCGAGGTAATTCCGATAGTGAGTTACATTGTGTACCAGCACCAGAGCGTGTATCGCACTAAAAACAAAAGACCGTGCACCGGCAAGCCTTAGTAAAAACCAAGACCTATGGCATAGCACTTTAGCCTCGCTATAACTCGTACTTTTTTGCAGAGAAAAATGCTTTCGCACAGGGTTCAGACGCCCAAACTCAATCATCCGACGTTTTTACGGGCTGGTTCCCGAATCGTTTCGTAACAAATGAGTAATGTCAGCTAGTAGGGGAAGTGCCCGTGACATTTGCAGGAAATGTTTTCGAATATGTACATATTTATTAGGAAATCACAGAGGGGCCAGCTATGGTATGAATCATGAGAGGTATGCGACGTATTGAACCTGCGGCTGTTGCCAGACTAGGATAGCGACCAATTATGAATGAAGGACAGTAGCCAAATCATTTTCTTGCAATGTTTACTTATTTATTTGGTCTACATCTGTAACTGGTCACTGTGTGCAAACAAGGGCAAAAAAAATCACCTAGGTGAATGACCTGTACAACAGTTTACCACAGTTGGTTAACCAGGATGACGTGCAATGCCTCAAAATTCGTCACGGCACAAATTAGGGCATCTGTGGGGTGACCAAGGTTGACTTGGGTAACCAGCGAGCCGAGACTAACCAAAACTAACAGCTTAAGTGCTACATTTATTGTAGCAGTGGCAGCAACACCATGGGAGCAGGGGGGGGTGAAAGGGGTAGGGGTAACTGAGGTCTTCGAGGACTTGGACGGCCGAAAATAGTTATAGATTCGAAAAAAGTAAAAATATACCACAAAAAACCACCACCATAAACAATAAAAATGAGTTGGTAGTGTCGAAAAATTAGGAACTCCAATTTCCTGTGGGGAGAGGGGAAATCGATGTTCAAAATGGAACTCCAGAATCATCATGGAAATCAAAATGAAGACCTTAACGTAAAGTAGCGTCACAGTTACTCGTCACGGGTTTTAAAACCTTTTAAAGATGTTTTTCATGATGCGATATCTCCTACTACTCCGTGCTTCTCACCAATTTGCTCTGGAACTAAATTTTGGTTTGGCCATCGAATGCACAACTGCAATACCTGGACAAATTTGTCCAAAATAACCAAGAAAACCTTAGCAGTTTACTACTGTCCCACATGTGCCACCATCGCTCTGGAAGGCAATCAGAAATTTTGGAAGAAAATTCTTGAACTCATGCACATGGCACAATCCGAGCCATTATTCCAGAGCGGAAAGAAGCCGCTCCTCTCCAGTCTTCGTAAGTGTCGCTTCATCTTCCGAACAAACTGCCGCGAGAAAAGCTCTTCGACGTGTGATTGATGCGTCGTCATTACTAGTAACAGGCTGGACAGCCTATTTTTCTCCATTCGGCGAACGAACTCGGAACAGAGCGTAGATAACACAGACATACTCTGAAGTGTTAGCACTTTTTCGTGCGGAACGGCGCAGTGAAATTTTTGTTCGTTGGTTGAGCTATCTAAAAGTGGGTACGAGAAGTTTACTTGACTGGTTACCCTACTTGCTACACGATAAGGGCAAAACTGTGAGCATGTGGCTGGTAAATTATTGATCGAAATTCAAAGCAATGTCCGCTTCGTTCAAAAAGAACACTCGATACGTAAAGTTGATTTTTTTTCTGTTATATTCCTATAAATGCTTTGAAATGCAGTGTACTGGAAATTCAAGTTTATGCCGGAAGCTGTAGCTGGCCGATTTACACAAATATATAGGACCTGAGTATAGTTCCACGTTGCACTGTGAAATTTAGACGCCTCTTAGTTGTAGAAATTTCTGTTGTCGTTGGGCACGGCCAAGATGGGATGCGCGAGAAAATCGTGGATAGTTGAACTTGAAACGTTGTTACTTGTTGAGTCTACCAGAAATTGGTAAAACTATAATACATTTTCCTCTTTTCTGAAGATGGGAATGCTAACTTGTCTTCTTTCGACGATCCATAGCTACTAACTCTTCGCTGCAGGTTCCAAAAAACTGTGAGTGAATATAGAGACGCTATTTTAACCACCGCTATGTGAACACTAATTCATCCAGCAGTGACCCACGCCTCCAAGATCCTGCCTGCCACGAAGGAGATGGAATGACTAAGAGTCATGGAGACGAAGATGCTGCGATGCGCTTCCGCTGTAGCAAGACACGATCGTTGAAGATCCAGATCTCCATACATTGTTGTGCACCTTCAAGGAGTTGCTTCTAATGCTGGCACTAGTTGCTGGCCGGTAGAAAAGCCCGCTTTCCCAAAAATAAAAAACGAAGAACAAAATGGCTCGATGCAGAAACGCTCTGCAGCTACGATTGTAAAAATGCTAAAGAAAATTGTAAAATTGTATAATAGCACCATTCTTTAACGTAGGCAGTCCCATGGCAAGGAGCCAAGGAGGCGCTTTTCCTTCCAACTACCCTACGTTACGTATTTACTGCCTTTCCCTAGATTCCGGGAATAAAAGGAAAATGAGTCATGAACACACATACATTGATTAAGTCCCATGCTTTTTGAGAGCAATTCCCCACAGAAATTCTCAAGCTACGGATCCAAAATAAAAGTTGCCAAGTTCAAATCCGAGGAAAAACGTCCAAATTTCATCAAAATTTCCCAGCAAGGTCTGAACTACCGACTCAAACAGTGTATGGTATTCGAAAGGCCTGCTGCGGTAGGACTCATGGTCGCATAACAGAAGAAAACCAGGTTACCAAACCTGCTTTCACCTCCTGCACCTCCTGACATCATGACATCACGCTAACCATCGCTGGTTTTCATGATCAACTTCTCCTGAATCCAAGCGCTGATAAACGCAACATGGCACACCATCATGTTTTAGCCATCTTCTCCAAGCTTCCTCCCGTTGCTAGTTCAACGTACATCAAATCCTCTTTTTTGGGCACTCTGCCTTACCCACATAACCTCACGAACATTGGGGTAAAAGCTGAGCGCAGGCCGTGGTGTCGAACCGCACCACCACCATATGGAACATTACACAGTTCGCGTGTGATGTAGTGAGATTTCCCAAGGTGCTTTGCTTGAATGACACAACAGGCAGTTTGCCGCCTCGTGCAGAGATTTATTGTAACAAAGCACATAAACCGCTGAAAAACAGCACACTTTATGGAGGGGATGGGCGGTCACTTGAAAGACGCTCATACGTCATTAATCTTGGAGTAATATGGGGGGCAACATCATAAATTACTCTCCGATAGTAGTCGTAAAGAACGCTCGGCGGCCGGAAGATGCGGAGGTCATCATTCCTGCAGCGCGCGGCGGCTCTCTCGCGCAGATGCCCCGCTTAATCACACGTTTCGCCGAGTGCGGGGACCATCAAGCGCGGATCGACACCTTCGTCGGCGGGGGCGAGTGCTTCTGTCTCTGGCAGCAACCAGAACATTTCTTGGCGCTGCTTCGTGAACAGCACCGCGAAATGTTGGAAGAATGGCCCATATCCCCGTCGATGCGTTCTTTGGAGTTTTCCAGAAAAAGTTGCAGAGCAGTCGCAGAGAAGTTTGAATCCGGGATTGGCAAGCTAGGGAATACCAATAGATTGGCGCTATAGCATGAATCACCACACCATCCAGTAGCTACATCATCCAGTAGCTCCAGAACTGCTTAAGACCTGAGAATGCATGCATCATTTGAGATTATCCAGGTTAAGCGTGTTGATGCCGCACAAATTTACCATAAATTAACACGGGAAACAACACGTTCACCCCGGGTAATCCCGATGGTGCATTCAGGCACTGGGAGGTGCCATTTTGAGAAGTCAGCATTAATTTTTCACTAAATTCCGAATAAGGTTGCTCGAATTATGCTAATTCTCAAGTGTGACCCTCGTTGAACATCCTAAGGCATGTAGCTTTACTACTTGGCAAACTAGTAATCTCCAAAATAAAGGATAGCAATCGATACACTCGACGAGATAAGCCGGAAGTTTCTGGAAACGGATCAATAAAAAGATATCACCGCTAGTGAGTAACCTCAAGCGGGTCGCCCATTAGGATGTTCTACCCATCTATTACGAACAATCTGGAACTCATTAACGTTATCACGGTGACGGGATAGAAAATTCCAGCCCATTACGTCCATTGTGAGGTGGGGGAGGGTACCACCGAAAAAGGCGTTACCATTCTGCCGCGATTGGTGCATTTACTGAATGCTCCAATCAGAGTAGCTTTGTAACGCCTCGTTTCTACCCACATTGATGCAAGGCTCAACAAAACGGATACACGCAAAATTCTGACATGAACTATGCTTCTACGAATTTGATGCGGGAATAAGCGCAAGCCCTTCCTGGTTCTTCAGTGGTCGGTGCTCCTATGCTCCGAAAATTTCTATTCTCTTCACACTTTCAAAAAGTAGGCTAACTGCATACTCCAGGAACCGTATCCAAATGATTTGACCGTAGGAAGGGAAACCATATCGTTAGGATCATTAAAACTAGCTAAATGAGCACGGCAACACCCCGCTCCATTGCAATAAATGTTTCCGGACTCGGCAGCTGGTGTTAATTGCTTTGGCGCCAGGCTATGAAGAGCTGTACCATAAGGTGTGACAACGATGAACCAATTTGAATTCTTCCATGTGATCACCTCGAAGGTTGGTGTTATTAACAACTTCACCATTACCCTACAAGTGTACGTACATAGATAAGTATACGGATAATTTCTGTGTTAATTGAATGGCGACGTTTTATTATATGGCCATTTAGCCATTTAAATGACAAAATGCCTGATCTTAAATGGAGAAGCTTTAGGCTTTCAATCCCAGGAGAAAATATGACTCACTCAATCCAAATTTGCTCCTTGGCATCAATATTGCTTCCAATCCTATCAGTTGATTGTCAGTGCTATCAGCTCAGAAGTCTAGACAGCAAGTGGTGATGAAAAGGAGTAGAGTGCATTGAAATTGAAAAACCATAGGAAAAATTGAAATTTTTCCCCAAAGAAGTAATCTAGACCTGATAAGGAGCGGTAGTCGGGTAGAGTAAGGTTTGGCGAACGCGGTGAAGAACAGATGGATTTCCTGCCCCGCTCCAGCTAGGCCTATTCCAGGTGTTGAACACGAATACCGTCTCTACATACTTTACACTGTAACCACCTTGTTGTCCAGGTACGCCATTTTTACGGTAGATAGGGCACCTCACAAAATCCCCTCAAGTTTTACGTAGAGGAGTTGTTCAATGTGCTGAACACGGAAATATCATCCATTTTATATCGTAACTTAGTCTTTGAGGGGTAATACGGTAGAATTTCAGCACAAAACCGAAGCAAGTTCTCAGCAGGAAAATGGTTGCATCATGCAAAATGACATCGATGAACGCAATAAGCGTCTGAAATTTCCATACCGAGCAAAATTTAGGAGCTCTCTGTAAGACATGTATGTTGTATACTGTACCCCACTGTAACCGTACAAAAAATGGTGCTATAGTACAAAATGGAAAGATATCCGGGAGAACTCGAACCTCTTGTATGCACCATTGATTGACGCCGCCAATGTTGTTGAGCTCGGCCGGGCAATATAATGGTAAGTCCCTATTAGAGCTCAATCTTTACGCAGACAGAAGAGTTAGACACGTTCGAACGGAAAAATCCTCTAACCGGGAACGTACAGTGCCGGCCAAAATTATATAGCCTTTTCAACCTTCCTCCATTACCTCTGTTAACGCAAAGCTCGGCTTGACGCAAAGCCTTAAAGTTCGAATTCTTAACTCCAACGAATTTTGAGTCTCTACAACTATCATAAAAATATGAACTTTAAGGCTTCACGTTAGCCAAGATTTACGTTAACAAAAGTTATGGAGGGAAGTTCGAAAGGCTATATGTATAATTTTGGCCGGCACTGTACGTAGCGTCTCTGCGCGGAGAAAGGTCTAAATTTCTTTTGAAGTTGAAATTTGCGTATGGATGGACTAACATATTTTTGGAATTCTCTTCTATAAAGCTTTGAGATTCTGAACAGCTGCAGCTTTCGGTCGATTCTGTTTCTCCGTTCGCTCGTCAATCAATCTCATGTTCATTTCGCTTCGCGTTCTGAAACTTGCTTACAGGTTACGCCAGTGACGAACAATGATGGATGTATGCTAATCACTCGCCAAAATCTAGGGCGACATGGACAGCTACGCATGTATTATATTTTATTAGCAACGCGCTAGAAACAGGAACGAGAACTTGAACTAGCAGACTTTACTAGATAACAACTGCATGTGTCTGTAGAGCTGAGCAGGGAGTCTGCAGTACTAATCACTGTGAAACTGGCTTTAGAAGCCTTTCCTGAGCTTTTCATTGGTGAGTAACACGCTATCTTAGCTCACATAGTTACACACAAAATTGGGCAGCAATATTTACGAAATCGTTACATGAAATGTACATACAAGGATGCTGCACCAACTTACTTTCATTTCCTTGCTTTCATTATTACCTTTCAAGTGTTACAGTTTTTAAGTCGAATTTCCTTATGAAATTCCATCAGATTGGGATCACTAAATGGGAATAAACTCGGTTTTTAAAATGAACATGTAATATCTGAATGTTGGTCGAGAAATAAACCAAAAATTTCGATAGTAGTGAGAAGGAAATGAGTAATCAATATCGAATAATTCAAATATTCTAGCAATAGTTGTGCTCCAGAAAATAATGTCTCGTCGGATTCAGGCGGGAGACATCAGAAGCAGTAAGTTTTTATCCCGCAACATCATGGTCCCCTCCCGCACACTCCAGCAGGAGAACACACTTTGTTCCGACGATGACGTCATTGCTGCTGAATCAGAAAACGTACAGGACACATACAGATACATATATGTATTGGATTGGGCAATAAGTTCGTGTAGTTTTCTTTTCACCTTAATTTTTTTACTGGGAACTGGACCTTGTTCGATTGCGCATCAGACACCATTTTTTAGCATTTGATTTACTCTTTCTAAATATTCTAACCCATTTCCTCAATTCTCCCACCACCTCATTTTCTATCGCCTGGAGTATGAAGCACCATTTCGACTAGGACGACAACTCCCGATCACTCCCAAATGTTTGACTTCTCGAATGAATCGAATACAACTCAAAAGGCAACAGATATCAACGACTTACACAGAGAAGCCAATAATGTTGAGGAGACGGCGCAAAATTGGATGCCCGCCTCAGGTAGGCTAATTTCAGCTAAGAGCATGTCTCCTTTCTAAAAGGAGAGTTTGAAGAATAGCTAGACGTTTACGCGCTAGCTTTTGCTCTGGATGTGAAGAAGAAGCACAAAGAATGTTAAAATCAAGCGACATCGAAGTTCAACTCATTCAGTTCGCGAAAAAAAAAACTTCGAAGATCTCAGTACTAGGTGACCCTCACAATGAGAAGGAGCGTCGCTTCGAAGCACCTTCCTCAAAAATGCTATCCGATATGTTAGAATGAAAAGCAATTTCACTCATACAAGCTCCACAAGTCTGGAGCAGTCCCTAACCACTCATTTTGGTTATTTTGTCGGGCAATTTCCAGAGTTCCATTGAGAAGTTGCAGCTGAGAGTCACGAATTGAGTCGTCGCAAACAATGAGGCTTTTCATGGAAAAGAAACTGGGGACCTGCTCCTTCTCTGATAGCATTAATAGCGGAGGAACCGGAATACAAGAGTAACTTGTTGTGACTCATGTTGTTGGTGAAAAGCAGTAATTCTAATGCCCCCGAAAAACCGCACAAATTTTTAACACAATAAATATAGTAGCGAGCAAGCAGATTGCCATAACTTCTTCTAGAGAAAAGCAGAAAATTTAAATTCACATGGGAGTTATAGACACCTATGAGGGATAGAAATAAACTCACACGTTGTCATTTCGTTGTCCATTCGTCTTGGGAAAAAATTTTATCCACATCGGTCGAAATTCGTCACCTGGTGACATATGCACTGTTCCACAAAATAAGATCTTTTGGTGGAATTCCAACACGACTCGAATTTCCTACAGCAGGTTTAGGTCATATCTGCTAGAAAATACGTGTAAGTTGATCCATGTATGACATCTGCCAAAATTACTTGAAATCAATTTACCAGTGACCCTCCATAATAATTCAGCTAATTGCAGAGTAGGCAGTGACCCACATCTTAGAGAAGCAGATTTGGAATTTTTCCAATGGGCTACGGGCATCTAGTTATGCAGGAACCTTTCAATTGATTTCAAAATAGATAAAATGGACCCTGGAAATGAACTCGTGAAACAAAAGTCTTCAAGGTAAGGGTGAGATCCCATGTATGGAGCGATGAGACAGACACTCTCCTGCTACTGACCCATACTCATCATTTCGTGTCATGTAATTTAGAAGAATTCGAAGCGGCCTGACCTATAGTACACATATCAAGATTCTAGAAATCTTCGAGCATCCTCACCAAGCGTAAAACCGGAATGGCCTCTTCCTCGGACAAGGAAAAATTTCGAATCTTCTTTTCCATGATGTGCACAACTGGCTGCACTGCAACACTAGAATATTTGGAGTATCCAAAGAAGCAATGAATCACGTAGTAACTATTCATCTTCACTCGAGGGAAAGTATCGTAAGAATCCTTCAGAGGAGGCTGGAAAAGCGAGCGAAAGTGACAAGAACATCCATGGTGGCTCACTGCTAAAGTGATTTCGAGTAATCGTGGCAGATGCCGTACAAGGACCAGCTTTTACACATTTATTAGCGGATATAAGCTAAATATGCTGTCAGGTATTCAATTTGCGCAGAGATCTAAACAAGTGTGGGACACTACGGACGCCACCAAATGACGGATTACGACCAATCTGGATAAAAAAAATTTCCTATGAACTATGGTCGACATAACGACAAGGAATAAGCTAATTCCTATAACGCATGAGTATCTGCAACTACCATAAAAATTTAAATTTTCACGCTTTTCGTTGAAAGAAGTTACGGATGAGAAACCCAAAGTTACAATCTTTTTGCTCGCTACCGTACATATGCAGACAGATGCACCTCCAACATGAAAAGGGTTACCATGTCGCGATTACAAACTGGAGAAATTCTCTAGTTATTGTTCCATAGAATCAAAACGATGTTTCTTCTAACAATTTCCATGTTCTCTTATCATGAAACCTGGGCATTTTTGAATGAGTTATATCCCCATTTCTTTTCTGCCGTACAGGTTGTTTTAGGAACACCTTTATTGGCCGACGTTTCGACAATACGTCGTTTTCAAGGCCTGAAAATGGATCAATTTTCTCGAATCTGCGCTCCATTCCCATCAAATCCCTCCTCCGATCTGCACATTCAACTCACTTCAGCTAGACAACAATGAGCCCCGACTGTGAAGAGAAAACTCACCCGGTGTTCCACCAACATGCGGGATGTTGAACCGCACACTACTATACGCGAGTGTCACCAGCAGACGACTGAGAATTGCCCAGCGGTTGTGCATGAGCTGATTGGCGACAATCTTATATCTCACACAATGAACGGCACCAGCTCACTGGTTATCGACAAATGCTCATTTCTGTTATTCATTCCAGGATTTCGCACAGATATCCAGAATTCTTCGAGCGTCTTCCTTGCCGAGATTTCTGGTTCGAAAACCAGAATCGTGCACCGTATAGCAAAGTCGTTTCCATTGTGGTCTTCTCGTCTGTGTCTCCCCAGTGACAAAATCAAACTTTCCCGCCTTTTAGCAGCCAGATGTTCATTTATTCGAACATGCAGTGGTCGACCGGTCTCCCCTATGTAGATCGCGTGGCAGCACAGGCATTCAATTTGGTAAACAACTCCCGTTTTAGTGCAATCTCCGCTTTTCCCGTAGGGACAAATAACGCATTCTTCTGTTTGACATGTTCTGTCATAGAGTCTATTCCGCACCAGCTGTTTTTTGATGTTGTCGTTAGGGATTTTCACCAAAACGACATCATCTTGCAATTGAGCCCGGATAAGACACTGCTTTATAGCATTACTTATCCTGTCAGAATGCACAAAGGAAGTTTTCTACCGCATGTGTGGTTTCTGCCTTCATTGGTGGTTCTACGATTCCGATGCTCTCGTGATGTGTAGCCGTTTTCGCAGACTATACATACATATCGCTAGGTTTGTAGATTCGTGGCGTTCTGCCTCTCCAGTGCAAACCCCGGTAGCTGTTCTGAGCATGTTACGAATCACAGCGCGCTTCATTGTTGTAGGATGAGCAGACCTTGCATGTATTATTATGTTCTTAGAGCTCTCTTTGCGGTACCACTTTACATGAATCATGCCGTCGGTCAATTTCAGCTGTGTGTTGAGGAATGGTAACCAACCCTGACGAGGAGTTTCTCTTGTGAGCTTTATGTACTGTGACTGCTGATTGAATATTCTAAAACACTCGTCCATTTCGGACTGTGTAGATGTGATCACGCAGCAGTCGTCGATGTAACGACAAAAGAGGTTGTCGTTTGAGTACCGGTTGTTCCATTTTGCTCATAAAGCAGATGGCCGGTACTGGCGCTAACCTCTGTTTCATAGCAAGTCCCCTGATCTGGAAGAAATATTTTCCAGACCACTTGAAAACGTTGCAACTAAGACATTCCTTAACAAGAATCATGATTCGTGCTCTACTAAGGCCATAGGTCTCGATCTCGTTGCCGTATGATCTCAGCATTTCGTTCAGCGCTTGCAATGCGTCGCTGATTGAGACGTTAGTGTAGAGCGATGTAACGTCAAATGATTTAATTACACATTCCTGACTGGAATCAGTTTTGCGCAATTGGTCAAGGAAATGCCTAGTGTTGGTCAGGTGAGAGGGGATCTTGGAAAGGAGCTGGCTCACAATTTTGTTGAGAAACCATGAGATCTTATCAGTCGGTCCTCCCACACAGCTTACAATCGGTCGAATTTTGTATTCGCTCGCTGGCAGTAAATTCATGTTAGGTCCTGAGAGTCTATGTGTTTTGATAAGGCTGTAAAAGACGGGGCAGTTTGGATGTTCCACTTTGAGCCTACTTAGGAAACAATCGTTTAGACCCGCAGCTTTTCCTGTCACCATCCAGATATGATTTAGCCGTTTGTACTGAGCAATGAATTTGCTCTGTGTGGTGCTTCGGCAAATCGTGCAATCTGTAAGGTGAAGTTCGGTAATCTCGCGGTCAAGGGCTTGAGGCATTACCACAAATTCGCCCCCTTTGTTGCTCGCGGAGGGTCGGATCATACCACGGTTTATCAGTTCCCGTATCTCCCTAAATCTCTGCCACTGATCGTGCGTCAGGTTCGAATGACGATGTCGTTTGCTTCCTGTTAGGGCTGGAAGGACACCTGATGATAATTTGATATCGGCATCAGCGCAAGGTTCGGGCTCTTTGTAGAAGGAACGTTGGAATGGAACTGGCGGTAGTACCCTTCTACTTATAGTTGCAGACTGTGATAGATTGTTACGTCTACATCTGACTCGAAGCTAGTCTCTGAGTCTTTGCAGGCCCCCAACGACTTTGCGGATAGTAACTGCGTTGATACTTTGCATAGGTGCAAAAGATGATCCTAGGCTGAGGAAGTTCAAGGCATTATCAGAGATCTGAGCATTGCCGAGTACCGTAACCCTAGCCGTTCTGTTGTTATCACCCACTTTATGAGATTCAGCGTTTTCGGACTGGTGGTTCACTGGTAAGTTGCTTCCAACGTACGGATGACTCACACGACATCTATCCAAAAGTTTGTCGAATTCCTCGCATAATACGGACTTAGCGTCAGATTGGATAGATTCACAGATTCTTCTTGACGCACCCTCAATCCTTAACCAAGTTCGTTCGTCGACATAACGTCTGCAAGCATCTTCTTTTGCAACACATTTAAGCAAACTAGCAAACAACAAATGCTGTTTTTGCTTGATAACCACGTTAAGGATAGATCGGTATATGCCACGTGTCCTTGGATGATCTTCTGGTAGGTTGCATACTTCACCCAGTTTCTTGTTGGCGATGAGGTTGGGCAGTAGGTTGTTCGCTTTACATCGCTTCAGGTTCGCTTCAGAAGACCACAATTTTTCATCTACATAGGGGAGACCGGTCGACCACTGCATGTTCGAATAAATGAACATCTGGCTGCTAAAAGGCGGAAAAGTTGGATTTTGCCACTGGGGAGACACAGACGAGAAGACCACAATGGAAACGACTTTGCTATACGGTGCACGATTCTGGTTGACGAACCAGAAATCTCGGCAAGAAAGATTCTCGAAGAATTCTGGATATCTGTGCGAAATCCTGGAGCTGATGCCGTTCATCACATTGTGTGAGATATAAGATTGTCGCCAATCAGCTCATGCACAACCACTGAGCAATTGTCAGTCGTCTGCTGGTGACACTTGCGTAGAGTAGTGTGCGGTTCAACATCCCGCATATTGGTGGAATACCGAGTGAGTTTTCTCTTCACAGTCGGTGCTCATCGTTGTCTAGCTGAAATGAGTTGAATGTGCAGATCGGAGGAGGGGTTTGATGGGATTAAAGCACAGATTCGAGAAAACAGATCCACTTTCAGGCCTTGAAAATGACGTATTGTTGAAACGTCGGCCAATAAAGGTGTTTCTATAACTCCCTGTACGGCAGAACAGATATTGGAGATACGAAACGATGTTTTTCTCGGGTACTTTGGAATCGGTTTCCAAGCCATTAAATGCTCTTGATCGCCAGCAATGACATTTAAAAAGCGATACTCATTCAAATGTGCGAACTTCTTGCAAACTCCATCATCACAGTTATCACTGACAGCAATTTTCGCTTCTAAGGATGGGGATCCTTCCAAAACTTCGGCTAATGAATCGAATGATTAATATTTAATTGATATTTAATTGAACTCATTTTGTAAAAAGTATAAAAACTTATAAAGGTGTTTTGCCTATTTGCCCATTTCGTTCCCTGTCCATATATGCGTAAATAGGCCCAAATGTTATATCCTCCCGGGAAATCAGTCAAGAAAATACTCATACAGTAGTTGCATCCCAAACGCTCAGTGTTCCAGCCACATCCACACCGCATCGTCATTCGTAACTAATTGTAGGCTGGCCTACACGAGGATGGTTTGGAAAGTTTTCGGACTTGGTATGAAATGAAGTCAGTTCGATTCAACCAATGTTTTGCTTTTCAACACAGTCCATTCGAACATCATAGGCTATGTGTCACCTCATTCTCGGATCTATTTTGTCAACAGATTCTAAGTATGTACGGACCACCTCACCGCGCTGATTCCAGTGATCCACAGGGAAAGCTCCAAAGTGACCAATGAACCTTTATGCGGGGGTCCAACCGATTGTCCTTTACCTCAATAGATCATGTTTAAACGTAGCGAACACCTGTTATGACCAGGGTCAACCATGACGATGGGAAAAACCAACCCCCAATACGACCCCCACCTCTGTACGACCCCCCCTCTCTCTGGCTCAAGCGATCCTAGAGTGTCGTAGTTATAGTTTTTCATTATACTGACGCTGACGAACAACGTGGCGCATATAAGCGCGTACATGTGTGTTCTGCACCCAGGGTGCGCGGCGGGACCGCAACGCACGACGCGCATGCACGACTGGGTTTGCCACGGCCACGGGTTCGATTCCCGGCGCTGTCGAAACATTTTTGCACGGGTCAGAATGACTTCAGAGTGAAATAATCCATGATGAGGGCAGAAACGAATGAAAATAAGGTGATTCTAGAGCTTCTTGTGTTTTTTTTTTAGCTCGATGAGAAATTTTCCGAAATTTCGGGTCTCCGAGGAGAAATTTCCCATCTAACCCACTCAACCAGGAGCGAACTTTGGGGTGCGATAATGGGGATGAAGAATGAATGCTTGGTGCTCTATTACGTGCATGTAGTGAAATTTCGGTAAAAGGCTAACTCTCTTCAGGGCAGTTGAAAAACTGAAAACCTCGCAATTTGAAGAGATGGTGAAAATGGAGTAAATCTGTTTGCAAAATCACTGAGAAGCTATTTGTAGAAATCACAAAAACTTTTCCTCTATGAGTTTTAGTTGATGAAATTTCCTACTTGAGTGCAGAAACTGGTTGCACGAATTCCGCTCGTTTCTCCGCAATTTAGATGGGAAATCGATGGGAAATTCGCCTAATTTCCCATCGATTTCCCATCGAGCTCCCAAAAAGATATGAAACTCTAGAAAATTGAAACTCTGGCAAATGATATAGTTGGGTGTCCTCTATGGATATGTTGAAAAGCAGCTGTTGAATTGGAGTCAGAGACGCTCAGTACGAGGAAGAAGTCACCCTACTTTTTCGCGTTCTGACGGGCCCTGCTGTCCAAATCTCGCACGTGCAACCGATTGATTTTGCTTATTACACTTCTTTTGCAACCTTTTCCGCCTTCTTTATCTCACACTAAATTCCGAAGTGGTTCAGACCCGTGCAAAAATTTTTGACGGCGCCGGGAATCGAACCCGTGGGCGCGACAAATGCCAGCGCAGAAGGCGACCTCTCGCGTGNCCCCGAAAACTTTTTTTCCTATGAGTTTTAGTTGATGAAATTTCCTACTTGAGCGCAGAAACTGGTTAAACGAATTTCGCTCGTTTCCCCGGAATTTAGATGGGAAATCGATGGGAAAATCGCCTAATTTCCCATCGATTTCCCATCGAGCTCCCAAAAAGATATAAAGCTCTAGGAAATTGAAACTCTGGCAAACGATAGAGCTAAGCGTCCTCTATGAATACGTTGAAAAGCAGCTGTTGATTTGGTGTCAGAGAAGCTCAGTACGAGGAAGAAGTCACCCTACTTTTCGCGTTGTGACGGGCCCTGCAGGCCAAATCTCGCACGTGCAACCGACCGATTTTGCTTATTACACTGCTTTTGCAACCTTTTCCGCCTTCTTTACCTCACACTAAATTCCGAAGTGGTCCCGACCCGTGCAAAAATGTTTTGGCGGCGCCGGGAATCGAACCTGTGGGCGCGACAAATACCAGCGCCGAAGGCGACTTCTCGCGTGTGCTGCAAATCAATCCTGTTTTAACACGTAACTTTTTCGCTAGCTAGGGTACCTTCGTTTATCCCAATGGTTTACATCCAGCCCTTATCTACACCTCTTCCTGATACTGCCGTAGAGCGCTTGAGCCCGATGCTTGCGCTCGTCTTCCTCCCCTCCAATCCGACCCCCCCTCTTCCNTTTTAACACGTAACAGCGGGTCAATCCTGTTTTAACACGTAACTTTTTTGCTAGCTAGGTTACCTTCGTTTATCCCAATGGTTTACATCCAGCCTTTATCCACACCTCTTCCTGATACTGCCGTAGAGCGCTTGAGCCCGATGCTTGCGCTCGTCTTCCTCCCTTCCNAAATCAGCAGAGCAAGTACAGTTCATTTCGTATAGAGCAGCGATTATTTCCCACAGACAGCAGAGAACTTTGCAATTCTCGGCCAAACACCTCTGCAGAATACACTTTTTCAGTGGATTCAAGACATTTCATATGTGCCACTGTTCTCGGGTATTCACTTATGTACAACTCTCGAGGACTACTGATGATGTGAAACACAGTCTTCAATGCACTTCCTTCTACAGGCAATTCAACGCGGAGTCGGTCTCGCACTGCTCGAACGCATGAGTTCCACGTAATCCCACATCACTTCCGGCATTGTTTTAACATGTTAGGCAGCTAAATATCACTACGAATGACAGGACAGAACGTGCGCAATTTGTCAAATTCGCCGTTGTGCTTCCCACGTAGGAATTCGCCAACACCGACTCTTTTCTGAATTGCCTGTAGCTTCTCGATTCATTGTCGGAAGTGCCATTCTTCAAAATCTTCGGCGGAAAGGGAGTTGGGGGGAGACTTGCTAGAGAACACAGAGGTGTTTTTGACAGGTCGTACGCGTTATAACCTGCTAAGTGTAGGGATTTGTGATAGCGTATGCCTACGCAGGAAGCACAGAGTGGTTTTGACAAGTCTAACACGTTTTAGCTTGTTAATCGCATTGATTTTCAGCTGGGAAGACTGGAAGCAATATTCAATTTGTTGTTGTAATTTTTTTGTTTCTTTTCGTTTTTTATTCTGACTTTTTGTAATAATTAACACGACTCACTCTCTGAATGAGCCAAGGCATCAAAAAACTGCAAGGTAGCTTTTACTGCCACTTTTTTGCCCCCCCCCCCCCACTCCCTTTAAATAATCTGTTAAGCTTTGATCACCTCCTCGTCTACCCGATATTTCCTCCTAGTAAGGAAGATGTCGAGCGTTAGCAACATTTGGAAATCGGATGGGACTATATAATACAGACGAGTGTGCTGGACAGGGAAAGATTTCGATTCCCTATTCTACCAGTTTTGTCCAGCTATGGCGCAGGAGTGCACTCTAACATTGTCGTGAAGGAACAGCGCTTTTCTCGTTAACATTCCTTGACGTTTTTCTTCAATAACTGGTCTTCTTTTCTACAGAAAAGCTGGTGGACAACATCACACGTGGATAAACATGTTCATAGCTATCAGGTCAGAGGTGAATTCAATTAACATGTTTGTCATCTGTAACCTCAGTGACAGATCACATTCGTTGTCCTACGCCCACGATGGCCGGTCGACATTCGATATCTAATATGAAAAATATCTGGACTTGAAAGAGCACATGCATGATTTGAAATATAATAGTTACGCTTACTCAAGACGAGAAGTTTCTAGTCCTCCTCACTTTGCTTAACAGAGTTTGCCAACCAGAGACCCCAGTTACGTTGAAAAGGTCAAATCTGGCACACGCGTTTCTTCCCAGAGTAGCGCACCTTTAAAACACGAACGCTTCGCAAATGAAATCGAAAGACAGCGCTCAGTTGTGATCTCTATTTTGCGTGAGCCAGAACATGACATAAGTGATAAAGAAAGAATAAAATTTGAGTATAACTGTCCCCCCCCCCCCTCCTGAACGTGTTCAGACTAGGCATCCCGAAACCTGATCAACCACGACTATTGAAGCTTGTGCTTCCAAACACGTACCAACGAATATTTCTCAGCAGACAAGTTTCGTAGGTCTGTTAAACTCCAGAGTACACTTCTCCGTCCATCATGGACTAAAGAAGAGCGACGAGTAGAATATGCGCTCCGCCAACAACGAAGGCATATTCTGAAGAAAGGAAGTGGTCGATATCGTGTTCAACGAAATAATTTGCTTGATCTTGCTAAGAAAATAAACATATTGTTAAACCGAACATTCTATCCATCCGAGCGACAGAGATATCATAACACCGTACGAAAGCGGCCCCTACCTTACATATTACTGATGATTTGAAGAACAATCAATTTAGATCCGTGATTATAAACTCTGATACTAATGCTTTCATCTGTAGGTCTGGCCCAACCTCTACCTCAAAAATTTCAAAAATGTTATGCAGCAAATAATCCATGCTCGTACGAGTTGACCGATGCTCGTGGAGAAAAACGGTGTTTGACGTGTGTTGGCATGAAATGCGTATCAGTTCGGGGCAATGCTTGAAGCTGACATCGGGTAACCGACATTGCCGCCGGAAAACCGGTGCTGACTCCATCAAGATGATGTTAACCTCATGCACGACCTAACTGAGGTTGACGTTATGCAAACTTCACGCCATGACGTCAAGCAACACGTTATTCATGTTGCGTCCTACTACCAACATGTTAATAGGGCGCACCACCACAGCAACAACATTGATTGAAGTGCGAGCTCAGCTCTCGATCGGTGGTTTTTCATGCCGATGACTGTGGCACAAAAACACGCTTCTACTACTTCTTTTGTGTTCTTGTTATGCCTGCTTACACAAAATATTTCATTCGATTTCTCCACCTGCTTGCATGACCGAATGGTAAGGAGGAAAAGAATCAGATGTGATCGTCACTGGCCACTGTGACACCGGGTAACATGTTGAATCTGACTTCTTGATTGAGTTTTGGTTCCCTCGCTGTCATCACGCCGCAACAGTAAGGAGAAGAGTACGGATTTCGTCGGTTGAGTAGTGCATTATGCAGCACCTACTTCAGGAGTATACGTTAATACTGCGATTCTTGGGACATGATCTATTCATTTCGTACACCTCTTTTCAATTTTTGATTGTTGTTGTGCTTTTTACTCACTTCTTGATAATGATAATAAATGTTCGTTGTTAATTGCATTGTTTGTGAAGAATATGCACACGTGTAGTCGCGGTTTAGAACCATGCAAGTGACTCTGAGCTCTGAGCTTTCGAACTTATTGCCGGCGCGGGAGGCAGTCTCAGTCGCTCCTGAGTATTTGGAAGATTCCAAAGGCGAGGAAGTTATGTGCGCCCACAACACATTCCGTTTTTTGTGCACGCGATTCAGCACATTCTACAAGTACCCTGCATCGAATGATCCGGAGAGGTTTTGCCAATATACAAAACTAGTCATGAGTTCGAGGATTTGTATGAACATATAGCACCCAATCTGGAACACTTGCAAACTTATGCAGCGCCCATATCCGGTCGCAATCGCTTATTCATATATTTGAGGTGAGCAGCTCTTAACATTCTAAGATCTAATATTTCTCCACTAATGTCATGTGAACCCTCTAGATCTTTGAAAGCACGTGGATCTTGCAGCAAGTTATGTTGCAATGGTACAAGAGGTAAATTGTGGTAGGAAGACACTATCCGATATTGTTGATGAAGTGACAAAGGGTATTATAAGAGGTTGGCTGAAGTTGGAATCACATATAATTATGTTTACTCAACATGATCCTGTTCATGATTCACGTCAGTTGGATGTATTAGGGTACGAACATTAACTATAATATTTGGATTCAAATAATACCATAGAAGTGTCTGCCTCCCCCCCCCCTCCCCCATGCGTCCACTGCCCTGAAAAGATGCGGATATTTCCACCTGTGCGAAACGATTTGAACCCCTCCACCAGATGAGTGATGGTGGTGGGCCGAACTCAGCCACAATTGCATGTTCCTGCGTCACTACCTATTGTGACCAACCTTACGTGAGTTTGCTTTATATTGACCTCAATTATGACATTGTTATTTTGACCTTATTCTGACCTACGAGCCAGCTATATAGGTTCGTGCTATGTTGAGTGATGTATTCCCGTTAAGAATAAACCTTTATAAAATTACACCCAGAAACAACTTTTTCACAAAATCTCCTACATGAGCTCATTAATAGCTCACTCATTAATCTGCAATTGAGACTATTTCTATCACATATCCTTGTTCAATGTGCGGATGGAACATTACTATAGTCATCAGTCGCATTTTGTCTATAGCGGCCTGTTCGGCAGGTCTTCGAGATAGGCCGCAGCGAGATTTCCTGGGAGATGATTCTTATACAGGATGGCCGAAAATTACCCGTGCACCCCAGTTCTGTCCACAACTTTCGGGTTTTTTGCGTTCTTTCCTATCTCTCTTAATACTACCCAACGTCTACTTCCCAAGTAACGTTTATTCCGCGATGGTTGCCTTCAGCGTCATGCGTAGTGCCATTATCCAGATGCATCAAGATGAAAGGACTACGGCGCAAAAAGTGAAGATGTTATCCCTCCCCCGAGGAACCGTTCAAGATACCGTGAGAAGGTTAACAGATTGTTCTAAGGCCACGCTACTGCCAGCGTCTTGGGCTCTTCTCTTAGGAAACATCGACCGATTTTTGTGCAACTTTACTGTAATAAGTGCATGAGACATTTTGGAGTATAGCCGCATCGAAAACCCCGGGAATGGTACTTGAAGTAGAATTTTTGAGCTAATCATAATGAAGAAGTTCTTCCAAGCCAATAGAAGACAATTATTTGAGGCAAACTTTCATTTTTTTTTTTACATTGCCTACATATTAATGAAACGGTCTGATATAGGAGTGATGCGAAAAATTCGAGCCGGTGAATTAGGATTAAGAGATCGGCATATGAAATTTTCGGACAAGAGGTTTCCCGACATGACGAATTCAATCGAATGGGCGGTAGATTCCAAAATTCAGGACAGTGCTGCAGAATCGAAATTTTTGGGGCGCCTACATATTCAGGAAACGCTCTGTACTTTCAGACATCAGGCACACATTAAGTTCGTTTACCATCGTTTCCACTTCGGTAGTGTTGTTGGCTATCAACACGGAGGTCATATATTGTCTGCGGAGGTTACTAATTTCCCTTCTGTCGGTAATGTATCCTTTGTCTTCTCAGTTCAATTCCAAGCCGACATCACGCATTGTACAGCTGCGGTGAACAGCTTTGGAGATATCGTGCCTCCCGGGAAAAAAACTTCCCTGTGCAGAGGACTGCAACATGTTCCGCGCAAGGAACATTTTCCCAACGAGGCTGGCCTTTAGGTAAGATGGCCAACACTGTGTTAATACCAGATGAATACTCGTCATATCTTCAATATATAATAGCAGGTTCTTCCAGTCCTTGAAAGAAAGCTCGAGAGACCTGCCAACAGCGGAATTGAAAATGAAAATGGAGAGCACGTAACAAAGTAGGCTGTAAGATGAAAATGAATGAGTAATAGAGGTTGTACATGGTGGGCCATAAATATGGTGACAAAGAAAACCGCAACTGGAAAATGAATTTCGTTGTAATTTTGAGCATTGTCATATTATTTATGTTCCTTTCCCCCAACTGACTAAAAAACCAGGCAACTCCCAGAAATATCCTCCATTCGCTAGAAATCAGACCTTGAGACATTCAGTGAATTTGCGAACCGCGGCGGGCAAGTTATTAGTGTCGGCTTGTTCCTTCGTTTTTCGAGGTGCTTTTTCGGAAACTCCGGATTTCTATGGGTCATGGAAGACGCCTAGGTCACGAATGCTTTGAATACCTACTAACCCAATTGATTCTATTCTGGGCAAACTCAGCAGGTCTTGAAAATATATTGCTTCCCCATTCTTGAACCAAACATAGCCTAAGCGCTGGTGCACTGCGCTGGTGAAACGCCTCGAAACAACCTCCCAGTTGAGTTTGACTTCGAGGCAAAACACGCCCCTCCAAAAGAAAAACACTTCTTGTTACCGTATTTTTGGCCCACCCTGTTATTTGTTATGTCGTGTCTGTGGTGGAGAAATACGACGACCAAGCAGATATTTCTGCACAAAAACACCAACTTTGCTCCACTATTGCATTCTTATGCTGAGATTAACGCTGGTTCCGTTTGTAGCTGAAGATGGGGGATGCTTCCCCGAATATTCGAAAACTGTGTTTTTGTGACAGTGCAAAATAGAACACAGAAACAAAATATGACAAATTACTGTATGTACTACTGCTTCAGACTATTTACACAGCAAATGAATGAGTAATGATCAACTGGGTTTTGAAATCTTGTGGTCAAGAGACTCCGTCACCAAGTTGTTCCATCGCTATCGTCGATCATTTTCGACGACAACCCGTCACCAATCTTTAGCGATTAGTAATGGCCAATTTTCAGCGACTGGCCATCGCCAATTTTTGGCGATTTTGCGTCACTGGGAGTATAGCACCCCTCTAGCGATGTATCATCGTCGACAACTCCGTAGTCCCCTTGTTATAGTTTTCCCACTACCCAGCGCAAAAGCATTTGTTCAAGGGCTGTGGACCAGGGACGTACGTATTACCGGCATCCGGTTGTCCGTTTGGCCGTTATCCAAGTGTTTTTCCTTATCTGTTATCCGCACCATTGTCCGGGCATTTGGTATCGGTTCGAAGAAGGCGGAAATTCGCAGATTCAACTACACGTGATGTTCTACAGGGGCGGTCTGGATAGAAGCCACCTGCAGAACATGCGATCACCAGCGATGGACCCATCTCGTGGTACATTACTACTACTCACACCGAATCCCTCTTACAGAGAGTGGACCCGAGTCGCGTGGTTGTTCCCAGTTCTGGGCGTCGCCGCACTCCTTTTCCCCTACAGTTAGCAGTGGTTCAGTCGCATCGGGTTCCACGATTCCAACGGCGCGCAGTTTCTTCACTCTTGTACGCCGGCACATAACTACGAGAGCGCTGGACCCACCCCTTCTCATGGTGTTTTTCCACTTTTAGACGTCCGTACCGTGGATCCGTGATGTAGCACAGCCACCACTTCTGAGTGGCGGTGCACTCCTCCAGCCATAGTGAACCTGTGGCGTGGCATTACCATCACGAGTGAGTACAGGCGCAGCTATCTGGCCACAGTAACGAATGAGTGAATGAATGAATGAATGAATGAATGAATGAATGAATGAATGAATGAATGAATGAATGAATGAATGAATGAATGAATGAATGAATGAATTATGTGAAGCAACTCTCATTTACTATAACCCCTTGTGATGGATCTCAGCTGGACGACACCTCAGCTGAGGATGTTCAGGTTGCTCAGTTATAGGGATCAGTTTGTCTTGGCAAAGCAACATGATCAGGAAGGTTTTCACTACGTGCCGCAATTCAGGGTGCTCATTCCTGCAAAAGCGTTTGCTTTCCCTGATTTGCTCTACCATGTCGGATGGAATTCTGGACTGGAGGGCACTTATCTTTTCTACAATGCGATCCGGAAATCTGTGGCAAATGAACCCTTTCTGAACACATCAGCTCTCCTGTACCTATTGACGGCCGCGCGGCTCACCGGTGAGCCGCTGAGCTCTTGTAACAAAGTGCAGGACCTCAATTTCGTGGTTTTTCTTTGAAAACGAGGAAAGTGAACCGCATTCCCTGTGGGCTAAAACGAAGCTATCATTGCGAAGGTCAAAGATCCTGCACAAGGACACTACAACACATCTCGCTGAGTTGAGATAAAGACATTTAAATGTGTATTATCCCGTTATGTTTCTTTATAACACTGAAAACCTCGTGAACAAACTTCTTGCATTCATAAAGTAAGAAAACCAGGATTCAAAGCACTCTTTTTTCGGCCAGTGATAGCAATATTCTTCCAGAACAACATTATATACTAGTTTCTTGCAACTATCGATTTTATGTTTGGTATTTTAATGATAATTATGCGAAACCCTGCGGCCGCCACGCTGTTGAAGGGGACGTTGGTCCCACGCGCCAGACAAGCAAAAACGTGCGCGGTCGTCAATGGGTTAAAACCATACTGCTATTCAATAGTTTCTGCATTTTTTATTTTTATGAACAATTCTGAAAGGAACGATGTCAAGGGTGACAACAGCTGCTTGTAAATGGCTTGACGTTGAGCGTTCTTACTCACACAAAGTGTCGGAAGTTGAGCAGTAAAAGAGATCACGATTGTGTGGTTGAGAAACGAGAGACGCGGAGATAAAAAGAGGATGCGAAAGGACCGCAGCAGGAAGTCGGAAGAACCGCAGTAGAATGGAAGAGAGAATGAGCGTTACTCGGTCGGTACTCTCTAGCGTAAGGTGGAAAAAGTCGGTACTCTCTAGCGTAAGGTGGGAAATCCACTTCATGTGAATATCTGCCTGAAACCCAGCTGACCTTCATCGAGGCCGTCATTCTTGCGCGTGGATACCATGTGCTCCCATGAGGGTGAATTGGTTGCGTATCACATCGCAGCAGAACCAGCGTGCGCACTCAAACAGTCTTCTGGAAGGATCCCAGCAACTACTCGGAAGAACCGCAGCAGGAAGGTAGAAGAACCGCAGGTCACCTGTGGGTTCCTTCGATTTTCTGCTGCAGTACTTCCTGAAACTTGTCTAGGTATGTGGGAATTTAGGCCTGCTCACGCTCTACAACATTTCTAGGTAGAGAATATGCGTGAAAATAACGTTTTATTGCTCCCATTTGTACGACCGTGGAGAAATCGTGTTAGATAAACACAACATAATGAAATCATCTCTGGAATAAAAGACAAATGTCA
Source organism: Ancylostoma ceylanicum (assembly GCA_000688135.1). Taxonomy (NCBI): domain Eukaryota; kingdom Metazoa; phylum Nematoda; class Chromadorea; order Rhabditida; family Ancylostomatidae; genus Ancylostoma; species Ancylostoma ceylanicum. The sequence continues at coordinate 313,562 of JARK01001476.1, forward strand.
AGATGAGCAAAATTCAGAAGGCTTCAGGAAGCCTTGCTCTCAGAATTTGATATGATTAGAAATCAGCTAGACCCGATGAGAAATCTCGAGAACGTATGTGCAAAGGCAGTGTGGAAGTAAGTTCTGCGTAAATACATATATGGAACGCTCGACAAGTAGTGACTCTTCTAACCATCTGGACAGCTCTACTGAGATTCTGCACGCTCCGGAATGTTCACATGGAGCACCAAGTTCTCTGGGAAAAGTCCCTTTCACACCACATGGTAACCCTTGCTCACAGGCCGAGCCTCCTTCTTCTCCCCACTCTTCATCCTTGATAGACGACGGCGCAATCGCGTACGCTTCTGGAAGTCGTATGTACTATGTACTGATGGAGACACTACGTCGAGGGATCGGAACTCACCGCGATTTTTCCCACGGGCTGATACTTGGGAGAATTCGAGTTCCAGTAGTGACATATCATAACTGCTGTCAAGATGAAGCACACCCCTTAAATAGATTCAGATGACGCGGGAGATCGTCCAGGGGTAAAATGAATCGACATACCTACGGCGACTGATGAGAGCAGCATGAATCCTGAAAGGCCGTTCACGAGGCCTGTGCGGTCCTTCATTTTGGAGAGGTGGTCGAGCCAGATGCCTGTGGTGATCACAGCCAACAGGTTGCCGACCGCCGAGATGATGCAGCATACCAGCCACATCATCAGCATGGTGCGCCAACGATACCTAAAAAGCGATGGCTTCACAGCGATCCTTGACTCATACATTTCTGGATAGTGTGAGCAGTCGCAAGGAATAGGGAGAGGGCGTGGCAGAAAGAGGGAGGAGATATCCCCTTCGTGACCGCCTTAAATTACAATACGTCCTTTATACTACAGTACTACTTATAAAAAACATAAGAAATTTGACATTACCCAAACGTTATCTAAGAGAGCAAATGCTATGTATGAACTATTCGTGCAAAAGCTCAACGCGGCAAATTAGGATTTTCGATTGGAACATGTCAACAATATTAAAAACGAGTAGAACATGTAATGACAAAAGCAGCTCCTAATTTTGTATTTTTCAGCTTACGAGTTGATTAGTTTTCCCATTAAATTTTAAAAACAAATTACAAGTTTCCATGGCACAATCCCGAGTTACTTCACCCTCCCGCCCCCCCCCCTCTCCAACCNTCACAAGGGAAGGATACTTAGTGAGTATCACCATTCACGGCGTATTCTATATTGCCTTATGCAGCCTGCGACGGTGGTCCCAGACCTGTTTCTGAAGTTTACGAAACCTTTGTGTGACGACTCATACAAATACTAATACTGCCATATTTGCCCCCTCAACATAAGCACTATGTAGAGATTATTCAATTAGATTATTCAGTTGTAGTTATTCAAAATTACGTTGCGAAATTTAGTTTTTTTCTCGTTAATCACAAAAAAAGTACGAAAAATGGCCGTAAATCATACGCACATCCTTGGTGTTTATATGTGAACAAACGAATGGAAGCATGTGTGCAGTGACTAGTTTTCTTGTTCTTTCAATGTTTTTTTTTTTTCAGGAAAAATCCTTTTTTAGTGAAGATGTCGAAATCTTCTCTAAAACAGCTAGAAATTCCTTTAGCGCGGACGCCTACTATCAAGAACATAGTTAAGGAGCACATCACTCTTGAAGGTATATGCAATTTTCGTCTTCAGCGATCAAGAGGAATTGTATATTTTAAGCATCTGATGTCGTTTCTAAATTGAGATCAAGCATCGAGTGTCAAATGGGCGGAGTTCTCGGTCAGGTGTCTAAAAACGAGAAGAGGCACAAGGTGAGGGAAATCAGTGTTGCTTTTATCATTGAAATTTGTTGTAGCAAACAGTGGTGCCAGTCATCTAAGAGAAGATGGTGCAAAATTTAGATGCACTATGGAGTTCTGAAAGATGACGTATCGCAAGCAATCGAAAAGAAGAAGACACGTGGAAAGGAGTTAAAAGATAGCAAGAAGAGTCAAGCACTTGCTCCAGTTCCAGACCGCATCCCACTACCACCGCTAAGTGAGGCATTGCGAGAAGAGCGTCGGAAGGCTATGAGGGTACTGTATCTGTTCTTTCGTTGTCTTATTATTCCTTTTCCCTCTTTTTTCTTCTTATTCTTCATTCTGTTGTTGAACCTACTGGGAAATGCTAGAAATCCATCGAGGGTGGTGTGATGGGCAGACAGTGAGCACAAGTATCCAACACATGTATCCAACTACACAAATTTGTGTTCTAAGCAGACTAAATGAAACGTAATTTTGTGTAAGTGAACTTTAACGTGACCTCATGAATGATTCTTCTCATTCTAGGATGCGAACAAGCTTACCTTAGTTTCACAAGAAAGCCCACCTTCCGTGTGCATGCTGACAGCTTTGAATGCTTATGGTGGCGTTTCTTGTTGCGATGTTTCCGACGATTCATCAATGCTATGCATAGGGTTGGTTTAAACTCTATTCTTTGTATGTAATTCTGTTTCATTTATTCCTACTACTTTTTCATATAATTCATTGCTTTCTATTCTTAGAGGATCTGATGGCTCAATTGAGCTCACTGCTTTCGATGAAGACCAAAAGCTCAAAACATTACGCGACATGGAAGAGCTTGAACGGGTACGTCAAAGTTATCGTGTTGTTATTGAAGACAGCACTCACATAAAAATCTGATTCGTTCATCGCGGTTGGACTGCAACTCTGTATTCATCGCAGTTTGGTTTTTTCGGTTTCTCGGGTCCATTTCCTACTAATTTTCACATAATCTCTCGAAAGGCTCGTCGGGTATTTACTGTTGTTTTGCTCCCTGTCTTCTGTGCCAGAATTTTGTAAACGTTTCGACGGAGGGTAATGATACTCAATCCGTCTGCTCAAAACCGAGGAAAAAGCAGAAAGAGGCCAAGAAAACTGAACATTTTGCAAGCAAAAAGAACTCATTATCTGATGTCCACAAATTGAGAGTTATCGAGTACCTGCTGACTTTCCCTATAAGCGTGATTGGGATATGTTGAATGTCGCGTTCGTGCTGTTTGTGCGAATGTTCACGCCGTAGTGCTCTAGACTCTAGCTTTGACGAATCCACATAATGAACGTATTCATAGCAGTAGTGGAAGGATTTCCAACCCTATTTGAATCTTTGATGAAGTATCATTATAAGCTAACGAACATTCTAACAGACCTTATGAACAAGTGATTCTTTTCACTTCAAGAACAAAAGGAAATGAACGTGACTAGACTAGCAGTTTTCCAGAAGCCCCTTTGAGTGTTTGGCCCAGTTTCTTGTGGTAACTGAGTGTTTGACCCAGTTTCTTGTGGTAACTTCAAGTAGAGGTGATGAAGAAGGGAGGTCAGCGGTCAAGATGGTGAAATAGAAATCTCCGATGGTAAGGTCTCGTTCACTTCCAAGACTCGAATGTCCTTTAAGAACAACTCTACTCCTGCACGTAGTACAGGAAAAACAGGGGGTGCTGAACTGTGGGAATATTTTGGCAAATTTGATACATTACCGGAATGTTCATCAAATTCCTTGGTTTCTAGTTCATAAATTCCAGTTTTCTTTGGCTAAACGTTTGGTTCACGTCCCTACTTCATCGTTTGAGTTTCCATATATAATTTACATGCCTTAATACTGGTCAGAATACTCCTAACATCGCTGGAACTGGTGTTATTTAGAATGCCTCCTCATTTTAGCGATTAACGGATCAACATATTAACGTGTAAGGGCCGTTTTTCTATAAGGTAACAGATCAACGGATTAACGATTTGATAAAAATTGTTCACGACCAGTCTCCACAGGTTCAATGATTGGATGCTATTTCAGATCGATACGGATGCGGACAATATCTCCGATCTTCTTTACGACTATGGTAGTGCTAAGTCGGAAGTAACACTCCACGTATGTTTACACTCTTATTTTGTCAATGTGCTATCGCAGCGCAACTCTTAGCATTATGGAACTGACTTCGAGTGGAAGCATTTTTTCCTCTAGTCGGTTCTGAGTTTCATCACTTCAAATGCAGCAAACTCGGCAGTGATGCATTGGCTTGCGCTTCTCTTCATAACGAACTTTCGTGTATCTTCGTAGTTAGAGAAGGATGAATAGCGAATATCAATCACAATTCATTATCACTGTTTCACATCTTGTTTTAGGGCCATTCTGGACCTGTTTATTCTACTCATTTCTCTCCCGACAATCGTTTGCTTGTTACTTCTTCGCTTGACAGCACAATCCGATTATGGAGTCTGGAAACGCAGAAGAATGTTGTTGTTTATCGACTTAGTCGTCCAGTTTGGCAGGTGTAGCATTGCTTTGCAATTATTGAAAACTATCGATCTTCGCTTCCTGACTAACGTTGAAGCGGAGTGTGATGCACGTGTACGGAATCTTCTGATGTTTCTTTTTGAACAGGGATTGTTTTTCCTGCAAGCCTTACTGCATACTCAGGCAATCCGAAACAGATGGGTAGCACACAAATATTTCAGCAACCCAAATAGTTGCGTTCCACTACACATTACATGTTTACAGTTCTCAATTTAGTCGTAGTGATAACCTCCTCCTCTGATCATACTATATATATTAATTTTCATGTGGTCATATTCAAATTTCGCATTTTGCACATGAATTTTACCACTGTTTCCTACGCCCTCAAACAATGCGACACTTCTAGAAGCTGTCATTCTGTGCTGACACAAACCTCTCTCACTCCCGCAACAAATGTCGGGTTTTGATGCGTATTTAGAGCAGATAGTCAGCAGGTAGCAAATAGTTATCCTGAGTTTTAGCTGTGATACCGATGAGATCTGAGTGCAAGGATTTTCGATTGTTGAAGGTTTTTGCAATGTGGTGTAAGCTCACCATAATTGTCGAGATGGGAGGGACTAAGAGCAGGGGCAGTGCAAGAAACTAATGCTGTCATCAACCACACAGCACTGTTATGGTAGGCTACGGACAGCTGCCGAATCTCAGCATGGGTGGTGGTAATTAGGCCGGGTATCTCTTGACCTTCCCCCGGAGGTGAAATGTGTTCAGTCCGGTAGCCGATTTTTTGAGGACATTATTAGAGAGAAAACTTGCACTTTTGTCAAGGTCGATTTACTCTCCCCTCACTTCAGGTCCAGTTCTCCAATCGTGGATATTATATGTGTAGTGGTGGTGATGATAACACTGCGGCATTGTGGTGCACCGAGCGGATGCATCCTCTGCGAATTTTTGCAGACAGCTATGGATCAGTTAACTGTGTAGACTTTCATCCAAACTGCAATTACATCGTCGGAGGTAGGAGTTTTTATTTTCCCACACCTTATTCGGATATTTTTTAAGGAAGAAAGATCAAATCCCTATTTTCCAGGTAGCGAAGATCGTTACGTTAGAGTATGGGACGTGCTAACAGGAACATGTGTTCGGACATTCTGTGGACATTCGGCAGGCGTCTCTGCAGTTAAAGTGAATAATGAATGACTGTATGTGAATGCTGAGGCCTATCCATTGCTTTTGAGGTTTCTCCTTGTGGGCGTTTCATCATTTCAACTGCGGGAGACGGAGCCGTGTGTGTTTGGGACGTTGCCTATCAAAGACTTGCTGGGATGGAGACAAAAGAGTTCCGTGGAGCCATGGTAAGTTGTTTAACCTTCAGTACTTTATACATTCTGTTCTGTGAGGCTGTGCGTTTCTCTCGCCGGCAGCTGGCTATACATAGTAAAGCGCGAGGTATGGAGTACATTTGATGCAGTCTATTGTTAAAGCTAACTAAACATCTGTTGATCTCAGGTCATATTCAGCCCTCGATATCGAGCGCCATTTTTAGCACTGAAATCTGCACTTTTGCAAATAACTTGCCACTGTTGCGGCGCTGCGGGTGCTTCCCAGATGGTCTTGCAAATAATTTCAAAGCTTCATGAGGAAAGAATAAGTTCCAATGAACTTCTGATGCTGTATACTGTCAACGATCGGAAAGCAGAAAAAGTGGCCATTAGATTTTCTTAGAGCTGCTTATTTCATGAAAACTCGATGACCTCAACCTTGCCTATGTGTGATGAGTATTTTCAAATTTCACGTCGAAGCAACTCTTTTCACCTCCTTAATCAATGGAGTAACAGTTTATGACAGTTGCAATCTAGGTCGCAGTTCCACCTACTATGCCAGCTAGCTGTCGGTACGAGAAAACATACCTGCCCAACCTTTACTTGTCGTACCCGTCGAGAATCGCTTCATTTTATCTTATTTTTCGAATGTATAGAATTCCTCAATTAGGGTTCCATATGCTTCTCGCGTGATGGTGGCTCTTTCGCAGTTTCACAAGGCGGTGAATCTTTATCCATCTATTCACTGGACAACATGATTGCCGCTACCAGCAATGTAGCGACAAACAATGAGCTCTGCTTCGATCCCAAGTAAGTTTTGTCCAACGCTTAAATGTGATGTTTCCAGCGAATGCTAGCTTTTTTCTATAATCTTTCTCTTCATATTTTTCTTGTTTTCCCTTCGAATGTTTTTTGTGGGTTTTATCGTGCTTAAATACTATTAGAAATCATTAGTTTTCTTTCTTCTTCGTTATTTGTTTTTCTGAAGGTTTCTTTATTCGCTCGGAAAAAAAGTTGCCGAACCTGGGAACCCTGGGAACTGGAAACATATTGTTCCTTCTTCCTGAATCGCTTCTGCAGGTTTTTTTTTTCAGAATTAACATGCCAAACTTCAACATCTTCACCTACCCAACATTGCAAACTGCTGTGGTTGGACTCCACTTCACGAGGCGAAATCTTTTGTTGGCTGTGGGCGCATACAATGCTTAGTATTTCAAAATTTGAATTTTTCGATCATATTCAATACTGCTCAGTTTCATCTCATTGTCAATATCCCAAGTTGACATTTGACTTCACCGGTATTCGCCAACGGGTTCTGTTAGAAGGGAGGCCGTGCATTTCCTTTGCGTGCTTTTTCCATAGAGTCCTTACCAAGTATGTACCTATTCATTTTTTATTTTTTGTACAGTATTACTTGTGGCTGCCTAGAGTTATTCAGTTTTCCGTGATGCATATCATTTTGGAGCCATAAAATAAAGTTTATTGTGTTGAGTACATTTTCTTGTTATAAGGTGGCGCACCAATCTTATCTTCATCGATCCTTTCTCTTCGCTGATCTTGTCTGGTATCTGCTTTCAGATGAGAATGGCATTTCCTGAAGGGCTTACAAGTCCGGAAATGGAAATTGCTGAGGGCGGTGTTATCTTGGACAATAGGACGTAGGTTTAATTCCTTAAATTATTGCACGTATGTTGTGATGCCGTAGTGACTAGTTCCAATGTGGTGGTTTTTAGCCGTTTTGCGGATCTGAAGACCATGTTAGACAGTAGCAAGGACAATCTTAAGGTCGACGCAATGAAGCGAATCATCAATGTAACTTGTGTTTGCATTTTAACTTCCAAATTATCCGGAGATTTGTTGACGAGCTTCGGTTAATTGCAGTTGATCGCAAAAGGAAAAGACGTAAGTGAGCTGTTTCCTGCTGTTGTGAAGAACGTTGCGGCAAAGAACGTTGAGGTTCGTGCTGCTTTCTTATCAGTTCAAAGTGTTACTTTTTATATGAATTCAAACACTTTTTCAGCTTAAGAAACTTGTCTATGTATACCTAGTACGATATGCTGAGGAACAACAAGACCTCGCACTGTTGTCGATAAGTACTTTCCAGAGGGCGTTGAAGGTGAGTGGAAGTCTTTCAGCATTGAACTGCATGACAGTGTGGTGTGATTTTGAAATTATCATCGTGGCATTCATGCCTACATCATTGGTATTTTCAGGATCCCAACCAATTAATAAGAGCAAGTGCTCTTCGCGTATTATCTTCTATTCGTGTTGGCATGATTGCTCCTATTATGCTTCTGGCCATCAAGGATTCTGTCAGGGATATGAGTCCGTACGTCAGGAAGGTGTGTCCATATTACCACGAGATTCACCTTCAGATGGAAATTATGCCTTTCTAGGTGGCAGCTCATGCCATTCCAAAGTTGTACTCGCTCGATCCAGATCTAGAAGCTGAACTGGTAGATTGCATAGATTTTCTCCTTGCTGATCGACGTAGTCTTGTTCTAGGCAGTGCTGTCTACGCCTTCGAAGAGGTAATATTGCTGTTGCTGGAATATTCATTTCTTCTGCAGTCTAACTAGCTTTATCACAGATCTGCCCTAGTAGATTGGATCTACTCCATAAGCACTTCCGTGCCTTATGCCGTGCCCTAGCAGATGTTGATGAATGGGGACAGGTAAGACAAATGTTTGAAAGTCATCTGTGAGCTTTAAAGTCTCAATTTCCAGGTAGTTATGATAAACCTTCTTACGCGATATGCACGTTCTGAACTTGCTGATCCTGAGCTGCTTCCTCAACCTGATGTGGATCTCACTCTCCTGCTCAACTCGGCTCGACCTCTACTTCAGGTTATTTCCAAACATGTACTAATCTCACAAGAGAAGGATACTTGGTTAGCGTGGTCATTCTTAGAGAGGTGTATATTGCCTTATGCAGCTTTCGAAGCTGATTTCGAATCTGTTTGCAAAATTTACCAAACTGCCCTTTGTGATGAGTTCGCCCATTTTTGGTGTTGTGAATATCGCGGTTGTAAAGTGATTTTTTTCTATTTATTGATCTCATTTCGACAAACTCCAATGCTTGGCCACTGTGTATTATACTTCGGAAGATTCCTAGCCTGTGAGTGCCCATTTGGAGAGAGAGATGCATTTTTGCACTAAGAGGCCTCTTTGTACACTAATCTCAGGGCTGGCAGATTTGTAGCAAAATGGGCATTACTCATCACAGAGAGGAGTTTGGTCAATTTTGAAAACAAATTCGAAATTAGCGTCGAAAGCTGCATAAGGCAATGCACACATCTATGAATGGCCACGCTGACCAAGTAGCCTTCCCGAGTCAGTACATTAGGTTGGCCAGAACCTCTTCCACGAAATTCGCAATTCGTCGAATTACATGATTATTGTGTGGCGTGTTCACAAAGATTTCTCCCTGGCATGGGAAAGATCTTATTATGAACGACTGTATGCGGATTTATCTTGGCTACACCCGTCTGTAAACGACTGTTTGTCCGTTATGTATAGTTTGGGACGGGCAGGAATGTGTAAATTGGTGTGCGTATGCTATCCGCGGTGGCTGTGCGTGGCCTCCATATTCCCTATAATCGTCACTTTTTTATATCACATTCGTGGATTCCCCGGAACTATAAGACAAGTTTTAGTCGAACTGTTTCAACAGACATAACTAATTGTTACTGTATTTTGCAGTCCCGCAATTGTAGCGTCGTGATGGCTGTCACACAGCTTTTCTACTACACAGCACCGAAAGCGCAACTTTCGCAGGTAATCTACTATTTTGTAAGCAGTACCATTTTTTTTTTGAACAACACTGCTTTCCAGGTCGCTCGTGCATTAGTTCGCCTCCTTCGAGGTCCTCGTGAAGTGCAATACATTGTTCTTCTGAACATTGCAACGATTTGTGAACGCAATCCGGTACTTCCTGGCACCTATGCAATATCAAAAGTAGGCAAGAACCTGGGTGTAACGTCGTGGACCTGTGCACCGTAGTACAATTTTTGCTGTTATAGTTTCAAGCATGTAATCTTACGAAATCACATTCATGGGAATGTTGACCCTTTAATCCCTAGTGAGTACTAGACCAAAGTTCTGCACGAAATAAGGTCATGTTGCTTTGTGGCATTCAGATGTGGTGGTATGTTGTTGTCGCTTCTATTTAATTTACTCATTTAGAACATGTTCGACCCATTCCTGAAGTCATTCTTCGTGCGATCATCTGATCCCAGCTTCGTCAAGGAATTGAAACTTCACATTCTTACCAGCTTAGTGTCAGAGGCAAATGTGCATATAATACTGAGAGAATTGCAGGTGTGTTCACATGTTTCAGGTTCTTGCGATGTTGTTTCGTTCTTATTCCCTGTTCATTTTTAATCAGTTGAACTTTCCGCTCATAAAACACGCAGTTTGCTACTGTTAACTACTCTTTTTAAAACTGCCTGCGAAACATCTTTTGAGCACATCGCTATAATATATGGGGAATATTGCACTCCTCGTCGCCGCCGCTCTGTTCCAATCGGTTCACAAAACAGTGACGATTGGTGTTTTGCTATTCGAAGAGCACAGAGTGACTTTATACAAGTTTCAAACGTCCTTACATGTTTATCGCCGGGATTTTTAGCTGCCTGGTATGTTCAAACGGCGACAGAAGTGGGGCGGTATGTGGTATTTGGAACCGATGCGCTTAAGCAGCGCGATAGTCACTTTCTTCTGTATAGAGTGCGCATCGATTCTGAGAGTTAATTGTTTTTGTTTTTATGTATGCGGAGAGGGATTGTTGAGGGGGCTACGGTCCACCCACAATCGGTAACTATTAGAATTGAAGTCGTCCAAAAGGCAATTGTGCACGCTAGTACACCGCTTGGATTATAAAGATTTAGCAAGTAAAAGTGTTCCGTTTTAGTTAGAATGTTATTAATTCAACTACGTCTCACGCAACTATTTCCCACACAATGACATTGAAACGATTTTGCGATTTTGGTGGCGAAAACTGGTGGTGGCAGTCTGCAGACATTTTCCGCTCAATAAAATAGATTCATTTACGAATCTCTGTATGAAAGAAAGCTATCCTCTCAAATAGTGGGCAGAAATTTGGTTGTTTCGAGAACCAGCTAAAAAAGTTGTTTGAAAAGACATCATCAAGACTCTACTACCTTAAATTTCCATCTCCACTTCTTTTTGTTCTCAACTCATACAAGTTTCAGATAGAGCTCTGGAATATGAAGTTGTCCACATGTGTGAGAGACAGTTGGGCAGTCAAAACAAATACAAAGTCAAAGTATTTCCCTTAAAAGCGCGAAAAATAATTGCAGCAAACCTTGGCCAAAGAGTTTGTTGTCACCCTGTATCTATTATATTTCAAGACCTACGTCGGAATGAGCGATCTGGCTGGAGCCGCTATTGAGGCAATTGGCAGATGTGCCGTTCGCGTGAAAGCTGTAAGTGAACAGTGTTTGGCTGGTCTTGTGCAGCTCATCACCTCGCCAAATGAGAATGTAGTTTGTTCAGCTGTAATTGTGCTGAAGAGGTCAGTACGATCTTTATTGTTCCTATAGATTTTTTTTTCATTTACGACCTCTGTGTTTTTAAGGTTACTCCATGCCGAAGCTCCCACATCCCTACTATCGCGACTAGCTCGGCTGATTCGTTCGATTCAAGCTCCACCAGCTAGAGCTTGCATTGTTTGGCTTATTGCCACTCATGTAGAGAAGGTTGGACATTCGTTTTCCTAGAATCATTTATTGGAGCTAATATACCATATCTGCTTTAAGGTGCCGAATGTGGCCCCTGATCTCCTGCGGATTCTAGCGAAGAATTTCATTAATGAGGATGAAATTGTGAAGGTATTTTTTGTTGATTAGGTGAAATATTTAGTGTAGTGTTAAGAAATGCTCAAATTGATTATGTTGTAGGTGGAAACGCTAAAATTAGCAGTGAAGTTGTGGATGGTTCGTCGCCAGGACTGCGAGAAGCTCGTCCATTATGTTTTCCAATTAGCTAGATTTGATCTGAGTTATGACGTCAGAGATAGGTGTGATATAGGATTTCTTGCTTAGCGAACGCAATTATTCTGTTCAAGTTCTCTTTTTTTTTGATGTGATGATTGCGCTCTAATGGGACAGTTTTATGCTTAATTCTAGCATGGTTCAGGTGCAGATTCCTGAGGAACCTTCTGTTCAACACCGCTGTTCTCTCTCAACATGCTGAAGAGATTTTCATGTCTAAAAAACCAGCACCAGCCCTCCAAAGCAGTTTTAAAGGTGGAGAAACCGTTTACATAAGTGGAAAACATTCCTGACTTTCTTCGCAGGTAATATTTTGTTTCAGAAAGAGAACAGTTCCAATTAGGAACACTATCGCATGTTCTGAACCAACGCTGTGTACGCTACCATGATTTACCCAATTTCCCTCAGGTTCGCATCTGATGAAATCTTGAACTTTATTTTTTTTTCTGTGAGCGTACCTCTGCGCGCGCTGAGATACGTTGTTGGTACTGTAAATTTTCCTTTATACAGGTCTCTTCTGACCCGTCTTTGCGTCGCGAAGCGAACTCTCCTGAAGAATTCAAATATGAAGATGATGATGAAGTAGAAGGAGAAGAAGACGACGAGGAGGAAGAGTACGAAGAAGACGAAGAAGAGGGTGAAGAAGAAGACGAAGAAGAGGGCAGCGTTGATGCTGAGGATGAAGAGTCCGTTGAAGATGAGAGCTCCGAGGAGGAAAGTGTGGAGGTGAAAATTAGGTGTTTTGTGGTGCATTCTATCATGTGGCTGGGAAAAATGCTGCAGCAGAATGAAAGGCTATTGCCAATGATTTTTACTACTTATTATTATTGAGCACAAATAGAGTTTTTGTGGACATTTCAGGAGGAAAGCGAGGAAGAGTCGGAAGAGGGCAATTCACATAACGACGTCTCGACTGGACGACCCAATGAACGTACGTCCATTTGAATAGAACGATGAGTAAAAACAACAAAAACTCCGTTATCAGGATTACCTCCTACGAATGGCCACAGCACCCAACAGCAGAATAGTACTGCTGCGAAATCCGAGCGCGCTATTGACTTGCTGTTGGATCTTGACTTCTCCGCTGCTGGATGTCGTCAAATAGTTGACCCTGAGTCGATTTCGGTAATAAGTTTTTTTTTTCTGATGAGGTACAAACGAGTAATAAATGGTTTCGTTCAGACGACGCCACGACCCATCCTCAACTCAATCGAAGGGGATGGCATCGAATTGTCGGTTTTGTTTCCTCGCACCAATGAGGTTCAGTACACTCCGTTACGCTTCATTTTGCGGAACGCAACGGATTCAACTATTGAAGGGATCAAATTCTCACCTCCTGAGGGCTTTGATGCGAAAGGGCAAATGGAGGTTAGTTAATTTTGGATATTTGTCTCGTTATGCAATGCTTATCCCAAATAAACGGGCTACCCTGAAATATCGCTGTTTTCTTTCAAAATTTTTGGACAAAAGTGGTTGCCACCATTCAACTCACCGACGAAGTCGGGCTCGTTGCGTTTCTCACCCTGACAGCAGGCTAATTAGAGGTGCGAGCCAAGTGTGAAGCGCTTTTGGCAGCGCTGGTGCCAGATCTCACTACATGATCTTAGAGAAACTTCCACCCCACATGCGTGGCGATCATCGCACTGCGACGAGAAGCTTAGAAGCTTCGTACAGAAGAAAGCCTGATTCTGGCAAACGACGCCTCCTACTTTCCACATTATGATCTTCAAGCTTCCGAAAAAATTCCACAGATGAAACCCCTTGGAAGATATTCTTGGTACCGCTTCTACTTTGAGACAAGCTGATTTAAGATGACTTCGAAGAAAAGTGGTTGTTTTTATATTACCGTGGTACTTTCTGTCAAATTATTAATCATTTTACCCTTACCACTTTAACTTAACGCTTACAAAAATGCTTCCTTTTCCTGCATTTAATCGAGGACTCATAAGAGAATATCATAGCTTTAGTGGGGTATGCTAGGTTCGATAGAAATCTGCCAAAGGCGTTTCACACTTGGCTCGCACCTCTAATTAGCCAGCTGTCAGGGTGAGAAACGCCACGGAGCCGACGAAGCCTTGTTGTGAGAACTAGAAAAAGAACTAGAAAAAAAGAAAAGAGAAAAAAAAAGAACAAGAAAAGGACACCAGTAACCTTGGATTCCACCGCCAAAACGAAAACTCTCCTCAGGAGACATGCTCAACGTTTGGTGGAATTGCGAAAGAACCACTGGTTCGGGGCAGCTGCCAACAAGCCCTACTGTTACTGCAAGGGATCTAATCTATAATAGTGGCAAACATATAGCGTGATTGTCAGTTGTATTATTTATTTATTTATTTATTTATTTATTTATTCATTCATTCATTTATTTATTTATTTATTTATTATTTATTTATTTATTTATTTATTTATTTATTTATTACACCTCTATATCGCAACGGAACGATTTTCATCGATCTGGTTTGCATAGAGTTCAGCAGTAGCCATGTTACCTCCAGTCGTCAGTCTCCATCTTCATGTTCACGCTTCCTTCTTCTCTTGCACTTGGCGATAAAGGAGAACTGCTGAATATGTGGGCGTACGACCCGCGCCAGCCGACGGCGTGTTGGGTCGGAGTCTTCTCTCCACACGGGTAGCATCACTTGGAGCTGGTGGAGGGATGGTCGATCGCTCAGCTTGGTAGCGTAGCAAAGACTTGTCGGTTGTATTAAAGAAGAAAAATTAATTTGAAAAAGAAGACTGAAAATGGCGGGAAACTTTCGCGACAACCTAATATAATGTGCCCGTTTTATAAATCTCTCGATGCCGGAAATACGAAGAGCGTTTGGAGCATCTTTATGCGGCATAGCTACTGGTAAATATGGATGTTCTCTAACGCCATAGAACTCAAGGCAGCCATCATCAGTGTTTGGATGTGAACAAGGAAACGCTGGAAAGATTGGTCAATTCCATCTTTCATGCAATAGGTTTTCGAACTGGCCTGCGCAGAAGGAGGACCAATAAATTGATAAATTTAAGAAATTACATGATTGAACTTTTTTAAAGGTGCCGTGCCATTGTATTGCAGTGCAGGAGAGGCCGACTTCATAGGCAATATACTTCTTTGTTCATTTTTGAGTGAAATAGGATGGTTTTGGGTTTTATGGCAATGACTTTTGCTCAAAGGTGTGAGAAAGTAAAAATCGACATTCGAAAGGCACCCATATGTTTATTATATTCCATTTTAATATTCTAATAGTATTCTATTTTATTTTCTATAGGTCAGTTCACTAGATGCGGGAAAATCTTGTTCGCTAGACGTATACATAGATTTGAATGATAGTCTGCGTCGCGTTGAGTGGACTCTCTCCAACGAGACTAATGAGTCAGAAAGGACGGTTCCTATCGAGGTGAGATTTCTGTACCCCCGGGCATGGGATATGCACTTGACACCAGATAATTGTAGGTGCCAGTCGGTGAGCAGGTGCAGCCGATAAGGTTGGCAGATGAGGAGGTGGAGAAGGAGCGACATCGCATGGGTGGCTTGAACAGACACTCGGCTTCACTGAATGCAGCTGTTCCTAGTGACGCTGTTTTGTCTGCGATAAACGCTCATCAGATGCAGAATGGAGTGAGCTGCTTTTTTTGTTCCTGCTCTATTGAACAGCCTAAAAAGAGATTATTTAGTATTTCACGTGCCAAACGCGATCAAGAAAGGATCTTGTGGTCATACGCCTCTCTAGTGATAATGTTGAAGTCAGCAGTGACAACGCTGTCTTCGGCAAAATGTTGATGACTCGTGTGCAAGGTATTGCCCAAGAATAAGGTCGATGTCAATTTCATACCCATAAAACAATGTGATTTTTCTATTGTTAGTCATAATTGTATTTAACTTATTTTTTGTAGACTTTGCTTCTATTTACGCTTCTCTAGCTGTGTATGTTTCGCTTTATCTTTTCATGTTAAAAATTTTTGATTTTCCATTTGTGATACTAAGACAATCCGAATTAGGTGTGGTGCAGGCTTCCTCAATCTTCATTGATAGTTCTTTTCACTATTTTCTGTTACATTAATATCATTGATGGAGTTCTCTTGACCGAAGGAGTAAGATGAAGATGCATCTTATATTGTTTCAGTAAGTTTAAATTAAAAATTCCTACTTGGGCGAAATTTTCATTCATTCATCTGTATGAGTTGTGTTCAGGATCAAGCGTGGTGATGATAAAAAGTCGACCCCAATACGACCCTCCCCCCTTTAGCCGGTAAGAGTATGACCCCCCCCCTCCCCTTTTTTTGCATATGAGCTGTTATCTGAGATCAACCGTTCATGGCTCTTGCTACCGCAGAAAATTCTTTCTGGACCGCCAGTAAACAGAAGACTGTTCGTTTAGCTCTCCTACCACCTTCGCCGACGCCTACAGTGTAAAGGGTTTGGTCCTCTCTGAGGCCAATTTTTTACAGAACGTAAAAATGTGCGCAGTGAGCGAATTATCGTTCCGAACTAGCATGTTCTGAATTGCTCAACCGATTATACTGAAATTCACCGCGAAAGACATCAATATACACCATCTGCATGGTTCGAGGTTCGATCCCCTCCGGGGTAAAATTTTTGCACGACGTAAAATGACATACACTTGTAGTGGATTCGACGAAATCAAACGTACTGCACGAAATGATTTTTATTGGGTTGCAGGACTGAATAGGACTAGCAGTTTGAACGGGCAAAAATGCTTACCTGAAATTTTGGCTCCCTCAGTGGCATGGTTGTGGATTTTTTCAAAGTTTTGAATAGCCGAAGGTTTTCGCTTACAAACTATTTGGCTTGTTTTTCCGTAGTTTCCTTTGTCGCGATCCAACTCCGTCGATAAAAACGTTAAAAAGGCCATTTTTATCGACGAAACCTCATCTCCGTAATTCCTGTGCTGAATCTTGTCTCTCAAACATGGAGAACTGAAACTTGAGGATATAGTACAGCTGAGTGAGTTCCACAGAATGGCTTTCTCTTGGCTCGCAGGACTGATTGGGATTGGCAGTGCAAACTTTCAAAAATTTTCACCGAAAATTTTGACTCTCATAGGCATGGTTATAAATGAACATGATTAACAAGAGATCTAGTCAATTGACTTTCCAATTTTTTTTGCAGTTTCAATCACTGGAAGGTTTGCGCTTTCAGCCTATATGCTTCAATTCTCCGCAGTAGTCCTTCCTTCTGGTTCGATTTAGTGGATAAAAACACGTTAAAAAAACGTAGTTTTTATCGAGAAAACCTCACTTCACTAATTCCCGTGCTGAATCTTTCCTATTGAACCTAGAAACCTGTAAGCGGGGGGTCAAGCACAGCTGGGTAGGCTTCATAGAATAACTTTCAATCGGCTTCTAGAAATATGCAGGACTGGTACTACGTGCGCACAAATATGGTCAGCGAATATGACACCCTTTCACGACCATCCCCCTCTTTTATCCAGCCGCTTACGATCCCCTCTTGATAATCTATCAACACACGCTTGACCCTGGTGGGTTTTTGGAAAATGTATTAAGTTGGAGATTGAATGGTCAGACGTGCAAGAGAAACTGGACATTGGACATACCTTAGACGATTTTTTTTTGTTGGCGCACTAATGACGTAGAATTACTTGCTGTAAACCAATGGATCAATCACCAACTTAGAATCTAGAAAATAGAAAAAAAAAATAAAAAAAAATTAAATCTAGAAAATATGCAGCACTAAGTATCACGAAATTAGCATATCAATAATAATGGGAGAGGTTTACCGATAAGCGGCAACGGATTCACACTACAGGGTCTGACATCCAAACGTGGAATGCTGCGGAAGGGTGGGGATAGCTGGCAGATTGTGGATGGATGACGGATTCTTGGCCGATCCTGTGTGAGAGAAAAAAGAACCGAAACGGTCCGAACACCTTTGTTCCACCGCCATCAGACAGCAAATCTAAACAGTGAATTCTGGAAATCCAAGCGAACAACACCACCTCACAGTCTGATCCGGTGTCATACAGTCTAGCATGAAAGCGCGTCCCTTCAGCGTCGTCCTTTATGTTCCATGAAACTGTACAGAGCAGGATGTGCAACTCGGTAAGAAACCAAAATTCTGTGGCTTTCAAAACAATCGTACAATTTTCCCACTCGATTTGCTGGCACTCCAGATTCCACGCGAGAAGAAAAAATTCTATGGTCACCACTGAGTTGAATCTGAGAAGAAATCTAGATATGTATGGACTTTCCATTAATTTTTTTCAGTTATCAAAAAATACTTTACGTACTTACCCTCATCATGACGAATTAGCAATATTGGGAACGCTGACTGTTTCTAAAGCGACGGGACCGTGAACCTATTCGGCAAATAGACGCGGTGAGTTAACGGCTGTCGAATACATCATAGACAAATATTGAGTTTTCAACTTTGAAAAAGATTAGTTTGTAGGTACAGGGTTCATGAACTGACCTGATATTTTGACAACTATTGGATACAGAAATGAATGAGGGATATATAATAAAAAATGAATTGTTCCACCAACATGAGTAATTGTTAATAATTGTTGCTAATTGTGACACTTAAGAAAGATAACTATTAATTATAATACTTCTGTTCTTAATTAATTATAATACTTCTGTTCACTACACACTGAGAGATGCTTTTTTTCTTCACTTGATGATCTTTCGGCGCTTAGCGCCTTCGTCGGATCTTGATGTGCTACCCCTGACGGTATAGCGTTTGTGTTGCCATTCTTGAACGCAGCTATTCCAAACAAGTAAACACCATTGTTCGGAAATCTGGGCTTCCAGTGCGTGTTGTCTTTCGACCACCACCCACACTCAAAGATATGTTAACTTCGTCGTGCGTTTATGAAGCAGGATGCGATCAACAGTGTTGTCGTTACTACCACGATCAAAAGAAGATCTGTCATCTGCGGGGCACCGTGTATTTGATCACTTGCTGTGGATGCGGTAGGCGGTATGTGGGACTAACTGAACGACCACTGAGGAAAAGACTCGATGAACATAGACGAGCACTAAGCCACCCACAATCGTAGCCAACCAATAGTCTAAGCACCGAACAACTATGTACACACGAGAGCCTGCTCCAGACTTTGAAGTCAGAGTGCTGCATCGCAGCCTCGTGAAGCCGCTCGAAAGGAAAACTATGGAGGCAAAAAATCAAACGATGCAAGCCGGAGATCAATAGTAGATAAGAACTTGTGGAGGCTCTGAAGTACATTGCTTGATCTACTGTAAATAGCAGTTAGAGAAGCGATATTTGCACTAAAGGAGATTACAGTATCACAAAGCACTATAAAATGCCTATTGTAGTCTCGAAAGGAATTTGTTGCATTCTCTCTGCTAACGCGTTCGGTGGGTGCGGACAATCACTACTTAGATTGCTGCTGTGTTGTGTGTATTGTAATTTTGAATTAAGATCCGACGAAGATGCTAAGCGCCGAAACCTCATCAAGTAAGGGATAAAAGGAGCTCTCAGTGTGTACTGAACAGAAATATTAAGAGATGAGACTCCGGGACAGCACCATGATGCAAAGATAATTAAGATCGAAAGTACCAAGGCGAAACCACTTTCGCTAATGTTTCTCAAAGTATTCTTTCGAAAGTTGCCCGGTTTATAGCTCCAAAGCATTGATAAACTGCTTGATTTAACTCTCACCTCCATATCTTCGCAAGCCAAAGTCCTTTGAGCACGGTATGCCCAGAGTCCACTCCCTTCTTATGGGGCTTTGCCTGCTCTTCCGAGTTGACATCAGGGGTGGTCTTCAGCGTTTGTTCCGCTATTTCAGAATGTGTAGCTTGCACTGATTGTGCTGTGTTCTGCTGCTCATTTAATGAATGATTCCTATATGTAAAGAGGTGAGCATGCATGGTTCTGAAAAAGTACTGTCCGCCTGGGGCGGCTAATGAAAAGCCTGCTTATTGTATGGAATTTACGAGAACTGAGACATGTCTGACTTCTATGTTCCAAAGAATATCAAATAGGTAAAGTAAAGAGCAACTTTTATAGATTTGCTCAGTACTACTTTCATCTGTGTAAGTCATCCTCAGAGACAGAGAATGAATGCTTTGAAGTTGCTCTGCTAATGATCATATTAAATTTCACACAGCTGATCGTCCGGCTAATGCCGGACTCCTAGACATCTCTTGGAGCTCGCTCCGCTCCATTGCGCGACATACATACCCCACACCATGTTAGTCACTCTTTTCCTCACAGTAGTTCAGTTTTCTGCATCTTCCCATTTCCCGGCGTCAAGGCGCTCATCCCCTAGCTATTGTGGACCGTCCAAGTGACGTCCTTCCTACTACGCATGGGAGCAGTAGCGCTCCGCCCCCATTTGTGGACCACTTCCTCAGCATTTTCCTCGCTATGGGACACCGACCCCTTCACCTTTAGTAAGATCCCTGCATCTTCGCAACTATGGGGCGCCGCTTCATTCCTCACCCATCATAGACTCATCACTAGAATCGCGAGCTTTTTTTCCAGGACTTTTTCGTAGTGAGAGGGGTGGAAATAGCACTTCAAAGTGAATTTGAAGACAATTCAGCAAGAAGTTGCTTTATTCCTTACAAAAGTCACATAGACAAAGCTTCTGAATGAAATGAGTCCAAAAGAAAGGTCAGCTGACAAGGCGTCCAGGCCTGCATGCATCATTGAGGTCAGGTAGGGTAAGTGTGTGGGCGCCCGTACATGCAATGGGTAAACTTGTATGGTGTTGACATGCCTACCCTGGGTAATCTCAGTGTTGCACGCGACCGCATGTTCCGTCACTGCTGAATTGGTGTTTTTCACTAGATTTGCTTGTTTATTTGCTCTTTAATCATCATTTTCTAAAGGAGGGCACAGTGAGATGTAATGAGTATTTGGGCAGCAACAAAAGCTGTGACCAAATGCTTTCAGGCTATATAGTGAATATGAGCACTCTCCATTTCGAATTCTGCTTCGTTTCTATTCCACGTTTTCTTGGAATAGCATTGATTGTTGACGTGTAAGCACTAAAGAAGCATTAGTGGAACTATTGCTGAAGTTCGGAGAATATGGGCGACATCGTATTGCGCGGGCTAATCAGCGGCCCTGACTGCATTAATCGAGCCTTAGTAGCCAGCGCTATGCACATCACCGAATACGAATCAACGTTCTTCAAGCAATCACGCTGACTGTCATGTCACTTCACCGACAAGGCGTAGGGGCAGGGTGCATCTCTAGAAATTGAGCCAATTTCCTTGTAATTAATTATTTGATACCCCGCAATCAAAGTGTACCTCAGTGAATAAACAAAACTTGTTAGTAACACTTCAATGATGAGCGAAATTAAAAAAAAGTAAAATGGCGAGGTAGGCACCTTCTCCAGTTGGTTTCAGTAGTGAGCCTAATGTGCAAATCACATGTTTAAGCTATGTTTATGTTATGTATCCAATAGCTGTCAAAACTGGAAGTAGTTTCTACGAAAAACTACATGCGCTCTCTTTTCTCGAACTACATACAAGTAGGTGTACCATCGTAAGGAACCTTTTCGCCTGGTTTCGCCCTCTTGCTTTCCATGTGAACAGTTTCATTTCTCATTTCTCCTTTTAGAACTGTAGATGCCGTTTCCCATTGCCTCTTCGCATCCTCTCTCTTCAAACAGTTTCGTTTCCATTGCTTTCCTCCCTACAAGGCTTGGCAATGAGCTCATTCTTATAAACTGTCCAAGAGAACAGTATCGAAATCGGCAGGGACAGTTCTTCACAGCTCGTGACATCATCATTCTGTTTACTATTCGTTTTCTTACATATCAGCAGAGACAAGCAGAAGCAAAAAGATTACAACAAGGAAAGCTCAACCCAGATAATAGACATTTGACTCGATTGACTTGATACGACCTTTGAATCGCCACTGTTCGAATAGATCGAATTTCCGGTCAGTGTTGAATTGAATGTTGAATTTTGAGACAACTCCACAAGATCTATATTTTCATGATATAGATTGTTTTAAAAAGAACGGAAGTTCGAATTATTCGATGTACTCGTTGTGGACATTTTGACATCGAGTCAAACGTCTACTGGACAAGAAGTCATTTCCTTGCAGGGACCATGGGCTATAGCTGAAAGTTGTTTAGCTAACTGGCTTTGTTTAGTTATTCGTTCATGAATCCTAGCCATGCTTGTCAGTTCAGAGAGTTAGTTTGAAGTAGACGTTGGAGGAGAATAATGGGAGGATTTTCATGTTTTATTACAACTTCTTGTATGGCTAGCTGAAATCCAACGAGAACACAGCACTGCAAAAAGTGATCGAGAATATGTCAGTTGATATATTACTCCCTTGGATCATTCTATTTGTCTCAAATTTCCGTAGAAGATCCGAGGTAACCCTCATCGCTTAGTCATTTCAGAAGTTCAGACGACAAAATTCATTTAAGATTGTGTAACAAAACCGAAAGAAATCATGTGCTTCCATGAATGCTATCTTCACAACTACACTAGATTGGTACGGAAGTGATGGATAAACTTCTCAAGACGTGATGGGTGGCTGACTGGATAACACAATGAACGGCGATATTTATCCCCAGATTCTCAGAGGTATTACTAAAAGAAGTGAGGGACCTTGGTTTCGTTTACAATAACAACCTATGCTTCAGTTCCTATTGTTATGAGATCGCAAATAGGGCGGAGCGCAGGCTCTACCAACTTTTTCGAGCTTTGTTAACTAAGGATCCAATCGTCTTAATTAAAGCATACAAGATTTATGTAAGACCAGTGCTGGAATATGGCACAGTTATCTTCTTTCCCACCAAGAAGAAGGATGTTGCAAGGTTGGAAAGGGTTCAGAATAGCTTTACAAGGAAGGTGTTCGTGAGAGCGCTTGGGTTCCACTTTAGTTCTATCCCTAGGGGTTTAGTAAGGAACAAAATGCTGAATCTCGAGTCACTTCAAAAAAGGAGAGAAAGAAATGACCTCATCTTGGTGCATAAAATCATTACGAATAATAGTGGTCTCAAACTGGAGGATTTTTTCACTTTTTCGACCTCCAATACCAGAGGGAGTAAGAACAAACTTTTACTACGGAAACCAAAAACTTCTCTTCGTAGGAAATTCTTCACATATAGGGGAGGCACAGAGTATGCTAAATTAACAAAAAGAATGAGTTTTTCAGGTAATTTCAAAAAATTTAAAGTAGCTCTATACCGTCAGCTGTAAACAATGGCAGTCTCTATGTTTCCTAGTTGTATTCGTTTTTTTTGAGCATTTTTGTTGTTTTATTTCTTTTATCATGTGCTGTGCACGTGCAATAAACAGGTATTACTGGTCAGTGTTCTTTTTTGCAGCATATGTAAATCCAGCATATGCAGATGATGCCTTTCTATACACATAGGTAATTCATGTTTCAGGAGCACTGTAGCAGCGTCATTAAACGAAGAGGGATCTCGCATGTTCGATGGACGAGTAGTCGAATTACACTCGCATTCCGCGTGTCGACAACCTGTGTTTATTTGGCCATTTGCCAGGCATCGGATAAATGCTCAATCTGGCAGCATTTTGTAACTCGATACGCAGGTGTAGCGGGTTGGCATACTGCAGAAGGCCGCATGTGCAACGAGTGCTGCAGTCAGGCCTCGCTAGGCACGGCAGGCCTGGCCTGCACGCCTTCTGCGACGGCACTCTGAGCAAGTGACGGAAGAACGGTCGCTCCAGTGCATTATGAAGTGACGTCGCTCGACTGACGAGCCGACCAATCAGCGCGGCGGAAGTCTGTGGCTCGTCCCGCCCCTGCAATCTATTTGGCCAGAATTGAGGGGCGGTTCGAACAAAAAGCCTAGCCACCAACCGCGCTCATCAACCTCCTAAACGGTCTCCCGAGCAGAGCTGGTCCACTCCGCTACGGTCCCGTACGTCCAACCACACTAGTGGCCCGCGTTGCCGAACGATGTCGCTGAACTTCTCCATCGACAGACTGGTGGACAACGGAAAAAGCGAGTCACAGGAGGAGCGAGCTCCCATTGCACAAACACTCTCCTACTTCGACGTCCTATTACCTCATGTACAGGTGTGAGGTTTTGCTGAAAAACGCTTTCATTTGTTCAGATGGAGTGTGTACGCCGGTGCTTACAGATGGCATCTGCGAATCCGTTCCTCAGCGGACTTTCCGACTCGCCGTCCAGTCACAACCGACTCTGGTCCCAGCAGTGGATCGAGCTCTTGCAACAGGCGAATTCGTCTCAATTCGGTACTTAGTGTCATATACCTGGTCCATTTCAGCCTATTCTCTGAGAACTTCCGGCGCTAATTGACTATCAATTACCCCTGGTTTGCTTAGGCCACTGGTGCAGGTTGCAAGGATGCTTCTGGAAGAAATTTGGTATAAAAAGAGCGCTCATAATCTTACGGTCTCACATTGTTCCATGGTCTTACAAATTTTTATAGGGTCTTCGTGCCTATCCCGCTAGATTAGTAGTAGTTACCGCTTCTCTCAATCTTTCAGCTCAAGTTTCCATTATTTCTGTTTGCTCATATTTACATTTCTTCTCCAAACTTGGGAATTTCTTTGGGTACTCTTCTTGATTCCATTTTTTGCTTAAATTTCATCTCATCTTCGTTCTGCTCATCAACATCGTCCATTTTCTCATTAATTTTCCGCTTTCTGTACCTTTCGGATGAAGAGAAAATGCTTCCATGGAGAAGTGGGCGTTTCACCTTATTTCTTCGTTACTTTTTAATCCAAACTTCTCTTTCCAGCTCCTCACTCGTACTAAAGTATTTTCCTGAAGTTCTAATTAAGTTACACTTTTTACCCTCTACAGTTCTAGTTCTCTTTTGTCTCAGGAAGGCAACATCATTTCAGAATCCGTCTAAATTAGCTGTTTATCTCCTGAGCTTTCCCAATATTTTTATCTATCGGGCTGTTTTACTTTCTCTTTCTTTTCCTCTCCATCTCTTCAGCTTTTTCCTTTTGGAAGCTCATTGTGCTTTTCCTAACTTCACGAAGTTCATTTGGAAGAATTCCAAGAAATACTCGGCTTTGTATGCCCATCCTAGCAGAGGTGCAGAACCACCGTACCTCATTCCCTCCCTGATTCAGGTACTGCTCCTCCTATCGATCGGGGCAATCAAGACGTACGTACGTATGATTTGCTGCGTCTTTTAGCAGTGAATACTGAATAGTCAGCGTGTGCGCATGTTTTTACGTGGAACGTACCCATTCTACCTGCGCCCGCGATCGGGTTACTGTGGACCGGCAGTGCTGCTTTGGATTGAGAGCGCATTGAGTATGTTGAGGAGATCGATGCGAGAACCTGTCCACGACGTTCTGGAAGATTCCATTTCCGTCGATCCCTCGCGCAGATGATTTTTGGGATTAATGGATGGAATACCTGTGGCGGGATTCGAGAACGCTCCGCGGGGGGGGGGGGGGGTGTCCTCTCCTCTTCCCTCTCCAAAGTNCGATGCGAGAACCTGTCCACGACGTTCTGGAAGATTCCATTTCCGTCGATCCCTCGCGCAGATGATTTTTGGGATTAATGGATGGAATACCTGTGGCGGGATTCGAGAACGCTCCGCGGGGGGGGGGGGAGGTGTCCTCTCCTCTTCCCTCTCCAAAGTGGACGAGTTCTCACTGTGGAAATGTTTCAGTCTGAGTTAACAAGTAATAGTAAACTTATCAAAATATGTCACATTTTGTGCAAGGATTTTTCCAGCTGTAGATGAGCAGGGATCTTTGAACCCTCTCAGAAAATCCAGCCACGGTGGTCGTATTCCTTCTGGATGTAGTTTCTTAATTTGAACTGACTCTAGACTTCCTTATAGGCTTAGTATGTATATCCAGAACATTACTTTGGTGAAACTACCTAGAGATATCTAAAGAAGGTTACTGATAGCAACTGAAATTGCTAGATAAAGACTTATAAATTCCACTACCTCCCCTAATAGGAATCCTTAGAGTCCATGGGGGTTGGGAGGTTTTGAGGGCCCTGGAAAAAGAGAAGAAGGTTTGGAAAGAACGTCACTGTTGGTATTTATGTTTTGGTGCCATTAGCAGTCCTACTTCTGGTTAATATTCATTTATTTTGAATTGGCGAACTAAGGGGATACACTAAAGCAATGCTACCTCAGAATGGATTAGTGCATTGACATAACCAGTTCGTTTACCTGGGTAAACTATCATGACTGTAGGGATTCGATGAGAAACCGCAAGATCATAAAAGAACGTAAAACCGCCTTTTGTCCTGGAGTAGTCTAAATTTCCAAGAGTACGAGGATAGGATTCAAATGTACCCAGAGCTCTAAGCTCTTGACTTACACCGAACTATCCCAGCTAATTCTTTCTTTGTGCCCTCAACAAACACAGGCGTAATAGAAGTGCTTTACCAAGTGAGAATGCTAAGTGTCTTTGTAGTTATGTTTGCTGACATAGGTAGTGAGCAATCGTGCCGAGCGCAGGATTAGCGCTTGTACACAGGCTGTGAAGCCCGGTGTCAAGTTGGGTTAAGTGCCTTTGAATGCTACAGTGAACGAAAGCAGCACTCATATCGCGTTGCTTCAGGAGAGGTCGCTGCCGGGCTGTTCTTGCAACCGTTCCGGAAGAGCAAACGGATTCGCACCGCGTTCTCGCCGTCGCAGTTGCTGCAGCTCGAGAGGGCGTTCGAGGGAAATCACTACGTGGTTGGCACCGAAAGGAAACAGCTCGCGAATCGATTGGCCCTCTCTGAAACACAGGTTTGTTCCTAATCTATATAGGCCTCGCAGCAGCTCTTAGGGATCATTTTGTATCCCTTTGGGAGCGGGCCATGGATAAAACGGCCCCTTTCATCCTGCTGCGGTTTTCCTTAGCCCTTCCACCGCGTCAGAATCGACGCGAAACTTTCCTTGCCCATGTGATATCTAATTCCGCTGCGAACAATGGAGACGTGCTAAAACACAGACATTTTTGGAAAGGTACGGCTAACTACTAGTACGTAGCTGTAAATGAGAGTGCTCATTCTACAGTAGATAAATGTCTTGAGGGACACACTGATGTTACTCAAATGAATCGAATTCAGTCGAAAAAATTACCGAAAATTAAAACAGCCTTGAGACATTTACGTATATTTTTATGAGTTGGCTCTTCAAAGAAAAACAAAGACTGAAAACTCGAAATATTCGGTGTACTCGACGTCGAAAATATTCTATCGAATCCAGTGCCCACCGAAATTTTAATGAGTTTTCACTCCATTCGCTCAAGGTCACAACAATATCTCCTAAAGACTGCTTAACAACCTAGCAAAGTTGTAACTTTCGATCATGCATCCTTTGCAAGAGCCACGAGCATAAAGCCATTCCTGTTTTTATTTAGATCAAAGACATGACAATGAATAAACTTTTAATGAAGGTAAACATTCTTTTGGACTCCAAGGACAACCCTGCAGTACTTTTCGAACGCTTAAAGATAAGGTATCTTACACCAACTCTACTGGTATTCCCGTCCCAACAGTATGGATAGATTACTTCGAATTTCTAATTTTTCTGAAACAGAGACTACCTATCAAAACACCCAAGCAGCTTTGAAGATTAACTTCGTAGGTAAAATATGAATTGTGAGTCAGCAACCCTGGATGATGTGTTTCACCCTGTTTACAACGATGTTTATCCACAGTTGCTTTTGTTGCTAAAGTAAAACTACAGCTGGCACGCTGGGAAAGTGGTTTGGTAACATCCTAGGCATAGTCAGCTCCTGTGCTATTTATTTCAGAAACCTGCTGTAGGACCTGGTTCAAGGTTTCGGTAGTCGCAGGGGTGAATAGTGAGCTTTGCTAATGATTTGGCGTATGTCCTAAACGAAAATTTAAAAAAATTGTGATAAATCTCACAATTTCGCGTTGGACTAAGCACTAGTTTTGTAGTATAGCTGGATCTAAACAACGTATTAAAAATTGTAATCGAATAATCAATTCGAAGAAGGCGAAGAGTCGAATGCTCAAGAAAGAGAGTCAATACAGTCCTGAAAGAAAAAAGAGGCTAAAAGAATGACCCACCATCCTCCAACAAATATTCTGACCATTGAATTGATTGATAAACTACTAATTGAAATTTAAAAAAAATCTGTTTTCACTTCATTCCGAGCATATCCTCCGACTGCACCGGCTTCGCAGATTGGATATAATTTTTAAAATAAGTTATATATGTAGAGCTTTACCTCAAATCGGTAGTGTGTAGTTCTGTACACCTTCCTAGGGTTCGACAAGTCTTTGAGAAACTTGTTAGTCACTGCAAATGATTCCTCTAACAAGTTTCAAGCTATCCTAAAACCGCCGGATGGAGAAATTCTATTAGTCGGTGATCGAAGAAGTTTCTTTCGCTTTGTTGATTCCACGGGGCGATGAGAGGGGCGGGAGGAGGGAGGTATACGGTAACCTGATGCGATTACATTGTTCAAGTGTCATTATAGCGGTAGATAGCAGCGCGCGCGGAAAGATGGTCAATAGCGAGGCGGATTGTCTCCGTTTCGCCCAAAATGTTTGCTCTGTCGGTGTGTCTCTTCCTGACTGAGGAGCGAGGAGAGGCGGGCGGGGGGGGGGGGG
>JARK01001476.1:341858-380060 GCA_000688135.1 Ancylostoma ceylanicum
GCCGCTCTCTTTGTACTGCTACTTATTGCGACTGATCTTCAGGTCAAAGTTTGGTTCCAAAACCGTCGAACAAAGCACAAGCGGGTGCGGGTCGAGTGTGGACAACGATCGCAGTCGAATTCGCCGCAGCCACACGGTGATGAGGAGCGTCAGAATTCGCCTTCAGCACAGCCGTCGTCGCGTACCGCTGCTGCTGACGATGTGTCGTGATGTCGTGGCTTTGTTGAGGTCATTCCTTTTTTTTCTCTCTGAAGGAGGCAACACTGATATGAAATAGCCGGGTTTTCATGCAAATAATCACTGAGCACCAGCGTTGATGCCTTAAAAGCTCTTCGATTCAGCTCCTAGAGACCGCTTCATTTCCAGAGTTCAAAAGTAAGAAGCGAATCTTTAAAAGCCGACGAATGGTGAGGGTGTGAATAGAATGTGGCTGGATCGAATCCCAGCATATCCTATCGTACCGATCGTCGCGATCGCAGCGATTGTCGACGAAAACTGGCAGCTACCCTTAGGTCATTTCAAACACCTGTGGGTAAATGCACTATTCAATTTTTACAACTTCCACTATTTCTTAACATTCAGCCCCTATCTATAAAGAAGGTTATGATTTTTATGGCCTTTCCGCTAAGGGCTCTCAGTAAGGAAAGGGGCAGATCCTAAGGGGGTCACAGTGGGTTTCACAAAGGTTATTTCTTAAAATTTTCCGGATTTAAAAATATAGTGTCAACTGCTCGTGCTCCATCCCCTAGGTGTTGCCTCTCAGCTTCATTAATAGCTTCGTTTATGAACAGAGTTGTAAAATATCTATTTTGGGTCGAGTCCAGTATTTTGAATGAGGTACGGAATGTTATACCTGGGAAAGGCGTTCGGCCGAGTTCAGTGATTCGTCATTTCGACAAATTGGCCAATCGCAGAGCTCGTCTGCACGGCTTTTCCGGGTACAACGCTCCACACCCTTTATATTGGGTGTGCTCCTACGAATCTGTGATCTATCGAAAATTAAGACGCTTCATGAGCTTTTGTGTAGTCGTTTGTCAGGTGTGGATGGAATTTTGGATAATATTTCCAATTTTTTTCGGCAAATAAAATTTTTCTTTTGGGAATTTTAAACATTTCCTGGTATCCATAGCTGTATAGGCCTTTAAAGGCGGCCAGTTAGTTGTAGGTTGTCATGACTACTTCCAACTGCTCTTTGTCCGGTTATGTGTCCGTTTTGATATTGCTGTGAACCAGTAGTAATTGCTTCATTGTTTCCATTATTTTCCTGAACCATGATGAATGTACCATGATTTATATGTACGGTAACAATAAAGATTTGTGTGCAGAAATGAAGAACACGGCGGAACGTCACGGCGAAAACTGGACGGGAGTTGCGGACATTTCCTAATAAGGGAGGAAAATTAGCAATCTGCTCGCTCGAATAGGCGTGCCACAAAAAGCGACCGACTCTCAAGGGCGACCCCACCGACCGTGTTTCGTTCTGCTCGTCCAGGGGGGAACTCCCAGCAGCAGCAGATGCTGCTGGCTCTCGGTGCTCATGCAAGATGTACCGTACCGCAATTTTGCGCAATAGAATTGTCGCTATGGCGAGGAATAAGCAGCGTCGAATAGGCGGATAATTCGTGTAATGACGGTTACAAATGCCGGTGTTGATGTGTTCAATGAGGTATGCGAGCATCTATTGCTGCGGACGATGGGAAAACCTTGTCTAAATCACCACCTTTCCTCATCAGGTGCACATCGAAAACGCATTGCCAACACGCGTCGATTTATAGGGCAGCAGACGCGGGTCTGCATCGCCTCAAGGGTCTGCTGATTACCGCAAATTTTCTAGATGTTATTTCTGGAAGTGGTTGTGGAATTTTTGCTGATTTTAGTGGTCCAGTACCTTCATTCAATATACTTTATTCAGTAGGTAAACGTGCTCCAGTTGGTGTTAGTTTGGTCTTGATAAACCACTATTGAACAAAAACGTGTCTGTAGATATGAGAATCCTTAGCTTCAGAATCCAAGCTTCACTGTAGGATATATCAATCCAGTTGCTTGCCTCTCGATAAAATTACAACTCGGTTATCAATTCGTTTTGTCTCTCGCCAAAACACCACAACCAATAAAGAAACACACGAATAGATAAATTATATTGAATAGCATAGTGAATAAAGACCGATGGGAACGGATTGACTCCCATTGTTTTCCTTCCCATGGTTAAATCTGCGAATCCCTGACGATTGGTGAAATTCAAATGTGAGATTCTGAGAAAAATCTCTTCTGGATCTACTACCACTGTCGATCTGACCAGCAATAGTTTGTACTGTTTACCTATGTGGCTCAAGCGCCTAAGCACCTACTACATGAGCACGAAAAAAGAAGCGAAAGCCCATGAACAGGAAATAAAATGTAGTAGATTTAACTCCTTGCAATCTGAAAGGTTTAATTTCAAAATCTTTTTCGTTGCTTATACATTAATGGTACCTAGCAGTGGTAGTTCACTTCTCTTCCCTAAAATTCTCGTTCTTTCCGACTTTAGCAACGTTCTTGTGGCAAGAACGCTTCTCATCGAAAGAAAAGAGATTTATGCCCGACGAATTAAGGCGAGAACTTCTCCATTTAACACGAACCTGTGCATCTGCATGCCGATAAAGATTCTTGGTCAGGACTTTCGAGTCGAATGCATTACATACATATCTTTTCAACAAGGATTTGTTTCCTTGCTCGCTTGGTATAGCTCTCGCAGCTTTTCTATAGGTGTAGTTTAGAGCAGACACACTAGCTACAGCAGTGGCGGACGCAGAGGGGGACTAGGGGGGGGGGGGGCCCCCCTCCGAGAATGGGTCGCCAAATTTTTGAAATTACTTTACAGTACACATAAAAATCTTATATTGGTTAATTTTTATTTGTGTATTTTTATTACTATTTTTCAAATATTGATTATTCATTATTTATTACTGAAATTAATATTTCTGTTAATTTTATTTCCCGTCTGGGTCACCGAAACGGCGAAGACCCCAATTTTTTCCAACGCCCCCCTCTCGACCACTTTCTGCGTCCGCCACTGACCTACAGGGATTGGTACCAGGTGAAAACTAATCATTCAAATCAACCACATTCCGCTTGGGAAATTACAAAACTCAATTGCTGAGTTTTGTGTTCCGTTAAGGAAGCCTTGAGCTAAGAATGTCTCCTGCTCTGGAATTAATGAATCACTAATCATACAAGCCAACGATCGTTAATGGTAATCTTATGTGATAGACTACGTGATGGTAGGAGACATAGGATGTGAAGGATGGCTTGCAAACCTAGTTCTGCTTGGTTATGGGTTCATCATTCCTAACCCTTAAGATGCGCATGATTGGGATTCGAAAAACTTTCTATGAACTGGACAGTGGCTTCATCAAGACGGAAATCACTTTTTTTCATGTCAAAGTGATACCTCGGTAACGTTTACTAGTGGATACAGTCGAAATTTTCTCCAACAACGATAGACTCGTTGCCCCTGAAGTGATAGTGCATTGCATCCAGAATGTATGTAAGAGTGCGCTTCAAAATTGAGCCTTTTTAGCCCTCTTTCACAGGGCTAAGGAACACGAAATTATTTTCCGAAGGACGAACCATTTGCGGTAAAGGTGGTGCCATAGAGATCTACACGAATAAGAATGAGTATCTGTTAACGTAGTCGCGTGATAATGCGTTCGATCTCGGTGGACAATTTTCGAAGATATTTTCATTGAAATATTCGACTGCTGGAGCACTTTCACATCGATTCTTATCTCTCAAACCGAATCTCAATGAAATTTCATATCAAGGTGTGCAGAAATTGTTTCGCCGTTGCTTGCATTCATAGTTGTTCCAGAATAGGTGAATGGTACTTTCTCTGTGACAATGCACTTGCACACCCTGCTCAGTTACTCCTAAAAACGGGAACATTATTTCACGTAAATGACTGTTTATAATCAAATCTGGGGCATTTTTGTCTCACATGTTTACTGTGAATAAGAGCGAGAGGATCGCTCATTTCAACGTACAAGAAAGAAGCTCTTGTTTTCAAAACGGCTTCGAAATTTGAACTACTAGTAGTTCAAACATGAGGCAAGCAATTCATTGTTCATCAACACACCCTACGTAGATATTATACATAACTTCTTGCTCGGCAATTCCGACATTAAGCATATGGTCTTGCCTTCATCCTATAGCACTGCATTTAATGGGAGATCTCCACGACTACCTGCTACACCGTTTGTTTCGAAAACTGACTGGAATATTAGCTTTCTTTTCGTCGCTTCTATGATCAACTCCTTTTTAGCCCTAGAACAGTAGTTCGTTCATCTGATTTGCCATTGTGAGCTCTGTTACAGGATTATGTCTCTGGCCGCTTTTTTCGATTTTTTCTAAAGAATTCGGAGTATTTGAACGGCTAAACAGCCGCAGCAAGAGAGGCGTTGAAACCAGGTCAGGTTGAGCAGCGTAATGTGAGGCGAAAATGCAAAGTGCGAGTTCTATCCGCTCAGTGACCGTAACGCAGCGCAGTGGTGCGACTGTTGAGCCGCTGGACAAACAGCAGGGTGTTAAGTAGGTGAGCTTAGCAGTGTTGCACACGGTAACGACGAGCGGATGGGGAGCCCGCTGGGAGATGAGCCGCGAGCGACGTCGCTAACGACAACAAGCGCAGGGAACACTTCTGTCGAACGTTCCGGCGCTCGTTACAACCTCATCAGGTATGCCGAGCGAACGTTTGCGTCGGTGTCTCATGAGCGGTAACTCGGTCCAACAGGTGTTTTGCAGACGTATTTGCTTACAAATGGGCGCCTAATGAGGACGACAACCGGTAATCCAACACCTTGCAAAGAACTGGCATAATTGAATACACTTAGCCTGAAATATATCGCTAAACATGCTGTGGCAGAAGGAGTGCTTTCTCGCAACGCTCAATGCTTCTGGAGAGGAGATTTCAGCTAAACGTAAATAAACAAGGTAAGAAAGAGTAAGTTTATTGTTAACTGCAAATATACCATTAGGCTGAAAGTTCGAGTAGCCATTTGACTTTGATTTCGAACTTCTTTAACTATTATATATTCGAATGGTCAAGGCTGAGAGAGCCCAACAGTGCATCTTACTTCTCCTCCGGAACTGCATTCACTTATTTTCTGAATATTCGGAATTTCGAGTTGTTCGAAATCGAGTATTCATTCGAACTTCTACACCTAACCAGGGTGGCCGAAAATTAACCGTGCAGCAATATTCTAATGCTAAAACCGCAAAATGAATTACCGTTAGTCCAGATTTCAATGACAACTTGTGGACCAACCGTTAATCACTAATCCTTGAACAGTTTCCGGATTGTTCTTCATTTCATTTCATTTCATTTATTTGTCAATAACTCGGTGGAGAAAAATACATCACGCAAAATTTGTTGAACTTCTATTGACATATGTAAAAGGTAGGTTGACCTCTTTGAAACGCTTTCCTTTTTGCAACAACCCTGTGGAATTTGGCCAGCGAGCCCATGGGCAAAGACTACCTGGCATGACCCCAAAAACAAGTTGTTTAGCGTTTCAAAAAGGGGACAATAGGGGAAAAATTTAGACTAATCGGGCAAACTTTGTAGACGGGTGCGGTTTACAGAGAGAAACTAAGAAGAATAAGAATTACTGTAATGTGAAACGAGTACTGCAACTGGTATTAGAACAACACATGTATCACTGCAGCAGTACGATGATTTGGGATTGTGAGTGCTCTCTTTGTGGCGAATCGAACTGTAAAAAAAGATATACCAAAGAAATCACAAGGAACTGCTAATAGAACCCCCGCTTCATCAGCGGTGTTACAGGCGCTCGGAATGTAAATAATGCACCTGCGCGATTCTCGCAGACAAAACCAATGCCCTATTTTGTATCACATTTCCAGCAAAACAGATTCTTACAAGGTTACACTTCTGAATTAAAATGAGGAGGTCCCGTCCACCTAGAGTAACCAGAATATGAGGTTCGATATGTCTGAATAATGTGTATGTAAACACTGGCGACTCTCAATGCTTACAAGGGAAGTGCACGAACTTAAGCTGCGATTTCGAAACGAGACATATATGGTAGGAAGGCTTGTCCCAAACGATGTTACNTCTGCGTGCGCGATACCGCCTCGGGCTCCGACCACAGGCTCCCCGAGCCTAAAATTGGCAGTTTTCCAAGAAATCACATGTACCATCATCTGATCAGCAGCAACCGAAGCTTTTTCAGCACAAAACATTTTAAAAAAAACAGTTGTGAGGTGGGACGGTTCCTGTTAATGGAAAAATGGTGGAAAACGCCCAAAAGCCTCATAGAGGTGACACAATACCGATTCCAAGATCGTCAAGTAAAAACTATAGGGTTTCTCTAAGTGTTCTAGAGTCGATTGTGTTTGATTCATGGCTCCCTTTTATCTTCTCTTTCACTGTAGAAATGCATCCTTTATTTTCTAAAATTTCCTTTTTGGTCCCTGATCAACTTTCGAATTTTTCTCCAGGAGTAAATTTTATTCACGGATGTAGAAAAACTTATCGTTCTCGAATCTCATTTCCATCGCATGGTTAGTGAGGCAGGTATAACTCGAAGTATAAGCGAAATCTCGAGGCACAGACTAGCACTTAAGTGGAACATCAGTATTTGTAAATGTTCTTTTCTGGTGATGTTAACCTACAAAGTGGTCCTTGGGTTAAACTTGCATAAGAATGAGCTGAGAACTAGAGGAAACGAATTAATAAATAGACGCTCGACCAAAGAATTTTGCACAGTTCAGCTATGAAAAAAATGTGTACCAATTCTCGATAACGTCTCACAATAAGCTGCTGCATAAACCACAGTTGCAGTGGTGAGAATCTGTTGCTTATAACACATACTGGTGGTCATTTTGATACAAACGTGGTTAATTCATCGAGGTAGAGTAAGAGCGGCTGTGTGACATGACAGAGTCGAAACTGCGCTTTGTGTGTGGTGAGCAGTGAAAGAAACCCTGTAATCCCGAACCTGCGGAAGGAGTCAAGGTGAGATTATAGGGTTTTCGCATCATGTACTCCCGGGAATGAATAGATCAGATGGAGCCTTGGCCCCGCCCCCAACTCCGCCCACTGGCTCCTTCAGAACTGGCGGTCAAAAACGGGGTTTTTCGGCAGTTTGGAACGGAATCACACATACCATTCTAATCAGCAGTCACTGGAGATTCTCATAATGTGAAAATCTCAGAAAAGATTCTGGGGTGGACCTTTAAGGGATATGATATAGCTTAACAGCGACGCTGTCCTTGTGACCGTTTACCACCAAGAGCCAACTGATCCTACGCCAACGCGCTATCCAACAGAAGTTGTGTAATGATATATGAGAACTTGTACCATTTTGTACTCTTCATTTTCATTCATTTTCCTCACAGCGACGGTGGCGCTGCGAAGCATGCCATGGGCTTAAGGCTAGAGCGTATTGGCGTAGGAGCAGTTGCAGGAGAACTGTTGGTGGAGGACAGTGCTACAGCGAGGTCGCGTCAGTCTGCTGGGTCAAAATTTCCCGTACGACTTGAACCAGACGAATGTGGATAGGAGCCCCAAATGCACCTTTAAACATCTGGGCAAGTTCAAAGTTCACCTGCTTCAAACAGTCCAATTACTGGATGCGCGTCTGAAGAGGTATACGCTACTGCAAAGCGCGATCGTGACCGCCACAGCGCACAGTGGGTAATTCCGAGCACCTAGCCGGTCAAAATTATTTTCTGGACAGCCGCTGAATGAATTGTCTTACTTTTTGCATATATACTCTGTTTGCTCTGCTGCTTCCAAGCACTACACATGACCCGTGGTAGCCAAGGTTTCAGGGCAGTTNTCACCGCACTGACATACATCGCCTTCACTCACACTGGTGCAGCTGGATGACAGAGTGGATAGTGACGNTAGGGCAGTTTCCATTACTTCTGAAATAGAGCCTGCGAGTGCAAGATCATGTACTTAGGACTACTTTTTCGCGCAGCAGCTGAACCACACAAACTGAAACTTTTGAGCGTGTTTGCAAACAAACAAGCTGCTGAAACATGNCAGGGCAGTTTCCATTACTTCTGAAATAGAGCCTGCGAGTGCAAGATCATGTACTGAGGACTACTTTTTCGCGCAGCAGCTGAACCACACAAACTGAAACTTTTGAGCGTGTTTGCAAACAAACAAGCTGCTGAAACATGTATATGCGTTCCAGTTTCAAATTTGTAAAAATTTCCAATTAATGGGCGTGACGAGAATTCACGAAGTAAACTGCTAGGTATTTTATGAGGTTTAGCAATCAAGAAAACCGTAATTCAAGGACTGTTGCTCATATAAGTAGCCTATTAAGTCATGGAATGTTAATTTACGTAGAAATCTTATAACCTCAAGAAATCCGGTAGGACTTGTTAAGGTTAGGCTTGATAAAGGTGGTAGCCAGCAGGGTAGGTCGACACAGCATGTCTTTGAAAACGATGTTATTCTATTTTTAACTGGGGTTTCCCCCAACAAATTTTTTATTTGGGTTAGTTTTCCTCTGGGTCGTCTCTACCTTCCTGATTTCTATACTTTATTGACCAAAATGTAACCTCAAAAGTGGCGCTTCGCCTTTCCTCGCTTGCACTCATCTTGTACGCTATTGGTGCGAGTCTAACGAACCTTAGGTGTTGCTCACAAGGGAAGTGCACGAACTTAAGCTGCGATTTCGAAACGAGACATATATGGTAGGAAGGCTTGTCCCAAACGATGTTACGNGATAAAACAGGTGACTCATGATAGCCTTCCGTATTACCTGCAATGACATTCTAAAAAGAGAACTCCTTGCGGAGTTGCAACCCTATTTCCTAGAAACATATCGAAAAGATCGGTCCTAGAGAGCAGCGGTTCCGGCCCACATATAAATGCTTTCTGTAGAGGGTCGCATGCGGTCGCAAAAACAACACAGATATTCGTATACAGGAAGATTATTGCCAGTCTCTACACATATTTTTTCAGCGGAATCTCGTGGAACTTTTTTTAGATCTCACCGAAAACGCGAATGGGTCAAGTAGTTAGTCGCTCACTTCTCGGCCAAGTTTGAATTTCTCCCATATGCCTGAGAAACATGGTTACTAGGAAATATGAAAGCTTGTTCCAAGATCTATTGAAAGATTCCCAAATGGGAAATCCAGACAACAACACAGACAACAGAGACGACTTATGAAGTACTCATCTGCTTTACGTGGGCGGTGTTGAATTTATATACTATCTTTTCGTTATCTAATCATACCCACCAGGTGATCGGTCGCCAAAAAACCACTTATATCGTGTACGCGGACTATCAGCGAGTGCTTTGGTGTAGTAATCACGACTTGCTACGGTAGCTCGAAAGATACATTTTCAGCGGCTAGATTTGCGAAATTGCCCACTGTGCAGCGGTGCTGACCAGCAGAAAGAGCGTTGTTCATAGCTATTCACTTTTCCGAATAATACGGGGATCTTTCTTATTGTTAGATGGGATCGATAAATTGCCTAAGTAATTGTGCAAGGCGATTTGATCTATGAACTCGCAATTTTCTCGTAATTTCTAATTTCAGGCTAATTCCTGGCGGTTTGGGACTTTTCTATTTTTCACATGGGCCGTGTCAATATATTGGAGCATTCGCGTGTTATATCGCGTCAGTCTCTGGTACTCGCCCATTTCTCACGATTATAAATTCATAACAATCTGTTCCAGATACAGCTTTATGCTACATTGTTATGCTCATTGCTTATGGAGCTTATTATTCTCATTTTCCTACCGCTATTACATAATTGGACATTCTCCGCCAAAGATCAGTACCGTCAGAATCATCATTCTTCTCATTTACTCCCCGTCTTTCCTGCAATTCGTGAGTTCTTTTCGTATTCTTTTTTGATGCTCACAATCATTTTCCAAATTGGAAGATTATTTCTCATTTGTTCAAACGGTAACGCAAATGTGTGCAGATTAAAAAAAAGGCCAAATGGAAAGCTTCGCATCCATTATTTACTCAATGAACGAAATTGCCACAGAAGAAGAGGACGCGGAAAAGTGCGCGGCTGTTGGAGAGGGCGGAGAAAAAAAAACAGATGATGAGCGCGACTACGCAAGCACCGCCGCGTTTGAAACACACTGTGAGAGTCGATGGTGATGGGTTTTTCGCAGACTCGGCAAGCATGCGACCGCTTCGCTTGCGCTGGAATTCTCGCTGCGGTAGCAAACTGACAGGTTTTCTTGGAAGTTTGTTAGCTTTCTTGATAGTTAGCATCGAGTGTGATGAAGAACGATCAAGAAGACACGGATTTTCCACTACGGCGGTAATTCCGGCGCTAGAGGCGCGGCCGCGTCACGTGCTTCTATTGTCCACGAAAAGCGCACCTTCATCGACGCCTACTGTATGCGTATGGCCCTTGGATTGTAATATATACATGGTTGGCAACAAACACACGTGCAAGAATTTTACTGAAGGGCACTCGCATCACACGATAGCGTTTTTGGGATGATGCCAGAAACTATCCTCTTGGAAAAGAGCTTTTAGGTGACGTTCTGCTTTGCCAGTGATAACGAAGACGCAGTCAGAAGAAGAATAAGCGAGTTGTTTGGCTATGACATGAGTCATGAGTGTGTTAGCGGCCACCTCAACATCCTACGCTGGGCAACTCTTTACACCATACTGCATATGACTTTGCCTGTCACTCCAGTTTACGCAGCTATTTTGATACTGAGAAGAGGAGTCGCACTAAAACTACGTAATGAAAAGGCAATGTCTGAAAACACTCGCCAGCTCCACGCCCAACTACTCAAGGTGACAGCTGACTGATTTTCTGCTAAATTGTGCTTGTGATAAATTAACCAACCTCTTTCAGGCCATCACTTACCAAGCATGCATTCCCGTTTTCTTCTTCATAGCTGTGTTAACATATGCTGTGGGACAGCTGGGGATCCTAAACGATCCACTCCTTGAGTACTCCTCATTCCTTCTTGTCGGGATCATTCCTATGCTGAGTCCTCTGACATCTCTTCTTTTCATACGACCATACCGTGTATGGGTGAGCAAGAACTTGTTAAGAAGAAAAGAAGTTTTTTCCATTGCACCACAAGCTCGAGAATCTTCTAATCCGCCAACGGGAATGTGTACTGTTGCGACACTGCAAAGTCAATATAGGAATCAACTCAGTAATGCATAATTTGAGAACGAAGCTTTAGAANCATCGATGATTCCTCACCGCACTGACATACATCGCCTTCACTCACACTGGTGCAGCTGGATGACAGAGTGGACAGTGACGCGGACTCGTAGGCAGAGGCTCGAGGGTTTGAATCCCGTCTTTATGCTTTGTTTTGCAAACTTCCATTTCTAACCTTTAACGGAATTCGGAGCTGTTCAGGAGGTAAATGAGCAACAACTGCGAGCGTTCCTTTGGAAACAGTAGATGAATGCTCTATTCTGAGTCTAATGTGATGCCGCTGGCAAGACAAAATATTCTGACATCTGATATAATCTAATCGGTCACTTTCTCATTCTTTAATCGCTTGAAAAGTTCGACTGCTCACCTGGTTGCGCTTTTGCTGGCTAAATTTGGTCAGGTTGATGTCACCAACGCAACCCACCAATAGCACAAGATGGCGGGGGTCTTTGAAAGGGTTCGACTTGATGCGGGTAATTGTGTCTTGACGATAGAAGACGAGGAAAGTCTTGAAGAGGAGAATAACGAAAAAATGGACATCGACTGGGACATAGACTGTGGGAACATCGAAACTCGCAGCTCAACTTTGATCATCCGAATTCGAGGGCGAGCCCATACCTATCGAACAGGTATTTCGAAGTAATTTTCTACAGACTCTTGCAAGTGGTACGATAATAAATTAGGAAGTTGAATAGGCATCGAGCCAAGCCTTTACCAGGCGGCATTCTCATAGAGAAAAACTTTCTTTAGCTAACATAGTGCAAAGGAACTAATTATTTACCTCCCGAACAGCTCCGAATTCCGTCAAAGGTTAGAGATGGAAGTTTGCAAAACAGGACGTGAAGACGGGATTCAAACCCTTGAGCGTCTACCTACGAGTCTGCGTCACTATTCACTCGGCCATCCACCTGCACCGCTGTGAAGTGAAGGCGGTAAATGTCAGTGCGGTAGGAAATCATCGACGTGGAATTTTGAGCTTGCATTAACCATTTAGCAGAATTCAAGTATACTTCGCAACATAGTTTGGGACAAGCCTTCCTTCCATATATATCTCCTTTCGAAATCGCAGCTTAAGTTCGTGCACTTCCCTTGTTAGTAGTAATTTTCCCTAAGATGATGTTTGCTTGTTTTTGCTCGGTACATACATGCGAATCTCTTGTCACAAAACACTGCCTTGGATGAGATTGATCACAAGGCTGTTCGAACTTGGATCAGCCGTGCAACTGCTGCACTATTCAATGCACATATTGGTCGTGAATGATGCTTGCAAAATTTGAGTGGTTTGCGAAACCACGCAAACGCCTAGCACATGTCAAAACATAACCTCGGCCCGAACTCTCCAACGCTACCCAATCGGATCCACAAGGTTATTTGTGCTTCAAACTTCGTGACACTGTTAACCCTTGTTTGCTGAGGACCATTGAGAGAGCGGAGGTCAAAACTACATCTTCCACTGAATGAGATCAACTGATACCAATGACCGTCTGATCAATGACGATCAGCTGATAAATGTTGGGGCATTCAACATCTCATTCAAAGTAATTCTGTGGAACGTTTCGTATCGTATGTTACATCGTGTAACCGTGGGGATTCATTAACGGTTTTGCAATTGCGTTCGAATTGAAAATGCTGTTGGAGTTGAAAGTGCGACTACTGCAAAACGTTTTCTAAGCGCAAGTCCTGCCTTTATCATAAAACAAGCAAATGAAGTTTGGAAGACCAAAACTGAATGTAACTGTAGCCGACGAGTATCGAAGCAAATCTAAGTAAAAGAATCTGCTTATTGAGAATTACATCGAATAACTTCCATCCGTTTTCATTCCAAAAGCTGGCTGGTGAGCAAGTTTCCAGAATAAAGAAATTTATTTCAAGGTATTTACACCCTACCGAAATAGTGCTGAATCTCATGGATTTCCCATAACTGTGACTAAAGCGCGACTACAAATGAAATCGCCAGCAGAATGTCTTCAGGAGGACAATTTGGTTCCGCTTTCGCGGGATGTCTGCGTCTCACTCTTTTGTGCGCTCTTTTCATACGCTATCCAAATGTTAACTATTATACATATTATAGTACAAGATTAGCAGGAGAGATCAACACCATTCAAGCGCATGCTGGGAATTTCGAGGAAAGCTAAAGATTTGCTTCAACTTTGCCGCCAATTTTCAATGCAATTTTGATTATTGCATGTATCACTTCTTGAATAACACTTTTTCAAAAGTTAGAAACTAGTGTTAGTCGCCACTCCTAGTTCCTCTCAAAATATAGTAGTCGCCCTGGGAAGGAGGTTGCACAACCGTACAAGCATGGTGATGCCTTTTTGACAAACATATCTTTCGTAAAAGATCTAGGTATTTTAATCAGGAATGATTTGAAATAAAGTCTACACGTTTCTTCGGCAACTTCTCGCGCGTTCTCTACCTTTCATCTAATGTTCCATAGTACGAGGGTGAATGATCCCAACTTTCTCCTTGAGCTTTATAAGGCATACGTTTTACCAGTTGTTGAATATGGTTGCCAGGTTCGGAATCCGTACATTAAAAGAGAGATAAGGGCTATTAAGAAAATCCAGGGGGGGGGCGTTCAAGAAATTGCTGCTTTATCGAGCCTACCCCAATCCTGGCTACCCGCGGTTGGTTCCCAACTATGAAGAACGGTTGAGGATATCAGGTCTGCGTAGTCTCGCACTTCGTAGACTTATTTAAGATCTCGTTGTCGCTTCTAGTAATCCATGGTGGGGAAACAACATTGAAGCCTTCGAAGTGCTGGGTTTTCAAACCTTATGTACCATGGGAGGATTGGGGGTTTCAGTTCACCACCATCCGGTAAACAGGAAGTATTACAAATTCTCACCAGTAATGGAGCATGAATTCTTCCTTCGAACTGCAAAAATGCT
Source organism: Ancylostoma ceylanicum (assembly GCA_000688135.1). NCBI lineage: Eukaryota > Metazoa > Nematoda > Chromadorea > Rhabditida > Ancylostomatidae > Ancylostoma > Ancylostoma ceylanicum. The sequence goes on from JARK01001476.1 coordinate 355,929, forward strand.
GCAGTCTCTACCAAAAGGACTTCTGTCGTGTAAGGATAGTTATTCTTTCAGGAATGCAATTAAGAAGGGTAACATTATAGAACTTCTTGCAGTGTTCAGCGATCTTCACTCATATCTCTTCTGACGTCGTATTCTATCCAGAATTTGAATTTTCTACCCTTTTTGATGTGTTTTTGTTTGATTTGCAGTTCTTTTCGTTCACTGACCCCACTCTGTACGTTTTTTGAGCCGTTCGACCAGAGAACTCTGAGTGGGCTAGTTGTTTCTATGGTTATCCACCACTAATTCTGTTGTTACCCTTTCGTGTGTCCGACGCTCCTACACAAACCTAGGGTTCCATTTTTTCCTTGCACTTGTAGCCACGTTTTCATACACACTTACTGCTTGGCAGCACATATCGAAGTTATGTTAAACCTGATTCGACAGGCGTATCTAGAGGTGGATTGTTGAGCGACGGATACCCAACTTCCGAAAATTCGCCTCTAGACTGCTCATGGCTTACCAATGCATGAGTAGTGGCACTCCCCACTGCCAATCGCATGTGCTTGTGGTTGATTCTGATGGGTATCAAGCAGTACCACTACCAGCTTTTTCTTCTGCGCGACACCTCAGGTTATGGGCAGAGATTGAGCACGAGACTTGAAGTTCTTCATATTATATCCGACATCTCTTTCTGAATGCCGAATGACCTAGGCAAACAAACTGGCCTACTTTGATACTTCGATTCTGACATTCTGTATGTGTACGTGTCTTTTGATGGCGCACCAATTTGACCTAGGCAAACAAACTGGCCTACTTTGATACTTCGATTCTGACATTCTGTATGTGTACGTGTCTTTTGATGGCGCACCAATNGTGTTCGTTAGTATGCAGTCTGAAGCACCTTTTATACTCTATCGAAAGGTAGTTAGCGCATTCCATTTACTTGGCTCATTGCTGAGTTATGGTCCCTAGAAGTCATCACTACCATATTGTCCGAGGACTTTTGACTCAACCTAATAAATTAATTTTCCTTCTCCAGCTTCGTTTCCGTCTCCATAGCATGTCCTTTTTTGCTGCTGAAAATTTCAAGGATGATTTTCGCACATGTGATGATCTTATAAATGAGAATTGAAATTGAATAGATAACATAGCGCAGGTATGCATTTCATGGGTACCACTTTTGACTCGAGAAAATGTCGATATGAACATTCGAAATCGACTATTCGAGAAAGCCCAAAAATCGAGTTTTTCGAAATGTCGACCATTCGGAAAGCCCCAAAAACCGAGTTATTCGAAATGTCGACTATTCGAAGAAAAAATCTCGTCGAGTCAATTGTTTGCTGTATAGAGCACATACGCATTCCACCCCTCTACGATGCTCAGAGCTAGGATTCATGAACTAAAAACCAACCAATATCAGGGTAGACAAACACCTCTTGCTTTCTGTGTCTCCTGACACCACATAGTGTATAGGATAACCAGTGATGCTAACCATCGTGGACTTGCGTATTTGAAGTTTCATGAATCAACTTTCACCTGTGCGTCCGTATCGACCGGCTGCGTCTAGCATTTCTCTTCGCTGCTGATTCCTAACTGTATTTTTTTTCTACTCATCCTTCTAACGATGGTGAAACAGAGTGCCGCCAAGAAGCCGAACAACATTGACGCGACTCAGGAGATGCCGTTGTGGGCTAGTAAGTTAATTGAGCGTTTCGACAGTTATTCTTTGTGTATGCAGCGCTCACTTACCGAGACACTTGACCGCGTTCTCTCGCTCATTGGTGATCTCCAGCACTCTCAGGCTTCAATACTTTCTCGCCTTTCCGATTTAGAAGGTAAATTAAGTTTTGCTACCTCTCCTCCGAACTCTCAACAAAACCTCCTCTATTCCACTTTGGTGAAAGTTCGAGCAGATAGTAGTCGGATTGATGAAAAACTCCGAATGATCACCTGGGTCGGAATTGGGGAGCAAATCGATGAGGACACGACCCGCCGCTTTGACAGAGAAATTTTAAAGGAAGTCGTTTACACTTCAGGAGACGACGACCTAGTTAGAGAGTTTGAGGAGGGTAAAATCACTTGTCATCGTTTCCCCAGTGGTAAACCTCGCGGCTTGAATACACGTGGTCGTATCATAAAAATTTCCTTACCGAACCAGGCTTTGAGGGACACGCTTCTTGCTCATATGAAAACAGGTCGCCAGAGCCTAACACGGAAATTTGTTCATTCCTATGCGCGACGAGACTACACCGCTGAGGAACTCAGGTTCGATCGGGCTCTTCGAAAGCAAGCGGGGGACCTGAATGCATGTGAAGGTAGGTTGACTTATATCGTTCGAGATTTCGACATAATCAAACTTCGTACTCCTCGAGAACTCCCTCGGCCACCCGTCTCTAACAATGCCATCAGTCAGGATACGAATAAAGTCTCCTCTAAACGTATGACTAGGTCACAGTCTCTTTTAGCCGCCCGCTCTATGCTCGCTGCTCCTGACCCTTCGTCCACTGGTATGAATACCAACGATAGCATTGACTGCGCATCGCAATCATCTCTTAATCTCTCCCCATCTTTCGCATAGGGAAATGCTCATTCAACTAGCTCTACTCANCTCTAACAATGCCATCAGTCAGGATACGAATAAAGTCTCCTATAAACGTATGACTAGGTCGCAGTCTCTTCTCGCCGCCCGCTCTATGCTCGCTGCTCCTGACCCTTCGTCCACTGGTATGAATACCAACGATAGCATTTACTGCGCATCGCAATCATCTCTTAAAGGCAGCACCCACGGAAATTTTTGTGTTGGAGATTTCGCCGAATTTCAAGGTTTTCAGTGACGATGAACTCATAGGCAGTGATGCAACAGCGTGAAACACGCCGGAAGACGAGAAATGAAGGCGCTGTTTCCCATGCGTCCATAGCGCGGACGAGTTTTCCGCTGAGGGTATACGCGCGTAACGTCACGAATTCTTATGGATGGTGCGCATTCCATACCCTACACTGTACAATATTTCTTATACAACATGATACATTAGGCTAGACCGCTCGTAGCATGCCAAATCAATAGCGTTAACTGGCGTGGCGGACACCAAAATGGCCAAGCTCGGCTCTGTGTCCACGGCACTATCTCCACAGATAGACCGCTTTTTCCTGAGTTCAAGTTACCATTGTGATTGTCTGGCAGCCGACCACACGGAGAACGACTCACCTCGAAAGTGAGGATTTCCGTGGGTGCTGCCTTTAATCTCTCCCCATCTTTCGCATAGGGAAATGCTCATTCAACTAGCTCTACTCAAGTTACCAATAATTTCTTATGCGATTTCTTTACACCTAGTTATATCTTCCCATCTCAGCCTTCTGTTGACGATATTTATCTTTTTAATGCTAGATCCATTTGTAACAAAGTTCCCGACTTGCGTTTCCTCCTCTCCTTCAACCCGCTCGCTGTTTTCATAACGGAGTCATGGTGTAAACCTGACGGAATTCTTGACGCCACCTTGTCTGATGGCCTTAAATACGAAATTTATCGTTGTGACAGAAGTAATGGCATATCAGGGGGTGGAATTGTAGCTCTCATACGCCGCGGAACGCCACATCACCTCATTGCTTCTAGAAGTTTCTCTCCGTACTGCCAAACTCTAGTTTTAAGCTGTAAACTGTCCGATAAAAATTGCATTATCTTTTTAATTTATCGCAGCCCGTCTTGTGAGCTCACTTCCTTTAATGACGCCCTTGGTTTTGTCAGAGAGCACCTCGATGACAATGTGGATTGCTTGATTTTGGGTGACTTTAATTTTCCGTCAATTCAGTGGTCACATACTGCCTATCCTGAGGGAAATCTAAGCCCGTCAGCACGTGGCTTTCTCCGATTCTGTACAGAGACTTCTCTTTCGCAACTTGTGACTACCCCTACACACGGCGAAAATATCCTCGATCTTGTTCTCACTAACAATAGCAATATCATTCGCGATCTACGCGTAATCCCTCCCTTTTCTACCTCCGATCATAGGACCATTTTATTTCGCCTTTCTTTTCCACAACACGAGCTTGCGTCCAGAGTCAAGTTTTATGACTTCGCTCATGGCGACTATGATAAAATCTGCGATTGCCTCCTCAGCATCAACTGGCGCGAGATGGTGGATAACTGCAAGTCCGCTGATGATTGCTATAAATTTTATGTTGATTGCTGCTGTGACCTCATTTCTAAGTTTGTACCTGTTAAATCCGGTAACCCTTCAAACACGTCCTATTACCCTAGCAAGATCTTAAAACTTTATCGTGAAGTGTCCAGACTGTACAATGCCCGCCATAGGATTGGTACTCAGAAATATCTGCGCTTTTCGAGAAAACTCAAAAGGGAGTTAGCTGTGATGCGTCTAACCGAAGAGGACAAAATCGCAGGTAGCCGTAATCACAAAGCTTTCTACAGTTTCGTCAATAAACGCTTTAAAACTTCGAGCTATATTGGACCCATCTTAGATTCCAACAACAAACTCTGCACATCGGAGGTGGAAAAGGCTCGCGCCTTTGNCACCTGTGCACAGCTCCAAGCCCTAGTGCTCCTGTGAGAAGACCGACCAGTGCCGCCACAGTGTTCATGTGACACGTGCTCTGGTACTCCGCTTCGCCCGGATAACCAGGACAGCTGAGCCCGTGGACGAGGAACGCGAGCGAAATGGCCAGCTCCGCCCTGCATAGGTGCACCATGATCTTCACGTATCTAAAAACACGGGATGGCGCTAGTGTTCCATGAGGAAGCTTGGTTCTTTTGATTTGACATCTGAGGATCCTACGGATCTAAAATGTTTGCACATAATTCCCTGGTAGTAAACGTACTCTGTGTGCTGAAATCCGGAACGCTGCATCACAGTGTACGCCTTGTAACGTCGTCGTTCCGACGCACTCATCTCCTCATCCGTTTCTGAACTCTAAACAGCTCTCATTTTCTGCTTAGAACAACGACAAAGCAATATGACTTCGTATTTTGTGGAAACTGTGCCTGTCCTCCGTTTATCATAGTTTCCTAATAGAAAGATTACTTACTTTCATCGGTAGGATCACAAGAGCCTATTGCACGGCACTGAATTTTGAAGAGGAATCTGACTTTCATGTTCCTCTCTCAAGTGAGAAGCCTTAGCTAACAGTATTCTTTATGTAATTTATTTTATGTCCCAGGGTTGATAGTGACCTTAAAGTCAGTGCTTTTGTTCACAGCTACACTAATACATCCTTGCACTTCTTCATTCACGACTTTTTCCACACCTTTTCCATTCTTCCGCTGCTCTGTTTTATACTACCAAAAGCGCTTCCTTTCTTCTGCGATTTTATCATCATATGGCTTTGAAGAAACATTGAGTTAGTGAATTTTCAAGCTTAAAGCAGTGTGTCATCTCAGGAATTGTTGCCGAGATTTGTAGAGTACTACAGCCTGCGTGAGCAACCGAGAACAATGCAACACTTGAAATGTCTTGAAACAGTTATGAATCCCGTGACTTGAAGGAATGTCTACCACAATTCTGGCCGAGAATTTTTAAATTCTCGACCAACTGTTGCAGAGTCGATAATTCTTAGGCCATGATAAGGTTGAGCTCCACAGAGCCAACATCGTCGAAGGGCGCAATCCAGGACCTTGACTAGGAATGCTCTTTCATGTTCACTTTATTCCAGCTTACGCGCTAGAACAACAGTGCATGCTTTTTGGTCCCTATTGAATGATGCGCTTTCTTTTTCCTACACCTGGTATTTTTCTTGTTAAGCCGCGAAATGGAAGGGGGATGATACTTTTTCCCACACTTTCTATTTTTCATGTTAAGCCTAAAAATTAACTAGCTCAATATTTCTGCAAAATCATGTGATAATAGAATTGGAGAGGAAAGAGAGTGCTTTTGCGTGGTATAGAGCATTATACTGAATGGAAAAAGGATTGAAGAAACCGTGGCTAGAAAAGTAAATGGCCAATATATCACGAACCTCTCGTCTTAGGAAAACAAGCAGTAAACCTGGAGAATTTATGCTGGATTATGTTTTTTCTCATGCTTAGGTAACAAGTCTGTGAAATCTCTGAAGAAAATAGTAAAGAATATCGAATGTTATAGAGATTTCTAGCATAGAAACCCTTTCCAGCCCTCTCACAAAAGGATGTCTAGTACCATTCCTTGTGCGGACGATGTTCGTAGAAATACAGGGTGCGCCATAAGTTCTTGCACACCATTCTTGGTAACACCACAGCGGTTGAATTCAACATAATGGCATGACCTCTATAGCGAAAATGAGCCAACTCAATAGCAACCCAAATCACCTATTAGAACAGGAATATGTCGCCACTTGCTTCCGTAGCAACTCAAACTTGAGATAAAAGTTTGCATCTCGCGGCACAATTTGGAGCGCGGGTGACACTGTCTCCTAGAACGGAAGGCACTACTCAGAGCAAATCAAAACGTTTCCCACCAAATCATTGGAGTAGACGGAGGAGACATCGAGGAATTCACCGGATGTACTGGGATCCCATCTTCCTTTCCTTGCAGAAATTTCAGAAAATTTTTAAGGAAAGGGCGTGTACGAGCAATTTTTTTTCAGTTTTTTGTGAACCACAACATCAAAGTTACTCTGGATTTCACTCGCAGAGTATTCTTGGAGAGAAGACACCTTGCTGCACCCAACTCAAGTTGAACAGGGCAAAAATGACGCTTCTGTAAAGCTTACAATCTGCTCTGTGCCATATGCGCCTCCTGGAATGCTGCACGACCGAAATATCGTGCTTAGAACGAACTCCTCTATAACGCCAATCCGACTCTGATGGATTGCCGTACTCAACTGTATTATAGAGCGAATCAAGTGCTATATCATACATAAGTTTGGACTCGTAGCATAAGTAGCTTAGGTGAAGCTTCGAGAGGTTTTATACCAGATACACCAGCGCCACGAGGTGCTCTCTACTCTCTCAACTTTGCGTTATTACAAAAGCGAATGGAGACGTATCCCTGATCTGATAGGTGTTTTAGTTGCTATTGAGTTGGCTCAGTACCGCCATAGAGGTCATGCCATTACGTTGAATCCAGCCGCTGTGGCATACTAAATATGCTGTGCAAGAACTTATGGCGCACCCTATAGAAACCTAAGTTCGCAGAAGCGGGCCTATGCCAGAAATCAGCGTCTTCTCAGGTACTGTTGGAGCCACTAGCAATGTGCCATTAAAATCTTCTGATACTACTATCCATTTCATAGCTGAGGAGAGAAGATGTTGTTTGGACTAGGTTATTCATACTATAGTCGCACAAGAAATAATACAAAGGAGAGAGTCTAAGATATAAAAATAGAGAAATGAGATCACCTACTAAAGCATTGTCTAGAAACGAGTGAGATGTCTTCGAATAATGCTCAACACTACTGTCCAACACTTGGAAATAGCAATCATTTCACGTCGTTTACCTACGTGGACAGTGTAAAATCGAGAAATGTACGGTGAGATAGGGACACGTGCACAGTTTTTAGAATTTTTTTGGTTTTGGTCCCATTTTTCATTTGAATCACATATTGTTTTGGTCTTTGGCTTGGAACGAATGATCACATTCAATGAACCATAAATCAACGCATACTTCTACAAGAGCGGAATTACTGGTTAAGTTGGAAGCGAAAATTCTTCAAAATTCGTTATCGACGGCATGTAGCGGTATGCACCAACGGTATTCTCGTTTTCCAAAGCGATCAAAAAATAGCTCACCAATATTTGGAACGAGGACATGAGGAGAGGACGCCTGGATCGCTGGAAAACCTGTTCCAGACGAATCGATGCAGTCTGATGTTCGTCGATGCCCGTTCTCTGCGCATTCTCGCTTCAGCACACAAAGACCTTATCGCTCGCAGCTCCGCATTGAGGTCCCACCCCATCCTCCCTCTAATATCCCTTCCATAAAATTCTAGGGCTACAATCTCTCCCAAATCTCACCGCAGGAAAATCCCAAACCACAACTGAACTCTAGAATAACTCCAAATAACTCACCGCCGGATTGGGGATGATAATCCGCAGGTCGGGCTCCTCGAACGGCCTCAACAGGTCCATGCGTAGGTTTCGCTGAAAATGGACAGTTCATTACCAAAAGACGCCTTTTCAGAATTTGTGATTTACTCAAGGACGGCAGAAATCAGAGAGCAACGAAAACATTTCTGTGACTTCCGCGTCGAAATGGCCGCTTTTGGTACCTTGTGCAGGTCGCGACAAGGCAAGGGGGTCGTAGTGGAGTGATTGACCATGCGATGGAACTTCCGTCTATTCTTTGCCCGCTGCCAATTATTCTACCTCCGCTCGCGCACTCGCGTCGAGTGCAACTCAGTCAAGCACTGTTCGTCGTATCCCCGCGAAATGTCGTCTATTAAACGTTTTCGTCGGCGGAGAAGGAAAAACTGCCGAAAAAGAAACAGTTAGAGAGATGATGATATGATTGAAAATGTGTGCGCTGCGGTTCCTGCCCAACTTCGCATTCGTATTATCTTCCACGACAGTTCATTCATTCCCACAGAAGTGAACATCTCCATTCCTCAAACATTTCATCAGTGCTTTATGAGCATTTTGAAGCCTCGCCTTCTACTAGTTTAGTGCATGACCATCGGGCTTTTTTACAACTCATTTTCCCCATATGAAAATTAGTGCTCTGTTCAAATTTTTCCTCAGAAGCGTGTTCGATGTTTTCTAGTTCACCATAGTCTGGCGCCCAGAAAGCTTAGCAAATCATGGAAATCGGCTCCGAAATGAGCTCTGTTATCACAGCACTGCCAGAGGGGCTCGTAGAATTGACAAGCTTTTCCCAGAAAAAAAAACAGTGGGTAATCATGCACCAAGCTATAACAATAATTCCCAGAAATTGCACAGGGTGCGGCAAAAGTCTTTGGACAAGCATATTCGATCTTCAAAACATGAGAAAGAAAAAATTGGAAAAGTGATGGTTATTGTGTATAAGCAGTTCAATTGTTAACATAAATTACCTTTTCGATTCCAAAATTTCCCCCACTGATAGCGACCCAGGCTTGTCAAAAAGCAGATGAGACGTTGGCCCGGCGCGCACACTGATGAACTGAAATTCATTCCGGGCCTTCTCCAAAATTTCATAAGAGAGTGCAAATTCTTGTATTGCTTTAGAAAGGCCATAGCCCGCAGAATCCAGAAACCACATTGGAATCCCCCAGAGTAGGTGTAGGACCTCGATAAGCGAATATTTATCGCCAGCATGGCAATAGAGAAGAACACCCACTTTAAGAGGCTGTCTCAACATTCTATAAGCCCAAAATTATCATCTGTTAAGATATCTTTTGAGGAAGAGCAAATCAACAAATCTGTAACAGAAAACAGTGGTGGAATTGCTCTTAAACAAGTGAAAACTGTTGTTGTAGCGCGATTTCCGTGCTTGCATGCGAAAATTTTGGCCCCCGGCAAAAAACGAAGCTAACAGTGAACTTGGAAGTGCCCTACATATCTTCCAAATTTCCCAGAGATTTTCTGGGTTCTATAGTGGAAGGGTTCTACTACTTCCCACAAAAGTTTCGGGTCTATTCACGAATAGATGGAGAAGTGGTGGGGGAAAAAGCACCTCCACTACCTGCGCGCCAGAGCCCACGTCTCACCTGAACTTCCCGGAGGCTGTGCACGAGTGCACGAAACCTCAGAATCAAAAATAATTTTTATGCTCACAACAAGGTTGTAAAGAAAAAATAACCACTAGTTTTTCCAAGTTCCTCTTCCATGGGTTTTTAGCGAGCGTTTATGCTTGTCCAAAGACTTTTGCCGCACCCTGTAGGTAGATGAACACTGTCAGTATCAAAAATCTTGCAATCTGGAAGATGTCTAAATTCTAAGATACATAGATAGGAGAGGTAAGTACAGCCAGATTACTTCATTTTCGGTGGAAGATGAGCGTAATAAAGAATACGCGTAGTCTAAACCAGTGGTCTTGCGCCTGAACCCACTGCCATTTACGCAACCTAACCTCAAAACCCGTCTTTATTTTTAGTTTATTTAAATTTTTGCCGTTTACGTTACCTTGCGTAAACGTTTGAAGGATAGTAATGACACTGGAATGATGATGCATAGTGTTCATAATACAGCGTTTAAATGTTTTTCTCTTCCTCAGAATGAATAGGTTTACGCATCTACTCAGCAAGAGCGAAAATCACACTTGCAAACCAGGTTCCATCCATTAACAATAATGTTGTGATAGTTTGAGAGAAAAAATGTAAAAATTGGTGCAAGAAGTTCGTACCAACCTAATATTACCATGTAGAACAGATCTTCCATTGATTCAAACAACAGATAAACACAATATGTTGTGGTCAGAGAATGACAGGATAAGTGTATGTAGACGTCCAGAAAAGAAATTTAAGCAAATGCAGCAGAAGTATACACATCCTAGTTGCCCACAAAAATAGGATATTAGTTACCCGTGCATTGCTTTCTTCCAAATCGGAGTTAGTTGTCAAGGTTGCCTGGCTGAAAACAATTCGCCTTCCAGCAGTATAGGGTGTTTTAGCAGGTACAACTCAATGTATAGGCTGAGTTTTTATGCAAAAAGCGAAAACTGAGCAGACAATGAAAATATGAAAGCTTAACATAGCTATAGAATCTAATGTCTAACGGTCAACGACAAAAGAAGCAGCAGCAAATGTGCGTTGAATTCTCTCACCTATTATCAATCATGGTTTCTCTTCTTGACAAAGAGTCCTTTTCGTGAATGCTATAACAGAAATGACGCCCCTTGAGGTGGCCCAATTTATTCCTGTGCTAGAGGGCGAAATAACGCAGTTGATGTCGTTCACATTTACTTAACTACTTATTTATTGACTCATTCATGTTATTTATTTATTCAAGCGCGTAAAGTGCTCCAATGAGAACTAACGGAACAGGGAAAAAGTGACAACTGCACCTGGCAAAATATGAAAACTGCGTATGGCAAAATAGAGACCACCTAGGCAGAAATCACATGGGAATCTAGCTCCTCATTACCTATAATCCTTTTCAAAAAGATAGACGGATTGTGCGACTGCACCATCGCTGCGGGACCTGAACGAGGGACGCGGAGAGAGCATGCTCTAAGTGAGAAGGTCGAGTAGGTTCCGCCGCGATTCTGCAGCCGCGACGCTAAGAAACCGCACACGCAATCCGTCTATCTTTTTGAAAAGGACTGTACATAATGCGCACAAAACCAGTTTACAATGTTAAAAGGATATTGGATTTTCTTCAACACATACGTAAATGTGCAATAGCTGAATCCGTTATTCCACTAGTAAAAAGGGAACTAATAACTGATGGAAGGGGTAGGGACAGGACAACAAAGATCAGAGAGTGAAACGTTAAGTACGCTCAACCTAGAAAGAACGATCTATTCATGGGCAGCATTCCAAAGTGCGGTCACTCTCAGATCAATGGAACCCTCCAGTAGTTACTTTTACGAAGAAATAGTTGTGTGTACCTTGGAGGATTTCTTTTTCTTTTCCGAGGAAAAATAGAACTGGATTCGCTTGAGTAGACCGCTCAGTTTCTTTAGTAATTGCTCAATGAGAAAGTATTGCCAAAAGAACAACTAGAGAGTTAGATGGAGGCTGACTAGTATTATTTCTGAATACAGCCACAACTTCCTGTCTCATCACACTCTTGCACGTCCTTCATGTGATTTTATTCCGCACGCACAACAACTGAAGGATATTATTTCTGAGAAACCCTCGTCATGAGCTTGATAGCTCCCAGGACGTATTCGGAAACACTTCTGAGAAGGATGTGACCCACACACTTCCAAGGTGGACGAGTTCTTTGGATAGGAATGGGTGTATTTTGTTAGAACGAATAGCAGTTCTAAAGTTGTCAGGGATAAATAACATTTCGCCCGAGAAACTTGTTCACCCCAGGAAAATGCGAAGCCGAAAACCCTCTCATGAACACATACGGATACTTAGCGCTGAGCCTTCGGAAGAGGATCTGCACCCGAATTCGGCCAAATTCGCCCAACAACTAAAAAGTGGAAAGCAATCCCTTCCATGTGTCCCATTGTCCCAACAGGATCTATTTTAGCCGTATGAATCGGAGACTATCCCATCCGCTGAAATGAAAACACGGCACGAGAGCGAGGAGTCGACGGCGAGGCGCGGCAGAAGTGAAAACATTCGCTATCTACCTTTCAGATCTCCAAGTAGAACTACACGCGTATGGTGCACCTATGACGTCATCGCTACCTGCTACTGGGTACCATAAGCGCCTGTGGTGTGGGGAGTAGTCTATGGTTACCCATGGTGTACTGAAAAGAGGAAGCTGACAGCAGATGCAGTGCTACGGTCATCACATAGGAAATTTTGTCCCAGTTCTTGTCACAAAAGTACCAGCAGCAAAAATTACGCGGTCGCAGGGACCATAGGACAACTAGCAAAATTTGGTCAAGCGGTGGGATAGAATTGATGGCGCCAGTTCAGGAATAGGGAAGCTCCAGTGGTCCGGGCCTGATCTCATAAGCCACACCACCGTATCGATCAATAATGAGAGCGGTGGCAGAGGTGGGGTGCGCAGATGCGCAGACAGTCAGACTGCCGATACGCGTGTGATGCGACGCGTGCGAGCGGGTCTGGAATACTGAAGCTCCCCTTATTTTCGGGCAAAGATTACCCAACAAGGAGAAAGAAAAGTCTACACACAATTGCTACTGGAACACGCAGTTGTTTTTTTTTTTTTTTTGGTGCTCCATTGCTATACAGCTCACTTCAAAATAATAGAGGGAAGGCGGATTCATAGCGTTGCGGTTGCAGAGTTGCGGCGGGACCTACTTGAACCCTTCACTTGGAGCATGCTTTCTCTGCAACCCTCGTCTAGGTCCCGCCACGATTCTGCAAATACGAAATCCGTCTATCTTTTCGAGATGGACTATACATAAAGTGTCAGTAATTATTATAGAGCTTCAAGTGTAGGTTGTTTTTTTTTGCAAAAAAAAGAATAAAATGGCATTCAGCTCATGCTCTTTTCTTGTTGAGAACGACACAAACGAGCGTGGTATTTATTTATCCACGCTCGAGGTCAAAACTCAAGGAACAGATATCTAGGTGGTATAACTAGAAAATCACTCATAAACGTTGGTTAGACACCATTGTATTCATAGAGCAGCAGAGGAGGGTGGTAGAAAGAAGGGCAACTCGATTCAGGAAGGCAGGAGACCATCCGGTGTTGCAGGTCCCTGATAAGAACTTAGGAAAATCTCTGGACTCAGGCTTGGTGGGCCCGTCGGCATTTCTTGTAGAGGCAGGGGTGGAAATTGTGTTAATGTCCGACAATTAGGTAGGAGGTCAACGCGCGACACACCGCAGAAATGAAATTAAGTGAAAAAAGTAGGAGCCGTGAGAGAGACGAAAACGCTTGCAAGGCACGGAAAATCTTCGAAATCGCAAAGTCAAGGCAAATGGGAATAGACCGCTCAGTAATGCAATAACTCAGTTTTCGTGGATTTATTGCCTATAAGAGGTATACAGACAAGCTGAGAAGTTTCAGATTGTCACCTATGCACTTCTGCTTCGGAAGACACTCAAAGTACGGCTTGAAAGGGAGAAAAAAAACCTCCAAAATCAGTGGAAGAAAAAGGAAGCGCTGCTCCAAACCAATTGAAGGCCGCTTGGAGGAGTTACCGAAGAACGATCACAGTTATCTCGGCTGCGAATCACGAGAAAAAAGATTTAAAATGAATTCTGAAGCACAGAACCAAGTCCGAACAGTTTATGTGCAAACGAATATTCCAACAAGTACAGTAGTTGTAAAGGAAAGAGCTAGCGATTTCTTCCAAAAAAGGCAGAGAAAAAGTGAATTCGGTGAAGGGGGGAGAGCATGCGTTTTCACCGGATTTTTGACTCCCTGATATTTTTGACTCCCTGATCAATCGAGAGCGTGTACCACTACTATGTCTTCAAGCCATCTGTTCTTCATCGCTTCGCTACAAGAAGCGTACGAGTAGCATCACCTCGGTGTGAACGGAGGAAAGGGCACAAAATCAAATTAAACCTTACAAGGAAAGGATACTTACTGGCCGTGGCCATTCGTGATGGGATGTGTTCTACCATATGTATAGGGTGTAAAACTATGATGCGCGCACACTTTTCCATCTCTATCGGAGTATGATTGGAGGCGTATGTTCAGTAATTTAGAGTATCTTGAAGAGCAATTCTTTGCGCATTTACTGGTATGTAACTCGTCTGGCAAATATCGATTTTTGGTTTTTTAAAAAATTCGAAAGGCTGCCAACTGGAGTTGCGGAGTTGTGGTGGAAACCGTACTCAAACGAATTCTTCTATGTACTACCTTGAATAACAAGTTTCATGAACCAAGTTCAGTACCTATTAAGAGAGGGGCATATTGCGAAAGCACTCGCAGAAAACCGCTGCGGGGCAACAAAAGAGAGCAACGCCATAAGGCTCCAAACATGCTTACCCACGTACTGAAGAAGAGGTGCTCTTCACGGTTAAATATGAAATCAGTGGTCCAATGGGGGAGGCTGAATTTCATATATGCAGTCACGGCAGACCTTTGTTTACAACAATTTGCCACATAGGCCAGCCACTTCACCACCATCTGCTCAAACCAACGACTACTAGAAATTTTTCACAACCAGGTTTATCCAGAGGCGACGAAAAATGCCAAAAAAAAAGTGAAGGAATAAGGTGGGAAGTCCTGTCTCAGCCGCCACGTAGCTAAGACTTGCCACTATCAGACCACTACTTATTTCCGGCTAGGAAGCATTCCTCACAAAGAAAAAAAAAACGCAAAAACCGCGAAAAAAGTGGGGGCTCGGGTAAGCGCCTTTTCCGATTCACAACGCACTGATTTCTTCAAAAAGGAACCTCATATCCTGCATGGAAGACGATAAAAGGTAGTTGAGATTAACTATACACACAATCTTGATTGGGGAGCTCTGCTGTGGTTTCTCGGAATAAATTTCGTTCCAAGCGAAAACGCGCATCCATAGTTTTACACCCTAATAGTTTTTGACGCTGATCTCGAATCCGTGGCACAAATTTCCTGCGGGCTTCTGTATAGTGAGTTACACCCATTTCTTCTCGCGCAGATGTGACTCTATAGCGTACTCTTGTATGGGCTCCCGGCTCAGCCTGGTAGCTCAGTACGCAAAGCCAGTGATTGACTCACCCATGGTCCTCGCATACGAGCTAGGGGTAAAGAAGCTGTATCGGCAACTCACTAGCAAGAATCATATCTCCTTCGAAACTACTCAACAGTTTGGAGACACTGAATCAGCTACCAAGCATAGCCTGGGGCCCACGCAAGAGTACGCTATATTACATGTGCGCTGAAAGAAATAGGTGTAACTTACTATAGGGAACCCCGCAGGAAATTTGGGCTACGGATTCGAGATCAGCGTCAAAAACTGCATATGGTAGTACACATACTTGGGACCGAATAAAAATTGAACAGTTTTGTTTCTTCAATAACAATTTAGGAAACAGTTGAAACATCTAGATATTCGAGAATGAGGAAACCCTAGTGCTCTTCTTCTCTTTCGTGCAGCATTTCATTGGTCTCCCTTGCTGAGACACTCGAATTTCCGATTTATTCGAAATCGAATATTTTTGCTTTCGAATATCGAATATAATAATAAATGGAAAATTCTAATGTTCTTGGATTAGAGACCACTGTGGCGCTGTACGAAAGAGAAGAAGAGCTTTAGGGCTTTCTCATTCTCAAATATCTGGAGGTTTGAGTTGTTTTCTGGATTGTTATTAAAGTTACAAAATTATTCGATTTTAATTCGGTCCAAAGTATAGTACACATAACATCACCAATGGCCACGGCCACCAAGTATCCCTCTCTTGTTAGATATCATGGAAATTGGGTCGGTCCTCCTAAGAAGTAGGAGAGGAGGATCCTGAGTTCCCAACGTAAAACATTCGAAACAAATCAATTTGCGACTTCATATTGTTTGTTTCAAACGCAGCCATAGTTGAGTACTCGTGCGGATAATTTGCTTTTCTTTCGTCCCTCGCTATTTGCTGCACTTTTTTCTGCGTTCTTTTCCTCTCTGTCATCTTCTCAACCATCGTCCCTGGTGAAAGACAATATAACAGCTTCTCAAAACAGCAAAAATTGAAACTATGTCAGTGTGGGCTTCAACTCCGTGAAATCCTCTGGCATAGTTCTCGGACACTTCAATTACTTTATTTTCCTTGCGAACCTCATGCTCTCCACCAGAGCTCTTTTCACAGTCATGAAATCTTCGTACTACGACATCAGAGCAATGCACAGAATAGTGTTCAGAAGTCCTTGCACACACAAACGTTAATGCAGTCAAAATCGCACAATTCGCTATAAATTGCTAAAAAAGAGGCCACGGATGCAATCTAATTGTATTTTTTATTGTAAAGGCTGTACCCCCGGCACCCCTGATTCTTCACCCCCATTATCAATTTGATACTATTATACATACAATGTCATTAACCCATTGACTTCGTCGAATTTTTGTCTCTTCATTTTGCTATTATGCCCGCTTGTGGTACACCTGATAGTGTGAAAATAAACAAAAACTCTGAGACTGGTTAAACTGTGAAAAGAAATAAATACTCTGAAGCTGGCCAATTTGGGCACACCGATGGTCCATTAGAAAAAGAGGCCTGCAACTGCATTGTCTTCACTTTGCTAGGCAGAACAATTTAGAACAACGCAATACTTGGAACCTGTTATATGTCGTCTGCTGGATGTATCACTTTTTGTGAAAATCGAGGATTTACTCTCTATGGGGGCTCACCCAGGCAACCAACAATAGATTCGAAGAAAAAACAGAGAAAATGGAAGAAGGAACTAAAAAGTATAGGGACAAAGTACATGAATCAAACACGTTGTTTTCTGCTACGACGAGTGCAACAATGTCGCGCAGTTGTCGTTCTTTGGACTGTTACTGGTATACGGAACAGCAATGGCAGTAAAACTGTTCTCGAATGATATCATAGTCATTAAATTTCCACAAAGAAAACCGTCTCAAATCAAGGTTTTCGCGATGTAAAGAAGTGAAACACTCGAACGGAACTCGTGAGGGTTCGCGCGACGATCGCGGCGAGTTCTCAGGTGTTAGTTGAATAGAAATATCGTGACCTTGGAAGAGTGTTTGCGACAAATGCTCGTACGATGCTAACCAGTTCGATAAAATCATAAATAATGCGAAAATCACATAGACAAGCCAATCAGCGTTGCAAAAAACGGAAAAGGTTAGGATCTGTAGCATATCTATATTTCAGTCGACCTTTTCTGAGGTGTCTCTGAGACAAAGTATGTACGAAATGAATTGCGTGAATAAATGGAAAAAAATAAAAAGGCAGATCAATGAATAAATGAATAGACAGAAAAATAAACGAATAGATAAATAAAAAATAGACAAATAGTGAGGGAATGGTCGTGCTCTTACTGTGGGAACTGTTACTATTCCTGGCTCAATTTTTTTTCCTTTTGTTCATTTGGTGGCAGAAGAATGTTCAAAGAAAAACTGCTTGTGAAAATATAAATATATGACATACGATACCCACAGTAAATAATGAAAAAGATATAGCACATAAGGATAACACAATCAGAGATAAAAGTTTCCACGAAGAATATTAGAAAAAAAGTTTATTAAAGAGAGGAAATAACTCAGAAAATCTATGTAGTTCAACAGAGAGCTTTCCAAAACATCTCACGTAAATTATTATAGTTCTTGCCTTCAATTGCTCACGCTGATTCGAGAATTTTTCACCAAATTTTTTGAAGTCTTTATTTTTTCAATCATTTTCAAATCCTTCTGACCTCCTCACAAAAACATTCTGCGCCAGGCAGCTTAACTCATGCAAGTTGAATCGAAGTAATTGTGGAAAATGATCTAACACTACTTTTTTTTAACACATAGATAACATTTCTACAATTTTTTCCTTAAAATAATCAAGGCACTTTTTCCTTTTCTTTTCATGCTGGGAACTACAAGATGCAAAGGTTTATTTCAGCAATCAATTGCTAAAAGCTAGCATTAGAAAATTTATAATGAATTTTTACAGAGTTCAGAGGAGTAGGGAGGCCAAGCTCGTGAAGGAGTCGTTCCACTAACTGCGCTCTGGTGTTCAGCAAAGAGCTCTAGGATGAGTTTATTCATCTTCCCTAGAAAGAGAACTGTTCATCCACCACCGACTGAGACAATGAAACAAGTTCCGGTTGGGGTCAGTACTGATGAGATCCCGCCTTTGTTTTGGTGTTTCTTTCTTCTTCATAGTGTGCCCTCGAGTGTATAAGGATAAACGATAAAATGGTCGGCGTCAATCAAACCCGTTCGTGGGATGCACCAAGCATTCGACTTCATCTGAGCATCACAGAGTCATTGAACGCGTATGTGCCCAGTACAGTGGCGTTCGGAGGGCGCGGAAGGGGTGGTCCGGGCCTGATNAGTGTGCCCTCGAGTGTATAAGGATAAACGATAAAATGGTCGGCGTCAATCAAACCCGTTCGTGGGATGCACCAAGCATTCGACTTCATCTGAGCATCACAGAGTCATTGAACGCGTATGTGCCCAGTACAGTGGCGTTCGGAGGGCGCGGAAGGGGGGGGGGGGAATTCGTTGTACCGAATCAGCGTTTCATACTCCCAGACCCTCCTGGGATAGGATGATTCATGAATGCAAAACCAAACGAAAGTGCTTCGTGAAGTGCTCTGCGTCTCCTTGCGTTACGTTAAAGGCAGCACCCGCGGAAATCCTTGCGTTGGAGATTTTCACGAATTTAGGGGTTCTCGGGGACGGTAAACTCATAGGCAGGGATAAAACTGCGTGAAAGAAGCGAGAAGTGCAAGAAATGAGGGCGCTCTTTACGATGTGTCGAAGGCGCGGACGAGTGCTCCACCGTGAAGTGTGCGTGGGTCCCGCCACGAAACCCTGTGAATGATGCGCATTGCACGCGTCCGCTGCGCCAGACCACCCACGACGATAGCGTTAACTGGCGCGTCGGGCCTTTGGAAGGCCGGCGTGGCCGCGACAGTGATTCTTGTTTCTCTTCGGGAAGGTTGTCATTTGTTGTGTTCTTCACAGATTTGTGATGTGCTCACTCTCTATTTTACCTCCCACACCTCAGCTCCAAGTCGAGGATTTCGGCTGGTGCTGCCTTTAAGTACATAGTCTACAGGACAACCAGTCAGCTATAGTTGGTTTGCAGATCAACTTTTCATTAATCCCAGCTCTGGTACCACAATACCGACCTTCGGAGGGTAGGTAGCTCGGTTAAAAATGAGCGGTATCGAACCATGGAGTGCGCGAGCGAATGGCGGGCTTCACACCACTACGCTACGGCGCCCCCTTGAGTGTATAAAAGAATGAGTACATAAATAAATTAACAAACAATTGTTGCTCAACAGAGCAGTAAGTAGACAACTCCCATAACATTTACGGACTCGATAACGTAGAATATTCTTCAAATAGTTGAGTGCTTACCAAGTCGCAGAGACGCATCAGCAAGCAGACGGGGACGTCGGATCAGAAATGAAACTGGGTGCGAGTGGACTTGCGGGAGAATCTCGGAGGAGAGATCGCCTGGCAGTGACCGTGACACCCGCGCCCGCTCAGCGCATGCCTCACTGCCCTTTCCCGTTCCCGACACCACCTATCCCCCAGCGATCCGTCCGTCGCAGAAGCTGCTTCGTCGTCGAAACTATCGCGGAATGTCGCCGAACCGAATCGTCTCACCAAACCAGGCATCATGTCACGTGTAAAAAAAACCGCGGAAGCCAGAAATATCGAACTGCTCTGGATGTCATGTTGGCTAGCGCCTGTTGCAATCGCACGAGCTTCTCGTGGACAGCTGAAAACGACTACTCTCCGACTATTTCATACCCTCATCAATTAGGAATCGTTTTTATGCAGTTGGTTCGTATGCCCAAA
Organism: Ancylostoma ceylanicum; assembly: GCA_000688135.1. Lineage (NCBI taxonomy): Eukaryota > Metazoa > Nematoda > Chromadorea > Rhabditida > Ancylostomatidae > Ancylostoma > Ancylostoma ceylanicum. The sequence goes on from JARK01001476.1 coordinate 375,812, forward strand.
CAGGTTCTGCATTCTGATTAGATCTATGAGGACTGATCAGTCAAAAAGTCTATGTTGAGCTTATTCTGTGGATTGCTGGCATTGAAATTCTGGGATCCAAACAATGATTCTGCAAAACAACTGCACTAGAGAGGAAGAAACACTACTAAGTCTTTGCTAAGTGCTTAGTAACAGGGTTCGAAGTTTTCTTTCGATGATCAGTGGTCTGGCGAATTCACGGTTGCACCTGATTGTTCTTAGTCCTTCGAACCGTCCTAATTTGACATTTTGCCCCGATTTTACCGGATATCATCCATTGCCAATCTTCATGAAAACTCTCGCAAGCAAAAGGCACTTGTGGCCGTTTTTTGAGCGGAAGAAAAACATGAAGTTTAGATTCCTCCGAATCAGCAAATGAAGCTATTTTTTTGTGGAAGACATTTATTTATTTATTTATTTATTTATTCATACACTCGTGGTGCACCAAACACAAAAAAACACAAAAAAACACTGGTATATAGGTGGATTTCCTCATCCGCGTGTACCCTGGTAATACGAGTAAGATTTGTCCCATTCCGTGACGGGTCAACAGGTCATTCTCCTTCTCCGGGAGGTGAAGAAGTCCTCTCCGAGATCCTGTTCCCATATCCTGAACGCAATGATGGACTACTGTTACCAGGGCTTGGACTGCCAACTTAACCCGTGAAGAACGAATTCAACCGGGACCCTGGGCGAACGGAACGGGGGGACCTCAAGGAAGAGGGTTCACCAACCTTCGTTCTCCTTGAACGACTATCCGCCACAGTTTGAGAAGGGAAACAAAATTTTAATGAGGGCTAGCAGCGGAATCTGGTATCCACACTGTTAAAACTGGGAGACTGTACGTGCACGATAAAAATTGAAACATGTGCTATAATAAACAAGAGATCACGTTCCTTGTAACCTAAGTATGTTCCGAAGATCAGTCTTTCGCAGGGCCCTGGTAAAGGCCTTACCAGTCCTTAACCGCATTAACTCAGTGGGAAGAGTTTCTAGCCATTTCGAGGTCCTAGAAAAAAATGAATTTGAGAAGCAAGAAGAATATTTAGAACCGTTGGTCCTATGACGGAAAACAAAACTGCCAGTCCTTCCGCCACTAGGTCTGAAAACCCAGTATTTGCTGGGTCTGAGTTTTACTTCAAGTCGTATTATTCGGAAAGCAAAGCTGACGTCATTTATCATTCTTCTACTTCTCAAGCTGCGCAACTTCAGACAACTAAGTTGTTCGGCATAGGACGGCAATGAGTATGGATAATTTGAGTCAGGAAACGCCTTATAAAACAGAATGCGTGTGAACGTTCTCTGAACTTTTTCAAGTTTTTCTATCTGTTTTTTAAGATAAGGGCTCCGAACTTGGGAGCAGTATTCTAGCTGCGGCAGCACATAAGATTTGTAAAGCCGGACTAATATTACTGGATCATAGGTGTGAACATTTCGAAATATAAAGAAAAGTGTTCTCGTGGCTTTTGATACAGTGGCATGACATGGCTGATATCACCGAAATACATGGCCCAGGATATGGGTAGAGCATGGTTAAGATCGTGGTTATCATAGGGTATTCACATAACTGATAAGCGAAGGATTGTGTTCTAAATAAATTCAGACGAAAGGCGGAATAGGTAAACGATCATAAATTTTGCGCCAATACCGCAACATAGGATTTTGACTAATTTCCCAATGCATACCAAATACGTAAACCTCATTTAGATTGCCATTGAGCAGACGGATTTTTTTGAACTGGCTTTCAGAATTCATTCATTATATTTGCAGGTATTGCTGCATATGAAGCACGAGGAGACATCTCCTGTGTTATACCACTGCACATGATTCAGACACATCCCGCATAACCAGGTTATGGACCTACTTGTTGCGGAATCTACATTCGTTCCGAAAAATACTTGCCTCTGGCATCTACCGCCCATCTGCTGAGCCGCGCCGCGCCTCCTATACATTATCATACGTGCTGCAACGTGGTTCAGTCGACGCGCAGTTAGGCGGGAGGCAAGTATTTTTTGGAAAAATTATATAAAACCTTCGTTATTTCTCGTGGTGTCCTTACGGTGTTGCGCTTGACGCCGTAGGCATGCCACGTGGGAAACCTGCGGCCGAACAACGCTTTGTGCCCAGCCGGTTGTGCACGTGTTCCCACGCAACGCACCACGCGTTTTAACCGGTTGCGCACATTGTCGCGAAAGCGTTAAAGCAGCATCTACAAAATTTCCCACGTTTAGAGATTGCAGGATGTCGAAGTCCCGGAAGACGTAGACTTCATATTCGATAGTTAAATAGCACGAAATATATGAGAAGCGCATGGAAACGGAATGTTGTTTCCCCTGTCGAAGTATACGTAAACTACGTAGAGAATTCCAGCAAAATCTGTGTCTCAACATCGTTACCTGTGGAGCGGCATCATGCGGAAAACCTTTGACAAGTCCTTACGTCCTTACAAGCCCTACAAACCTCAATGCTCGAAACAGAGTGGAATGGCAGCATACGCTTCCAACTGCCCGTCAGCTCTGCTACTTTTTCTACCCAGGATGAACTAGCCCTTGTAGAATGTCATCTCACTAAACCACCTAGTTTAACCATTTATGCACATGTGATCCCAAAACCCGCGCGACTAGCACAGTTTAGACGTGATACAGCAATATTCGAGGATCTACTTCTGAACATTACGGTATAGTGTCAAGTCTCACGAATCACTAGAATGGGGGGTTTGCATGGGTGGGCGTTCCCGCTGCATCGCATGATGAGCGCCACTTCTTCCGCAGCACTAGGAATAAATTCGTCAAAAGAAGCGATGACGTGAAATGATATGAAGCGGTATCGATCAACCCGCGTGGAACTGGGTTTGAGTGGCGCTGGCTGCACGCCAAACAAGTTCAAGGACAAACCTATGAAACAGGAAAACCTGGCAAGCTATGTCAGTACGGAACGACTGTAAAACTCAGCCGCTCGTGCAGAAACTCGACTTTGCCTAGACTAGGCCCGTATGTCAGGCGCAAAACCGTTACTTAAAAAATTTCATGGAATCCATCTGTGAAACAATTTTTGCCTTATAGAAGACAAATTGTTCAAGTCTTACACATTGAACTGACCTTCTTATTGATGTTATACTTTTTGCAATAATTGGTGCATGATACAAAGCAATTTTGTGTAGCTCTGCTGGAAAAAAAATCCAATGAGTAATAAAATTCATCCCAGTTGAAGAACATATCTAATACATGCGCTTCATCCTAAAGGCTGTACACTAATAATCGATGAACCGTTAACCGAGGATGAGATGCAGATAGGAGAGATACACACGAAAAGCAAGTGAAGAGGTAACGAAAAGGTACATGGGAAAGGCGGTATATCGGGTTCATTCACGACCGCCTCGCGGCAAGGTCAACGCACTCCAACCTGAAAAATTGGAAGCGTGAGATTTATGAAAGCAAAGCATTGATGAAAGAGAACGATCAGGGAAATCCTACCTGTGCCTGCCCTGTGGGTTTACCGCCGATGTTTTGTTTATTTGGTAAAGGACGGCGAAACAAGAGTACGTGTCGTTCTGGCCCATGGATCATGTAATGAACCCATCCCGGCGACTGAAACAACAACTCTAACAATAATTGAAAAAAACATTATGTAAACATTCCCACCTGCTGAATTCCTAGACTTCGCCACTCGGTCTCAGACATTAGGCGATTTTTCGGTATAAGCTTGGCCACCTCCTAAACAAGCAGGAATTACCGGTCAAATCACCTAGCCAAATAGTCAGTATAGCAAACCTTCGTTACATGGACATGTCTGTACTCGTACTCGTCGTCCTCGTATTTGTTAGAATAATAAAAGTCGTTGGAACCAGTAGTCATGATAGCTTCTACAAGTTGCTTGTAACTGTAACAGTAAAAAACCTCGTTTTAAAAGAAAACGCGGCTGTAAACGAACGGTCAAAATGCAAGATTAAGAAAGCACCAACAATGACCAAGACGTAAGCAGCCAAGATACTACATGCAACAAAAACCTAGCGGAAGGTAGAGCATACAAAATATGAGCAGCCGCAAGATGAACGTAGCAGGGATAAATGAACTGCAGAGATCAACACGTCAGCAACAGCATCAGCAAGACGAATATGTGAGGGTATGGCAATTTTAGGGTTTCAGAGCAGGCAGCTGGAAAGATGCTCATCAGAAAACAAAAGGAGCAGAATTGAATAAAAGATGAATGCTGCAACCCCCCCCCCCCCCCC
>JARK01001476.1:380167-394404 GCA_000688135.1 Ancylostoma ceylanicum
ATGAATGCTGCAACCCCCCCCCCCCTCCCCACCTCCCCAGAATGCTGTGGACCTCTTGCAATCGCAACAAAAACGATGACTAAATCCCCTTTTTAGACAACACAGCTTCAAACAAAAATAAACCACGTGATTAACAGCGCCCCACTGAAGCACCCAGCAAGTCACTGAATGCATGGGGAGAATAAAAATGATCAACACCAGAGGGTACTGGCAATGGAATAGTTGAATTCAGTCGCACCTAATGTGCCATCACAATGCATTGGTTCGTCCACATGCAGTTGCACTGTTTAGGAAAATGTCGAAATAAACAAACAACACATCTAAATGTGGTAGAAAGAAAATGAACCTGAGAATTGAATCAGATGACCAAAACAAGATTGTCACGCTTACATCTTAAATGTTGAATGCCTACAATAGCAGCACAATCTACGAAGAGAGTCATTAAAACCGTTCACCCCACTAACCAAACCGATAACTTGGAGATGGTAGGAAGCACGTAGCGCACCTGAAACATCATGCGATGAAGAAAGCATTGATAACAAATCTAGATCGAAGCAATGTAAGTGAATAGCGAGAACTTCTGACAATACGTAAGAATGGAGATATCAAAAAGCTTCAAGAATTGCAATCAAAGGTACAGAGCTACAAACTCGATGACCATTAGGACGAAATAATCAGTAAATCTTTATTTTATACAGCGAGATCAAGGAAGGTGGTACCAGCTAGTACAGTTAGTAGGTCACACGGCATACTTCAACGGTGACTCAACGGTGGTAGTGTGCAAATGCTGCAAAACTAAGAAAGTAGACCAAAATACGTGTAAATCATGAAGAAATAACAAATGCCTAGCTAACGGCATGAACATCTCACAGTTAGTATTTAGGAAACAAAACTTTCAAAATGTACAATGTTAATGCATCAGTTGATTCACAACAAGCTCAGTCCGTACGAGTCAATCTCCTACTGAATTTTCAACTTGCTCTATCTTCACTGTTTTCTGAACTGCCTGAATCGCTGTTCCGCTTCCTCCCTTGTTTTCGACTCCGTCTTTTCGCTCTTTTCGCTGAAGGCCCATTTACTGAAGATAGTCCTGCGCTCTTACAGTATGGCGGTATCTGCAAAGTGAATTTGATAGCATTGGAATTCAGACAATAGAATTTCAGTGAATCGACAACAAAGATGACAAAAATCCAATGGAAGGTTGGAGAAATGTAGGAATTTTCATAGAGCAGATGCAGTGGAAGTGTGTGACTAGAGCACAGCTTTCCATTCATGAATAATGAACGAATGTAGGGACTTTCTCCAAAAAGAAAAAGCCGGACAACAAAAAAAAAAACGGGCAGATGTGTTTGTGCTACTGCTACGTGGTCGAATTTTGTAGATGACACCTCAATGTGAAGCTAATTTTGGAAATGCTCCACAGATTCTCCTTCTTCCAAAGTAGATTTTTGTGCATGCGCGCACAATAGACTTTACACAAGGGCACATGATTGAGAACATCAAGTTCTTTTACTACTTGATTAGATTCTCTTTTGGAAGTAAGTGAAATGCAGCTGCATGTAAAGAACCCAGCCGAAATCCTCATTAAAGTTTAGGACAAGCCGAGAAAAAAAAAACGAAGTTCTTATTTGTGAAAATTCTATTGAAATCAGGAGAGTAAATGCGTTAACCGATACACTTGAAGGATGAGTTTCCCGTATTTCTTGACTTAACCCAGACTACGCAAACCGGAGAGTCTGCTTGTTCTTTCCACTCATTCGGCTGTACTTCACTTCCAACTACTCATATGGTACGTAATATATCTCGTAAAAGGGTTTTTATCTTGGATGTTATTTCAAAGGCGGTGTGTCACTTCGTTTTCGTGTTTGTGCTGTTAGCAGATTGTGAATCTCCTCGACTCGCTGATTCCGGCGATATACATAAGATGTCATAAAACGCTCTTCGAACCCGTTTTTTGGGTACGGGGTTTGTAAGGGACTTGTAACAGTTTGTTCGACCGAGCTGACGTGTGAAGCCGTTGATCTCATCGATCTGGCATGTCAAAACACGTTGGCCACCGTTGCAGGCGTGGCAGGCAGCCAGCACATTCACGGACCGCTCCGCCCGGGTGGTCCGTGAACTGCACTTTGGACCCTCCCAAAAACGGGTTTATCGCCACTTTTGTGACACTTTATATACATTTTTTGGAATCAGCGTAGCAAGGAGATCAAGGATCTGTTGATATCTCCAACACAAGAAACGAGGTGACACCCTTCCTTTAAGCATGCTACCATCACGACAATGCACATCAAAGATTAATTTGAAGTGGTTGCAATATTAAAGAGTTTTCTTAAGGTTTTTGGCAAGATAATGAAGTTGAAGGAAGAGATAGTAATTACGCATACTTTGGTATATAAAAGCGAAGAAAAAGGAGAAAACCCACATCCTCCCCTTCCAGGATCCGTTCAAGTCTGGTGACGGAGTAATCGTCCGCAACAGCAACCATAATCCTGCCATTAGCTCCAAAACAAATTTGGCGGATGCAGCATTCGGCAATCTTGACGGTTACATTCCTGTAATTATGAATAACAAATCGTCATAAGGGAGAGAACAAAGAAAACGAAATACATAACGTGAATGTTTTGTACTTCAGCCTTCGAGAAACAACTCTCCATCATGATGAGTGACGAAACAAGCAGAGCTGTTTATGTTCCAGAAAGATAGAAAACGAATGGAAACGAATTTGAAGAAAGCCAAACAATACATAAACAGGAACTGATCGGAAACTCTAAACTAGGCCCCAAATACCGAATATTTTTCAAACAGCTGGCCTGTTCCTAATTTTTTTTAACGTTCTCATTGCTTCATAAGTGTAGTCCAGTGTCTTTTTAGGGACGGATCAATATTATGAGCGAATTTGATGTCTAATTTCACACATGCTTTCAGATAGATGAGCATGATGTAGAAGTACTAACAAAAATGCAATCTAAGCGCGCGCATTACAGTTCAGAATTACGAGGAAAAACAAAGCAATAAGAAACTTCACTCATCCGAAAACGCCGAATAGGAGGAAACGCCGAAAGGCCAAATGGAGTTCCGGAAATTTTGAAGAAAAGTGATGAGAAAGTTTCAAGAAAAGAGGCCTACATATTCACGCCTGGTAGACCTTCGGTAAGATCCCAGAAACATAACTGTCCCATCTTGTTACCGCTGACGATCCACTGGAATTGAGAGTGATGGATAACTGCATATCTTGAACTAGAGTCGCAAGTTACATACCCTGTTCAAAGGGTCAATGTCAAATTTGATGAACCAAATATCGGAATCCGGTAAATCCATACGAACCAGCTGCAGCGCTGATGTATCCACCTGAACTAACAGATAGAAAAAAACCGAATAACAATGATAGGATGTACTGATACTACCTGCAACTTTGGCCTTATCTTGTAGAATTCTTCTCCGAACGAGCCGAACCTGAACACCACCACTGACATGTCTGATCCCTAAATTTTCCACGATTAGCATTTGCTGGTACAGAAAAAGGTAACTAAGCATAATCACCTTAGATACAACATAATGTCCGAGAAACCGAACACAATCGACGTAGTCATTGTGGAGATCAGTATTGATGGCAATGGGGTAGTGAATCTGGATTGTCCTCCCAGACTGACAGTCACTGAAAGCCCACTAAAATTACTTTGTCAAAAAATACATCTCTCTAAGGCAAACAGCACAATACTCGGTACTGTGAAAAAAATCAAAATTTCCCCTCTCCCTTATTCAAATACATCACTTACTTTCCACTACGCTCAATCAATTAAGCGAAAATACTCGAAGAAATCTTTATAACCTTACTGAACTGCGCTGCAGAAGAACAAGGATAGCTCAATATCAACTTTTTTCATTCGCAATAGTGGTGCGTGGATATTGCCCCTTTGAGAAAAAAAATTCAAAAATTTGAAAAAAAAAGAAGAATCATGGATAGAAGACGAGAAAAAATTACGTATGAAAAGCAGAAGAAGAGCGTGAATTAAGAAATCCGAAGGATTAAAGAGAGAGAAAATAATAAGAATTAACTCACTCGGCAAGCTCCTTTCGGAAATTTGCTTGACCTTTGAGAGTCATGCTATCACGGATTCGCTCCTGTAATTTGTCGGTGCCCAAGTACCATAACCTAATGGAATGGTCCATGCTACAGGAGACAATATACTTGCTATCGAGTGACCAGTCCTGAACAGTACGAATATATGGGAAGTTTGAAAAAGCCATTCGTCATGCCCTGAATTTTTTTTGTTCTCAACGAAAATGGGAATAAGAAAAAATATTCACTCCGACAATGAAACCGTGAAGTGACATTCCACTCTTCAACATGCAAATTGGGTGTGCACGGAGGTGAAACTTCGGATCCCGCAAATGTTTGAAGAAATGGAGGTTTCAGAGTGATCGCTAGGCGGTAAGCGTAGAACAAACAAAAAGGAGGGACAATTTTACACAACACTATACAACACTCTGTGAGAAAGAAAAACCTCTAGCTCCCAATTTTAGGACTTTTTCCTGAACTGGCATGAATGCCTGGTTGAAAAAGCAGCATTCTGCACATTTTACCAAAGTTCTCAAAAACAAGCCCTCAAAAGAAAACAACAGGAATCAGTAGTAAAGCGAAGACTAGAAATTTCTACGACACAGTAAACTTGCATTTCTTAAACAGGAGAGCAGCTAGATGGGTGTTCACTAAATGAAATAAATAAAACTTACTAGTGACAGAATCTGATCCTTGTGTCCTTCATAACCTCCAAGAATGGCAATTGGACCATGAACTCGAATATTCCAAAGACGTATCGTAGTATCCTTTGATACAGACGCGAATATCATAGAATTGTTAGGATCCGTCCGCATTTCATTGACGTGGTCACCATGGCCGTACATGTTCTTGAACGTACCAGAGAATGAGGAAATGAAATAAGTGGTTACATTCAAAAGGTACACCAACCATCAATAAACTTCCCGAACATGGATCCACAAGACGAATTAGGCCGGAATAGCCACCAAACGCGATTCGATGAGCCTTATCCGTAATATCATAGCACCACGTCAGGGTGAAAATATCCATGTCTGGCTAAAAAATATAGAAGAAAGTATCGATGAGGCAGTGAATGTCCACCGTAAAGAACTTCTTGGCGCAAAATATCTTCAACAAATATATTCTATTGTTTATGAAACTCCAGTCTATGTTTTATTCAAGAAGTACAAAAATTATTGGAGGGTAAAGGAAGACTTGCGACTTACCGAGGGGTCTTTGATACTCCTAACGAGGATGATTTTGTTGGAATCCAGAGGACATTCATAGATCGTGATCTGTAAAATGAACAGTAAGAAGTGTCATATCTCTTCGCATATATTTAGAAACACGCTGGCCTTTCCATGGTACAAGACCGATACGAAAAATGAGCGCAATACCGACCATGTTTTTTGCTGCAGTAGCCAGGACAGGGACACAACCCTCCGGTTGATACGGATTGAAGGCACATGCGTAGATTGGTTGGCGATGCTGCTCCTAAAACACAAAAAGTGCGAGAAAGTCAGCAGTGTTGGGATAAGGTGTATCACAAAACTGCAATCTTTTTTAGCCTTCAAGTTTTAACACAGTAATGAGAACAAAAAGAAGTAACAGTGCTAAGGTGCATTGCAATCAATCGTGTCGATTTCGGCAATGCTTACCCTCTTTAGTCATTCAACACTCAGCGAAAATCTATCCCGCAACAAAAAAAAACTTACATAGATAGTCTTAGAGGCTAGGAAAGGATGGTTGTAGTCATCTGGTGGTATAGACGAAGACTTGGAAATATCTATCGCACGTGAACATCCTGGAAAGCACATGAAATGTCCTCAGTTTTAGGTAAGCAACACCAACTGAACTTACTACTGCTATCGAAGTAAGGCCCTTCTTCCATGACCTGTCAGCTGTTAGTAACTCCGATCTGAACTGTATTCTACATGCGAATTAAAATCGAAGAGCTTGCAGTTCCAGGAAAGTGGATGAATACGAGGTTTAAATTAAAGTTCACGGAAATTTCGCGCCGCCGAGCATGGAAGGAAATCAACGCGGGACCGACCTGCAAATAGCAGACGCGCAGCAATTGGCCGTCGGTCATACAAACGCATGAAGTCATGGAAAGGGCAGTGCTTCTGACATTTATCCCGCGAGTTGTGGGTTCCATGTGTGTCACGTCCAAACACGATTATACGCTGATTCAAACGCGAAGAAACTAGTTTTGACATGCCCTGACCTTTAGTGTACAGACCCTAACGCGTTGGAACAGAGGAAACGCGTCAGATCTCGTGATAACAGCATACAACAGAGTCCTATATTGCAGAATCGTTCGTGCGCTCTGCACCACCTGGAACCTGAGTCTCTAATTGTCTGCGCATCCTTACTTCTCACTTAACTATCTTCCGATCATTCGAATTCTCAATTCATGCGAATCATTCATTTGAATGGTCGAAAAAGCCCTCGAAATTATAGCGTGTCACGGTTCAAAAAAAAGCAGTGCTCCAACGTCGAATGGCACTGACACTGAAGTTCATCAACTGCACGCTGAATGAATCTGCGTAGGAAAGAAAATGCTTGGAGCATTACAAGCAGGAAGAGAGTGCGCCAGCTGTGTAAGCCTGGCATGCCTCGTTTTTCTCATGCTGATACGCACATCCTTCTTGCTTTCCTTTCTAACCTGTCTTAATAGGTGTGACAGTCTTGGTAATTGTACTAAAGGTACATATGTACTATAGGAGACTTTAATAACTCGCACGTTACGCACCACTTGCGCCTTGGTCCTCTGATTGTCTGCGCGTCCGCGTACTTGTTTTCGATATAAGATACATAGTGGGCGTCGATGGTGGTGATCCGTCTGCGGCCTCGAAAAGCACGCGGCGCCACCGCGCCGCTCGAGCAGGAATCCACTGCGAGACATCAAATTGGGGGTTTTCCTCATAGTCAATTGGTTTTCTTATTAGTTACCATCAAATAAGATGAACAAATATTAAGAGAACCCAGATTCTCCACTACGGCGACAATTCCATTGTGAGCCATCGACGCCCACTGTATGACTCATTGAGGCGAGCGGTTGCGGATCGATGGAGTATCTCATACTGCTTCAACTCTTTTTTTTTTCTTAAAAAAAACCTAACTTAAAACCAGAGGAGAAGCAAAAAAATCGGCAGGTTGTGAACAGCCATTTTTGCATTGCTTCCAATAGACAATAGTGTTTGGGTGGTAAACATTCGTAGACGAACTTCAAGCCTAGTTGAGAGTTTCAGTGAAATATCCCCGTTTGGAATAGTCCTGCTCAAGTGTAATCCATTCCTGAAGCAGAAACTTAATGATAGTCCGGGGGGACATTTGCTCCGACCTTATTCAGAGCCGCGTAACCTCAAAGTTTTTGTATTTTCGAATGTGAATCTGCTCCCGTACTACATTAAGCCTCTAATCTGCGAATCAAACCCAATCAAATGGCAATTTTAGTGGAGGTAAACCATTTGAGTGACTTTGATTCCCTGTTGAACAGGGCCTGATAACTAGGTAACATACGCGTTAATTTCACAAGTTGTACTTCAGTTTTCTTACGAACAGTTTTCACGTAATTTGCTTCGCTACCTATTTCACTTCTGTTGCATCTTTACTGTGTAGCTGTCCTGGGTATGGTCGGAGCAGATGTCCCCCCGGACTGTCATTAATTTTCTGTATTCCTGAACGAAAGACAGTTTAGTACTCATACCACACGTTGCCTCATGTCCTCTCCTATCTCTTTGTGTACCGCTTTCTTTCTCTGGCGTCTCCCCTGCCATCTTCATCTATGGAACGGAACGCAGCAAGACCGCACTAGAGAGTGGTTCAGCAAAGAAGAAGGAATTCAATAGCGTAAATAAGAGGAATGGAACAATAGAATAGACAGAGGTTCGTGACATTTTTGTCCACACCCACACTTCCATGCTATTACATCTACGGGTTTTGTGAGTTTGATTGCCTTCACATGTGTTCGCCTAGCTGTACATTGCCTTCCTTTCAATACCTGTTTAGGTCTTCCATTAGATGAGGTTTTTCCACCAACAATTATGAATTGCAACTGCTGTTGAGTTGAAACCCTACATTTCTTGTCCGAAGATCGATGGATGTGCAATGATTCAACAGCAACCTTGACCCGTTATCTAAAATTGCTTTGGACTAATGCATAGAGACTCATACTCATTGTTTAGTATCTGGTTAGGCATGAACACTTATTACACATTACGCTGGCCTGTTCAGGCTGTCAAGATCTGGTTTTTGTGCTTGTGGAAGTGACTCTGCTCTCTTGCTTGCTAGATTGCAGCATCACATCTCTCCTCTGTGCACCACAGCCTTCATTCGTCATCCTTACAAATGTGCTAAGCACAGCTGCTTTGAAAAAACTTCAAATAAAAATTGGCACTACTCTCGTAGAGTAGGAGGCGAAGTCTGTTCCTACATATTCTTTCAAAATCGCCCAATTATTGACATTTTTGTTGCCAGAGCGATGATTCACGTATTGATAAACTGTGAAAGCAACAAGTCATAGATAAGATTGGTTGGTTAGTTTACGAAAGAAATGAATGTAAGCAGTAGCTGAAAAATTCCACAGTACGCAGCAATAGCTTTTTCCTTTCTTAATGGCCGGCAACTGTTAATCAATTCGATTCTATTGCTCACATCTGCTAAATAGCTCAGCCTCGCTTTGGGCTGTGCGAAAGATGCTTTCACTTCGTGACTTTGCTTGACTTTCTCTCCTCTTTATGTCTTCCATCTTGTTCTGTCGGAGGGGGCATAAGCGGGGAAAATTGCCACGCTTACGAGAACATCATCCTGAAATTGCTATTGATTTTCTTCTGACGTAAGAGTGAGCGCAGTTTTGACCACATGATGGTATTTAGCTATTTTCTGCACAGTTTACATGTAATACTTAGAGAACTCGGTATTTATACGCTCTAATCGTGTTAAATCCTGATGAGTGCTCATCCATGGGACTGAGGCACACGCATTGCACTCTTTTCCTCATTGAGCTGGGCAGGAATCCCAGCACTATGGCGAGACGAGCGTCTCATGGATGGGGCGGTATTCAGTTTCGTATTTTGTTTGCTCGTTCTTGTTCCAAGGTGCGCCATGATCGATAATGGCTGGTGATTCACCAACAGTGCGCACATTTCAGCTCGATGGATATCAATCGTCCTCTTGATGAGTGACTTCAGCATTGCTTCGCTTTTCCTCGAGTGAATAAATTAATGTAAGCCTTTGTTTCCTCGTTTGACTTCCGTATTTGTTCCTCGTTCTACACTCAACCTACCCACTGGCTCCAGAATTTAGTTTATGCGTATGGAGGACGTCAACGGTGCCGGTTCGCGCGGATTAGTCAGCTCTCTGCGCGAACAATTACTGGAAAAAATGAACGCTTCACAGAAGGGCACTACAAATTCGGGAGTTGGTCAGTGCATTCGATTTAATGAATGGCAGATTTCACCTTTTTGAACCCATTTTCTGGTTGTAGATCTGAATTCGGAAGATACTATCAAAGACGATGCTGTTGTTCGAGAACCTATACCACCACCTGTACCACCTCATAAACCCAAACCAATTGGCTCGCAGGTGAAACCACCCATCGCTCCGAAACCGCCACATATCTCTCGAGAAGTCAAGGTTTGTTCCAAACTGAGTTTTTTTTTTTTTTAGTGATGAAACCGAACCCACTGGGGATATGTATGTACGTTTTTGTTTATTGGGCTGTGCATTCGGCTTTCTAATCTAATGGATTTCTCTCTGACATCCTCTTTTTCATCTTAGCTTTGACGAAATAGAAGAACTCAAGATCGACTTTGCTAAGAATAGCTAGTTCATCTGGACTTGAGATGCGGCACAAATATAGCAAGATAGGAACTATTCCACATTAGGGGCCCGAAAATTCCCAAAAAAAAAAACTGAACACGAAGATCGCATTCGTTTTGGACCGTAACCCCATTTTTGCAAGGTCACAGTATCTATACTATTGATGCGGTATCTCATACAATCTTCTCAAGTTCTGCGTAAAAGGGTTATTTTAGGCGCCGATTATGGTTATCAACATTTCCCTATTTGCCATCTCCGTTTTGTCCGTGAAACTGGCATTTTCTTCAAATTTCCAACCGTATACCTACCATGTCCCCACAAAAGGGGTTATGATATAAAATGGATGCGATATTCGTGATGAGCACCCCAAATATTATACATCCCCCCTGGGCAGAGTTTGGGAGAATTCTGTGAGGTGTAGCTCCTACTGTACATGTTTCCACCGTAACCCCTCAGAAAATGGGGTTACGGTACAAAATGAGGATGATAGTCGTATCCAGCACCTCAGATATAATCCGTTTCAAGCGCGACAATAGTTGAGTATCCGTGCGGATGACCTGCTTTTCTCTCTTTCCTCTCCAATTGCTGCACACTTTCTCGCGTTCTTTTTCTCTCTGCTGCCCACCGAGCTATCGTCCCTGGTGGAACGCACTATACCCCCCCCCCTTCCCTATATAAAATTTCGACGAGAATTTTTTTTTGAAAATTTTGGGACCCATATTGTGGAACAGTGCCGCAAAATATTATGATCCACGAGGAAATCAGTATGTTGAGAGCCTACGTGCCACATTTTCATCCCCTCGCTATAGACGTTACCGTGTCCATATCGACCGTTTTTGCTGTTCATTATCATCATAGTGGAGTTGTCGCTTTGAATGCTGTTTCTCCTGAGAAATATGCTTTTCTTTCTTTAGAAATCCTCCCTGTTATTTACGTGATACATAAGCGTGCACAAAATCATAATTTACTCTTTACACTGTGCTTTACAACACCGAGAAAATATGGCCTCAAGGTACTTATTCCGAGACCCCAGTGAGATTTCTGGGGAAGAAACAAGCAGCAATTCAGTCTAAAGGAGATTTTGGTAATACAACTTTTGATAACGAACCGATGCGAGGTTCATTCAGCTCTTTATCCATCAAAATCGATTTTGGTACTGTTTTTTGTGCTATCGCCAGAGACTTCGTTGTGATAGCGAAATGACCAGGTTCTTACGCGTGCAACATTTGAGGAGGAAACTTGCATTTACAGTGTATCCGAAACGACGAGTCCGCCCGAGCGGTCCACGTAACAGTCAGATCATTGGTTGATATCCTAAAGATAACGATGAAACGAGACACGCAGATCAGAGATGATGACGTGGAGCTCTTGTAAGCGTGAGCGCCTTCGGATCCCTGACCGCTTGGGCGGACTCGTCGTTTCGGATAGACGGTAGTTGCTGTGCAGTTCTTACTTTTTCGAAGCTGTAGACTGTAACAAAGCGAAATTTATTATGATCACGTGTTTTTTTCCACCAGCTACGTGCATTGAGGGATTCTTCTGAAGGAAAGCATAACAAAGAATGTGCGAATCCCACTAAGAGGAAAACGGACATGAAAATGCTTCGTAATTATCACCAAGCTAATACTTATATGATTACCCACACCTTAACCTGGGGATTTCCTCAGCGTCCACTCCAAAATCATTTTCAGAAACCCAGTATTTTCGTGTCTGCTAGCGAAGATGAGTCTAACATCATCAAACCTTACATAAACTTGCTCTCATCAACGTCTAATGCTTCTACATCATCTGTTAGTGAGCGGCATGAAAATGGCGGTTTATCAACGTTGCGGGCGTCACGAGAAGCACCCCGGTAAACGCATTTTATTGCTGTTTTGTTTATCTGACTTTATTTCATTTCTATTTGAGTCCTCAGTCCATAGTATCAACAACTAGTACTGAAAATGGTGAGGCTGCTGATATATCTGACAGCGATTCCGATGATGCGCGCCTTAGCGGCGTTAGCTCCTTCCAGAGAATGGACAATTATTTGGGTGGTCCCGGCCACCTTACTCTCAGGAGGTACAGTATACTATCTTCTCTTCAATGTTTGTTTGTTGCTACGAAATCGCATTGCAGGCCTTCCGCTCTATGTTTCAATGGCGATCCTTCTATTCATGACAAAATTGTCGACGAACTAAAAAGACAGGGGATCATTAGGTTGGTGTTTACTTTTCATTTGATGATACGCAAACATAATACATAGTTGGATTTTTCCATTCAGGTCGAGCGATCGTTTGATGAAGAAAAGAAACGAGGCTTCCAACCACGATCGGCGACCTGTTACACAATCACAACAACAGGACAGGAACTCTTTTCCTGATACGTCGCCCCCGAAGAAGGTGAATTATCCTCTTTTTTAAATACAGGAGCATGCTTGTTTGAAACTACATTTTTCACAACGACTTATTTAAGTCAATGTGAGGTGTTTTATTCGAAAAAAAAATCATCTCAGACCCTATATTAGGTGAGGTCAGAGTTTCGACAACAAAATTATCTGTATTTACAAGTCTTAACAGCAGCGAATCAAACCTCGTACTTACAATCTCTGTCAAGACCGTCTATTTTGAGACAGGAATCGTCGGTGGTTTCACTTTAGAGTTTTCGTTTCGACTTCATCAACTTTTCTTATAGCATTCTACCGCTGATGACACTTCTTTATCTGCTTCGAATGATAAGTTGGGAAGTGCTGTAAGTGACCGAAGCAGTACTACCACCACAGCATCGGCGGAAACTGAAGTCGTCCCAGATTACTGCACTGGGAATGAGGAAGAGGTAAGGGGTCACCTCTTTGTGTGGAGTGTTAGTGGCTTAATCGCTCAGTATACATAGTTCTACAACTCGCCGTGTACTGAGAATAACAAGTCTCTTCACAATTTAATGCTAATATTATAGCCGGAGCGGCATTATCCATCACATGAAAAGCTATGGGTAACTGCTCTTTAAACACATCCTATCTATCACTTTTTATGTGGTTGCTGTTAATGCAGTTGGTTTTCGTCTACCAAAACTGACATTAATTGATTATATTCACAACACTGGTGTTCTATATAGTGTACATATTTTTTTTGTAAAAAGTTTGTTCTTTTCTTTTCCCCCTACTTTTTCAATGCTATAGAAGCCGTTATGATGCATACATCGAAAATCAAAGAGAAAGACAGATTTTGTTTTTAAATGTCCCAGATGGCCTTCCTTATAGTTGATTTGCTTCTTTTAGGATAAACGACTCAAGAAACTGCACCATGCTGCAAAGGAGTTTTACACAGTTCAAGAGTCGTTTCTCAAGTATTTGAGGGATATGGGCGAGGTAAAAAAATTACTGGTCCTGCAACAAATTGAGTATAACTTTTGTTTTAGGTATATCCAGAGTATGTGACCGAATTTGGCAAAAGATTAGGAAAGGATCTGTTGATTCGGCAGGGATCGCAGCTCCATATTGTTCGTGAGCTGCAGATTCTGTTCGAACAACTCATAGGCTTTCATCGCCTGCTTCTCGAAGAGTTCTCTTCACGACTCGATGGTTGGTGAGTATGATAAAATTTTTCTGTTGAAACCATTGATAGTCGCTCATCGTATTCTCTCCTCCTTTTTTTTTATCCATGTCTTTCCTCCGTTAGGCTTGGTTGGTAGTGGCAAACTTTCGCACATAGGTGGAATAGTCTTGCAAATGGGTCTCCCAAAGTGATGGTTATCCGTGGAAATTGGGGAAATCGGGGTCGAAAAATGAAAGTGGTCAGCTCCAGTAGGCGTCGACCGGGGGGGGGGGGTATAAAAGCTGAGCCGTAGCTCACCTATGGTAAGTTAGAGGAGACAAAGAACTGTGTCAAAAATATGCAAAACTGGCAAGGCGTCAGGAAAATAAGCACAGAAATGTAGTCCACAATTTTTCGTTTTCTCCTACTTTTGGGAGGAATTTTCTGGAAAATTCCGACGCGCTCTGCCGTGATGCAACATGCTCGGTAATCAGTAGCACCTGCTGAGTTCGAAAATATGTGAATATTTGGCATAGGATCCCTGAGTAGCTCACTGCTGCCGTGGGAAAATCCGGAAAATTAGGTGCACGGCAGGGTTGGGTCCGCGTCGCGGCCTGCCACGCGTCAGATATTCAGTTTTCCTCAAATGCGCGGTTGTCTAGTATTAGGAGGGGGTTCCCTCTATCGAACCCTATACAACGCACCTATGATCGATCACTGCTTCTACCTGCCAAAGAGCCCAAACATCGGGTTTTTCAGAACTTTTTTGGAATTTGTCAGCTTTCAATGAAGTCCTTCTCAAAATGCGCGGTTGTCTCCGTACTCAGCTCGCAATTCTGTGTCGAACCATATACGGCTCG
>JARK01001476.1:394638-420001 GCA_000688135.1 Ancylostoma ceylanicum
TTGTCTCCGTACTCAGCTCGCAATTCTGCGTCGATCCATATACGGCTCGGGGCACCGTTCTGCGTCTGAAGTCCTGCCGACCGGTCGTGGAGTATCTCATAACGGGCGTACTCCATGGCCAGGAGAGATAGTGCGATGAGGGTAGAGACGCAGAGCCGCCCGTGGAGCACGCCTGTTATGAGATACTCCACGACCGCTCGGCAGGGCTTCCGACGCAAAACGGTGCCCCGAGCCGTATACGGATCGACGCAGAATTGTGAGCTGAGTACAGAGACAACCGCGCATTTTGAAAAGGATTTCACTAAAAGCTGATAAATCCCAAAAAAGTTCTAAAATACCCGATGTTTGGGCTATTTGGCTGGACGTATTCCAACTCGAATTAGCATCAGATGCATACGATTAGATAGAGCAAACCTTGCTCTCATACGAGACAACCGCGCATCCTGGAAAAAATCAATACCTGGCGCGCGGCGGCCTGCGCCGCGCACCCAACACCTGTTTTCCTGAAAATTCCGTCTCTCATTTCCAGACTTGGCAGATGCGGAACCTGGCACTTCTGTATATGGATCGACGCACAATTGCGAGCTGGGTACGAAAATAAGGCTTCCCCCCAAAGTGACGGTCCCCCTCCTTACCTCGGCAAAAAGTGATGGTAGGTGGAGTACGATACTCAGGGTATTCCACCTATGCTTTCGCATCCTTATCAAAAGCTTGCTGCCCGAAAAATCCGTCACTAGTCGCGTATCTCCTTTTTACCTTTTGGACCTATCCAAACCATAGCCACAATGCTTAAAATTAATCTCCTGTTTTTGTCCATCAGCGCTTCCATTAACTGGTAATTCATGACTGACATCTCCGACCTAAGTACAAAACTGGTAGACATCATTTTAAGACGTCAGTCTTTCTAGTTCATTACCTACTTGCTCCTTCATCTCATCAACAACATCATTCCTCAAGTCTTTACTACCTAACTCTTCGTCGATCCTATCACATACCATATTTTTGAGTCTCATTACTTTTGAAATTTCCATGGCGACTGCTGATGATATGATCCAGTATTCGGAGACGCCAAGGAACTCACACAACTGTCTAGTTTTTAACCCTGAAATTGGAAGAAAGGGAAAGAATACATATCTTTGGTCCCTACTCTTCTTCTTCCTACATTGACAATAATCTTTTCTCAGCTGACAATGAGCATCCTGATAACACCTCGCACATTGAATGTATTTGTAAACATTTAACATAACATCTATGGAGCTTCTGGGCGGAGACAGGGCGGGTCTACGAGGTTTTCGCACAACTTTCTTCCTTGATGGTCGCATCTGGAGCGTATTTTCCAGTGAAAGGGTTGATGATGAGGTACTCTCACGGGGACTACAAGTTTCTTTTGAAGGTGCTCTTTGCGGAGTGTATGTACTATCCAAAAACTTCCTCCTCGTACTTTGGCTACGCCCCTTGTCCCGCCCACGAGCTCTCTACGGATTGATACTCGGAAACGGGTGTTTTGCACGTACATGCACCTTTGTGATCAACAGTTCCCAATGATTCTTTTCGTGGGAACGTCCCAAAAGCGATTATTGGTTGGGACAGTGCTGTTAAAGTTGTTTGACACGGATATGTCTACGAAAACTAGGGGTGGGATTCATTCAACACTAACCATGCAAACCAACGGCTAGCGTGGTTGGTCATCCCATAGACCTCGTAGCGTTGAGAGACGCAGGACGGAAATGTTGGTTTGCTAACCTGGTTTCGCTTGGTTTTGAGTTCATGAATCCTAGTCCTAGATCGCTTTCTGTTGTTTCATGAATCCTAGTCCTAGATCGCTTTCTGTTGTTTTTGCAACGACGTAGTTGACTACCTATTGCTAGTGACACCGCATCCATTATAGGAGCTCTCTTAATCCGAACATGGCCGACGTCATTCTCAAATATGCTGATTTTCTAAAAATCTGCAAACCTTTTCTTCTCGAGAAGTCACGGTTTGTACAAGAGCTCACCCGTTTACGCGAGGAGAACAAGGATTTTGACAATGCAACAGTTGCCGTATGTTTTTAGTCCTATACATTGTTAGGTAAGGGTATTGTCCGGTTCAACATCAACATTTCCTGTTTAGTTCGAGCAGAAGATTTTAAAACGCGGTGTTGGCGGTGTCGTCCAGCAGCTGGATCAAGTACATCAGAACTTCATGAGGTAATCGCTTTGAAAGGTATATTCTTCGATTTTGCGTCGTGTATATCAACTCTATTCAGGTACAAGATCTTGATGATGAGTTACAACAGGTACCTAGAGCCGGGAAGTGAGGAACAGTTGAAAACTCTGGGTATGCCTCCAGTAATTTTCTGCTATTCACTTTGTCGGTTTCTCAAACTAAACCGTTTCGTAGCAAACATTCTACCTTTTTCAGATGCTATAGCGAAGCTGGAAAAGATAGCACAGTCCGTAAACGATTCGATGGGACTTCCAAGCAACGAGCAATTGTTCAAATTGTATGACCGCTTTCAGGTGAATGATTCTTACCTTTGTTTAAGTGTTGATCTCGCAAGCCTACATACAGAGCTTCAGACAACTACCTTTCATTCGCTTTTAGTGTCACTTTGATGTCTTCTATCCTGGTCGGCGACTAATACGACAGGGGGAAGTCTTCAAGCAAACTCGGAAAGAGCCACAACCACGTTATCTCGTTCTTGTGAGTGTGGTCATGTAGAAGTCATTCATAGAAGATTTCGCATGTGTCTATAACTAGCCTGCAGTTTTCTGACACGCTATGGGTTTGTCGGGTGATGTCCGGTTTCGGATCTTCCGGTCTTTTCGACATGGGACGATCGTATAGAATACCCATCGAGACTGTCCGCACAGAAAGCAACCCTCATGAGGACTACGAGCAACAGCTGTACATCAAGAGCAAGTACAAGAGCTTGATCCTAATCATGAGGTTGTTTGTCCAGTGCAAGTTGCCGTATCACGCAATTTTTTGATGCTGATACACCTCGCTTCCAGTAATGCTGATGAGCGCCGTAAATGGCAGAAGGATATCGACACCGCACGAGAGGAGAAGCGCCAATATAAACGACGAATGAGCGAAGCCATTGAACGGCAAAGGAGGCAGAGCGTGGTTAGTGCCCCGCAGAACGATTGAGAAGTAGTGGCAACGGATCGAAACTGATTTCAGAATCCTCTGATAATGGAATCTCCCCTGCAGGAGGAGAGTATCGCAAGCGATCAAAACGCGTTGGAGGATTCTTGTTCCGTGATTCTCCCTGCCACCACTCTTTCGAGCACTGAGGCGTTCACTCCTAATGGTGTAACTGCGGCAACGTTAGACACTTTTTATGCTTATTTCTCTTTTAATTTCAATTTCGTAGGTGACTTAGCCAGTGTCCACTCTAGGACGGCTCTTCATCATTCCTCCTTACAGAAGAAGTTTTAGATCTCGTCGAAACTCCGACTCGCAAGAGTCTTCATCTCATCCAAGCACTCCCGTTGACGATCAAGCTGGATCAGCATCCATGCAGGGATCACTTGCTCGTAAGAGAAGTACATATTAGCGTAGTCATTTTGATTTAGTTAAATTAATCGATATCTGTCGCTATCATTTGTAGGAGTGTTACGAGCAGACGCTGTGAAGCCGCTTTGGATCCCAGATGACTCGTCCTCCAAATGTCTTATGGAAGGTTGCGATACGGTGTTTTCTTTCTTGAATCGTCGACATCACTGCCGTGATTGTGGTTGGGTAAGGAATTTCTCTTTCTTTGTTTTGTCACTTTTCTGTCTTTGCGATATAATGTTTGTTTT
The DNA here is from genome assembly GCA_000688135.1 of Ancylostoma ceylanicum. Lineage (NCBI taxonomy): Eukaryota > Metazoa > Nematoda > Chromadorea > Rhabditida > Ancylostomatidae > Ancylostoma > Ancylostoma ceylanicum. The sequence goes on from JARK01001476.1 coordinate 398,430, forward strand.
AGTTAATATGTTCCGCATGCGTTGGGAAAGCGCCTCTCTCTAAATTCCAATTCAAAAAGGAAATTGTTTGTCCGGAATGTTACGACAGGCTGGAGGCATTATGTAAGCTTATAGTTATTACATATTATTTTTATTAGAAGATTGCTTTCTTGTTATTGTCTTTACTGCGTCCTTTAGTTCATTTTGTTTTGTTATCTGCTCATTTTGTACGTGCTATTTTATTGAACAAGCATTGACAGCAAAAATTCTACTTGGTTTCCAGACCATGATGGTACACTATTTCCAACCAGTTTGGTGGTTCGTGGATCTGATGGCATTTTCAGGGTACGCGTACCCAAAGGCAGTGGATCAAATGAAAAAGTATGTTCCTTTTTGAAGGCCGATTCATCTTTTCCATTTTGCAGTCTCATTTACGAATTGACTAATTTAGCTTAGACAACATTGATATCACTCTTTTATTAGATTGCTGATTTGTCTGAACCCCGTTTGTGGGAGGTTTCTGAAGAATGAATGAAATGCGAAATTTCTTGGTTAATAGAATGAAATCGTGCACGTAACCGCTTCCGTTAGCTGTGTACCACTCTTACTCCATAGTTTATTTTCAGCGGATTGTTATTGTGGAACCACAAACACTGTTTCTCGCCCCAATCAATAAAGGGTTGAAACGTATGAACATTGAGAAACGGATGATTCCTGATAATGGTCTCGTATTTGGAAAGGTGATGCTAAGGTGAGCAGGCAATTTAGAAACAATTTATCACAATTTGAACAACTTAGACACACTCGTTTCCTCATATTTCCATTTTTCTCGCATTCAGTGTGCTCATCGTTTCGGTGAGATGACTCATGACTGACTTGCTTCTCTGGTAAGAAATGATGTGTGATGTATGAATTTCATACCCATCAATAGGAAAGGAAGGAAAACTTTAAATGGAAAGATCTTGGTTTTGGAAAGAGGTTGGGACTGTTGAATCTGAACAAGAAAGCTTATTGACCACAGATACCGTGGGTCCTAGATACTTTACATTACAAGAACATAAATGGAAATGTAGCTGGAGTGGATTTAGTCGTTTGCAACTGCTCATGGTGCATGCTTGCGAACAGGAACTATAACAGAGTGGTATTACTATGATTTCGGTAGCGGAGGAGCTGCGACATTCAGAGGCAAAGAACTAGTGAGAGATGGACACTTATAATTTGTTCACATAATGATTTATTAGGTTGATGCAAAATAAATGGCGCTCTTTTTTCAGAACAATATTATTTGATTTGGACGTAGTATGACATCTAGGTGTGAATATATTCTTGTTGAGCGAAGCAAGCTCTTTCGTTCTATACGTATACGAGATGTTGGCTAGGGCAAGCGAATACGAAATAACAGGAAGCTTCTGAAATTCCTAATTTTTGATTTTTGGATTTTGAGGATTTCTCTGTAATACCACAAGCAACACAGTCTAAAATACCTTTTCTGTGTTAGGCCAGGACGTCAGTACCTACCCCACATGGGAGACCTGGTGCAACGGGGTTGCTGTTGGTGAAACAGCGACGAGCATTCTTCGAAGCTTTTTCTTCGGTTTCTCTAGGATTCTTGGTTGCCGATTCTCTCCGAGCTGTTTTTGGAGACAATGCCCTCCGCAATACCTGCTGCTGTTAATTACTTCAGAAAGACGCGAGGGGTCTGCTAGAAAAAAGCTACAGATGCTCAAAAGCGCATTTTCTGCACCCGAACTTTTCGCAAAAATTTGCTTCCCAGAGCTGGTTCCACTTTTGATAAGCTCCATGGAAAACAACTGAGTAGTCACTACATTCTACAGGAAAATTGTCGCATTTCTGTCGATTTCGCCAACTTCGGAATCCGTTATCCTGCAAAGAGCAAGAAAACAACTGTCAAACATGACGACCTAATGACGAAGTTTTTCTTGCTCTTCGGTTCTCAGTTTTCCGAAGCCTCTGTGCAGGAGGTCGGGGACCTGCCCATGCAATAAGCAATGGTCCCCACTAATCAAAGATATTATGTTGTCTGCCGAGGTTGCCATCTGTTAGGGTTGTGAGAAAAAAATTCAGTCAACAGGAGAAAGCGCCATTTCTTTTGCATCAATCTTATAGTTTTTTTTTTGCAGTGGTATTCCTATGAGTAACTGATGTCAGCAACGATATCTATAGGTAGATATGTGCAGATGGGTGTGATAATCTGTAGTAGACTGGCTGACTGGTTTGTTGCTGTATTACAGGTGAAATGTAGACCACGAGGAAAATACAATGAGTTGGAGTGGTAGCTTTTGAGGAGGCATAACCTACTAAACAATTTCTTAAATGATCTCGAACCCATTTGCTATTCTGGTTCAGGTAGTAGTGTTTTCAGCTCTTGGCAGGTGTTCACATGTGGTTCCATTCTTTTGAATTCAAAATTTTTGCATTGCTTCCCGTTTGACTGTGGGATGAGAACATGTCTATTCATTCCGTCTGCTCTTCCACATTACTCAATTTTTTGATGGCCTGAGATCTTTATGAAGGGCTTCTCCTCCATCAATTAAAATGTGGGACATTCTATGGGAATGACAAACGACTCGAAACACGGGCGATTCCAATGAAAGCTAGCATCTGTGAACGTAGCTTCGTGCACACATTCGAGAACTCCTGCACGAGAATGACGGAAGTCGGCGAAACAGTGGCATCTGTTCCATCAACCATCTAGATATAGTTCATTTTGATATTCACCTTTCTCAATCTTCGTTGACACTTCAATATATTGACTGCTCGAAATCCGGATTAGAGCGGGATCTGTGAGCATGTGCCTCCGAAATTCTGATGAGTGTGACTATACGAGCCCGTTGCGCACATGCTATACTTGCACAGCGATCATTCATAAAAGGGAAAGCCTAGAACTTTCTAAAGAGACCGAATTTTCCCATTAATTTCCTAACAACCTAGTGTAGCTGGCGAGAACACTACTGCTGCATCATTCGCTTTATTTGTGTGAAAACAACTTCTTTCCAGAGTGTTTGTTTAAAGTTTTTTTTTTGCATCTCTTCTCAGGTTGTTATTGAGGACCGCAATAGTTAGATTTATTGCGCTGTGTTACTACTGATATGATCTACAAATAAATAAATTCAGTAGCGGACGCAGAAAATGGGCGGGAGGGAGGGGGGAAAGAGGAATAAATTGGGGTCTCCACCGTTTTGGTAAAATAAAAATATTGTTTATAATAATAAATAATCAATAAAAATTATTCAAAAACAATAATAAAAATAAAATAATACGAGATTTTTACTCGTATTGTGAAATGATTCCAAAAATTTGGCGACCCATTCTCGGGGTGGGGGTGCCCCCCCCCCTGCGTCCGCCAATGATAAATTTTTATCTCGTTCACTGCAATCAATAAAGGCCGTGTAGGTTGACGGTTGACTGCTCGAGTTAAAGAGACTTGAATCTGTCTACTTGGCAGGCGCACGATAGAGTAAAATGGCGTCAAAAGATCAGGAAAGCGGACCCCGCCACCAAACGGGACTAACGCTAAAGAAGAAGAAGAAGATTATAGCGAGTTTTTGAACCTCTGAAACAAGAATAAACTATTGGACGCTGACATCGTTTATTTGTTGAAGTTATTATGGGCAAATGCTGGCTTTTATGTCGCTATACAATCACAATATGACTTGTCCCTTCCGTCACTTTTCAACATCTGCTATAGCTAACATTTCCAGAAATGCGAAAGGTGGCGAAATTGTGCGACACGCTCAGCTTTCCGATGGCATGGTGCTCAAATTTTTCAAGGCGGCTTTCGTGAGTTTTAAAGATTACCTCCATTGTGATATTTTTTCCCATGAACCCGTTGTCAATCTGTGGAACTGCTTAGATTCTTGAGTTCTTGTCGCTGTTGCGGACCTCCATCTATTCTGCTCTTATTAGCTTTGCTTTCCGTGCTGGATTAGCTTTGCTTTCCGTGCTGGGTGGCAAAAGTCATCTGACTGCGAATTAACTCTCCGAATCCTTTTTCATTCTAGCATATCTCTTGTTACACGAAAGATTTCGCGACTTTTGGCTTATAGAATGCTGTATATTGTAATTTGCAGCTTTACTTTGCTTCTTTGATAACAAGATATGTGTCATACTATTACTTCATTTCTTCATTTAAAAAATGCAGTAACAGACGCACAGGGGCGGATGGAGACGTCCTCTCCCAAGAATTTGTCACCAGTTTTTTTTCGAACAATGCTCTATAAAGTAATACAGAGATTTTGTCTAGGTTCATTTTAAATCCTGCGTCACTATCATTTTCTCAATACTTATTTTTAGTTCTTGTTGAAACTAATATTTATACTAATTTTATCGTTGGAAATTTTTTCCCGTTCGTATCCATACCGTGGCAGAAACATTAGTTTTTCTCCCATCCTTTGGCCACACCTGCCTGCATCCACACTGAAAAGTAGAGAAGGATGATCCGAGTTGAAGGCAGTGTCGCACCTCATGTCTCGTGTTGGAGGCATCAGCGGTTCCCTATCCATTCGCCACGTTGATTACAATAATCTACATCAAGGGCCACAACAAGTGACGAAAACCCAATTTCTAAGGAATTAAAAGGCTACTTCTAGGAGCCGGGAGGCGAATCGCTTCTAGCTGTGCTGACTGTCCGCGGCAGCTTATAGAGATCCGAGGAGTTTCGGCGAACAATTCTACCTGTATACATACCCTTGCAAGTCGCTTTGTTTCTGCAACCTAGCACAGACCCCCGTCCCAAAACCGGGTCAATTAGCGTGTTAAACGAGCTATTTTGAAACATTATATGTGCATCGCCGAAATCAGCACAACGAGAAAGTCTGGAATCTGTTGATAGCTAAAACACGAATATAAGGTGTGACACTGCTCTTAAGGAAGAATTCCTGCATGGAATACGTTTCGCCCCAGAGAAGGACTTAGTTTTTGTGGCCTTGTCGGTGTGTTGTTGCACCTCCAGCCTGATTAGAAAAGAAACGTCTCTATCTCCGTTACCTGCTTGGTCATGCATCTTTATGTGTTGATCTCTTGTTAAAGAAGAACGCATCACTTTATTAACTCTTCTAGATTCATAAAAAAAAATACGTCTTTGCTCGAACTAAAATTTCCAGTCACCGGTGATTTTCCTGGAACCTTCATAATTGTTTTGTGTTTTCACCTCAGAGATGCTCGGATGCCAGGCTCTGCATTTCGATTTTTTCCGTCCTGTATTTCTACTTGCTACCTTTTAGTCTCCTGTTTTAGTCGTTCCCGCTTCTCGTTTTCAGAAATTCGGTCTCATTATTCCAACCTCGCATTGTTCACTGATGTTTTAGTTGTTTCCCTTGCCATAGAGGAAATAATTTTTCTCGATTCAGTGGAAATTGAGATATTTTCTCTCTTCTATCATCTTTTATCTCTCATCTTTTCTTCTTCTATCTTTTATCTTCTACATCTTTTATCTGCTCACCTGCACACTTCCCTCTTCTCCTCTACCTCTTTCACTGCCATATAGTTCAGCGCGGTTATTCAGCAGCCAGTCATCTCCAACATATTGGTGCAGTCATTTTGGGTTTAATCATAACTGCTGTTCTCTGTTTTGGCCTGTTTGCTTATTTTTAGCAACTCTCCCTGGAGTTCAGATTTTTCTGATTTTTTTAGGATGACGAACCGTGTGAGCAGTACGTTATCTACGGTTTCGAACTACGAGAAACGAAAGTCGACAGCGGTGGAACGTTGTTTGAGCTCACACATAGAAATCAAATACAAACAGATAGAAAGGAACATGTGATCTCGTTTCGCGTGGAAAACGAGAAGAGTGTTAATAAGTGAGTTCTGACGTGATTCTTCTTTTCACCTGAAATGAGTATCAGATTGCTATCTCTATATTCCATTGTATTAGGTACCTGTATCTCTAAAGAAGTTATTTAGAGAAACAATAAACGTGTAGCGAAAAGCTGGCTTAGACTGAACTCTGCTTGGAATTTTCCAACCATAAGAGCCCATGTAACCACCTTGAGTGCGGTCGTCTGTAGGTTTCAGTGCGAATATCCATTCAATTCTAGAAAAAAACTTTCTAAACTGAGCGTTTCTGCGGGCGCCATTCAGCGGACGCTATTAGAAAAGTGTTCAACTCATTGACAGCTGCGCCGCTTTTCGCGTTTCTCACATGTTCAAAGTCCTGGCTCTTCTCTGCTCCCGAATTCTTGAAAATTTCCAACAGATTTTTGGTAATCAGATTGATTCGAAGTATTATTCCGTTACCATTTAATAAAACCGCTAAATTATTCCGTTACCATCTAATAAAACCGCTAAGACCTAGGCTTAATGTTCTGTCAACGTGAACCTTGCGCAAAGAGTTAACCGGTGAGCCGCGTGGTCATCACGGGGTAATTTTCAACATGATGTTGGAAATGTTCTTCGCCACTCCATCGCCACTTGCTTTCCATGCTTCTGAGCTGCTGCTGCAATCAAGCCGATAGTATAGTGGCATATTTAGGTAGTTTGTACAGCATTTTATTTAGGAAACAATACTGGAAACCTCATTAAAAGTATGAAATTTCATACTAGATGACCTAGTAGTTTCCACCCTTCATTTCTCTGATGCGTACTAAATTCTTGGTGACGGCTGTCGAAGAAAATTCAGTGCTTTCTCCTTCATGCAAGCGCTTATTGGCATCACCTACGTATTTGAGAGCATTGATTTTTTTTATTTATCGATTATCCTCTGTTTATGGGTTGTTTGTAGGTGGTCAACTGCGTTGCGGCAAGGTTTGGGGATTGAAGGATCTCCGTGACAAAGACGGCCATCGAATTGGTTGTGTACTTCTATTCTTTTCGATGCCAATACTTCACAGAGTTTAACAATATTTATATCAATGTCTTTACTTATATATTTTCTTCCCAGTGTTCTCAAATCTTATCATGTATTTAATAGGATCACGAACCAGTGATAGTCCTAGCAGGTACTCTCGCTTGTATTTGGTGCTGGAAATTTTATCGCTTAACTTGTTGTGCCCAATATGCCGGTGATTTTTCAGGCAAAGACCCATCATCGTTAGCTCTTGAACTCACTATCGTCCTTCCTTGTCACTCTTTTACTTCCGTCGCTCGTGTGTCTTTGCTTTGTGATACTTCATAGTCATTCGATGTGTCCGTTACTCGCTTTTTTTATGCATACACATGCATGTCTTCTAGTCTCTTTGCTCCTATTTGTGTCATTCTATGCATACATTGTGCAACAGGCCGTAGGATTTTTTAGTTTGCTGTTTATTCATGACTGAATAGTGCCGCTCAAAGTTTGCATTTTAACACACTTTCAGTTCTCAAGTCATTATTAGCTTCCTTTTATGTGGAGGTTGTGATATGCTCTGTAGATATAAATGATGCCTAATAGGGCTAAAGTTAGCTTGTTTCGGATGTTAGACAGCGTTGTTCTGTAGTTCTTGCCTTCTGGCGCTTATTGACAGCTGATGCTTGGATAAGCCTTGAACCTGCTGCAAGGGTTCCGTGTCCCTAATGGGTTATTCCCATTCAGAAGTGCTTGACGGAGTGCACGGTGACTGCGCTGCTAATTTGCAGCGCAGTTATAGACATGGAAGCAGATCCTTTGTTTGATGCTCAGCAAAATGTATTTTTTTATTTTTAGCTCATTTTTTCGTGAATTTATTCATTAATTATTCTTGGTTATTTGCTGGGTGCTCTCTGACTGCGTACGTAATAAGCATAATTCGCAAAACAACACCATTGAGGCAGTTACGAAAAAAAACACGTGCTCGTCATACGAGGGTGGGTTGGAAAGTTTCCGGAATAAATATGACAATAAAGGCAAAACAAGTGGCATGCATCAAGTAATTCATTTTTCTGCCCTATCCCACAGAAGCTGAGCGCACTTTGTCCAATCTCTTCAAGATGACCGACTGCAGCTGAATTTCGCTAATCGGTTGACCGTAATCTTTATCTAAGCGGAGCGAATTCGACTCTTAAGGAGGAGCAGGAGTGTGATAATAAGCAGGTTCGGAGAAATTTTGAGTTTGCTATTCACAAGTCTCCACAGAGAGATACCACTAGCCATTCCAGGAGGGAGTAGAGTTTGGCTAGCAATGCCCACAAAGAAAAAAACTGCACCATCTTGAGCTGTGTTTATACTTCGTCGCGACCCAACCATCGCGCAAGAGTACACTGTTCAAAAGCTCTTCGTTCCGATTGGATGTATGAGTGAGCTGTCGCACTGCGGTAGTTTTTCTCGCCACTCGCCGTCGCGGATCCCCGTCGCCCTTGTTTGTACTACCTCTTTAGAGGCAGTACCCGCGGAAATCCTCGATTAGGAGTTGATGTGCGGGTGGTGAAGGGCAGACTTAGCACATCATAAATGTAAGACGAGCACAATAATGGCTCACCTGCAGAGAAAACTGAACTGTCGTCGTGAACACCCCTCACCGTGTTCACGCCGGTCCGAGTTTTCCCCGGCTCGACGCGCCAACTAGAGCCAATGCGGCGCATGGCCTAGAGCTGTATATGTAGTGTATGAAATGCACACCATCCACAGGATTCCGTGGCGGTAAGCGCGCATACCTTCAGCGGAAGACTCGTCCGCGCTATGAACGCATGGAAAACAGCGCCTTCATTTCTCTTCCGGCGTGTTTCACGCTGTTTTCTCATTGGGTAGAAGTTCATCGTCTCCGATAATCTCAAAGTTCAGCGAAATATCAAACATGAAAATTTCTGTGGGTGCTGCCTTTAAAAACGACGCGATGACACGAAGTCGTGTCGTGGTTGCTGGAAGACGCGGCGATGCGATTTTTTGCGGACTAGGAGCCGTATGCATGAACATCCCCGCTGAGGAGGGGAGGGGATACGCATACCCTGTGGAGCGATCTCCTGAGGGGCTCCCTGCTATGCATGAAACTTTCAGCGGGAAGGGAATGCATCCACTCCGCGAGCGGTGTTTGCGATCTGTGCAGTCGCGGTTCCACCTTTAAAAACCGTATGGAAATCGCACCAATGAGGTAATTTTCCTATCTGGAAATGTTGAAAGTGATTCTTCTTCTGTTTTGCTTCTGTCGTTTGGCTTCCACGCCAAACCAACAGCTACCGTCAGCAGAAATTGACTATAACAATCGCTGTTGTCGGATATAACAGCAGAGATGCTGTTTTACACTCGTATGGTCGATCCGTCGGTGTCCTGTCCCCCTTGCATCACAAGGCGAGCATACATGTTGTTTTCGGGTAACACACTGCCTTACAACTTTTTCGTAAATTAACGGGAGCTTAGGAAAAATGGAGAGATCTTCAAGAGTCACGAGCCAAATAAAGGGAGACGATGAAGCAGTGTTTGTATTGTTAGCATATCTTAGATGTCATTTATATAAAAATGCGCAAAATTTAATAGAGCTGTATCGAAATGCCACCCTTTGTTATACACACAACATTAAGCGACAGTCGAATCAAAACCAGCAATTTAGTACCTGAGGGTTAAGGAAAAATCCAAAAAAGTAGAAATTCTCGAGCGAAAACCGCTGACTGCTATGCGCGATCCCCTCTCGAACCCCTACTCTCCGTAGGGGATGTCCATACCCTCTTCTCAGGGGATCCCCTCGCTTCATGCATACGGGGATCGAGGGAGGGGATGTGAGCGAACCCCGCTGGGGGTCGCTGCAATGCTTTACAGCCGATCCCTCCCCAGTGGGGTGTTCATGCATGCGGCCCAAGACATTTATTTCTCTGTTTTTCTTTTTTCGGTTCAAAACCCATGGGATTGGACGACTGCGTAAATACGTAAATTTGCGAAGTTTGGCATGGTGCAGACGACGCGACGCGACGGTTTGGCTACAGGAGTGTTTATACTTCGGCGCGACGCGATCGTCGCGTCCAACCAAACTGTTCCAATGCGATGGGTCCCGAGTGGAAGCATGCACAAACAGTGGTCGCGATGCGGTAGTTGGCGTTTTCCGTCGCGACGCGACGTCGCGGCGCGACGTCGCGCCCTGTTTATACTTTTTTCTTGAAAAACGACGCGANGTACACTTAGGGATATGGCATCCTTCACAGCGACGCTGTCGCTGCGACCGTTCACCACCAAAAGTTCTCGTGCAACTGATCCTACACCAACATGCTATTCAATGCAAATAGTGTGATAAGACATGAGAACGTGTAACACTTTGTTATCATCATTTTCACTAATTTTATTCACTCAGGCACTCGCACCGGCCGAGGGCCGGCCGAATTCTAGTGACCGGCCGGGCGGCTCGTCAAATCCGGCCGGGCGGCGGGCGATTTTGAGGAACCCGCTGAGCGGCGCGCCTTAATTTAAATTTCGGCCCAATTACCGGCCGAGCGGCGCGCGAATTCAGGGGCACCGGCTGAGCGGCGCGCGGATAATTCCTGTGATTGAAGGTACTAGTAGTTACGGGAAGGGACCACTGAAGAATGCTATGTACAGTTACGCCAATGAGTGCAAACCACACGGCGCAACGAGTCTAGTGGTGCCTGCGGAGCACCCTGGTAGCGGAAAGTAAGGACTAGCTTTTTAGGAGTGTTTATACTTCGGCGCGACGCGATCGTCGCGTCCAAGCAAACTGTTCCAATGCGATGGGTCCCGAGTGGAAGCATGCAGAAACCGTGGTCGCGATGTGGTAGTTGGCGTTTGCCGTTGCCACGCGACGTCGCGCCCTGTTTATACTTTTTTCTTGAAAAACGACGCGATGGGCCCGATTCGCGTCGCGCCTGCTAGCAGACGCGACGCGATGATTTCGCTGATGTCGGAGCTTGGAGTACGCTGTTGCTTCTTTGATTGTCTTGCTGTTTGGCCTAAAACTTACGGGACCAGACGACTTATTATAAGAACGCATAAACGTTGACGCTTACGCCAAATCGGGACACTTGTGTAATATTGCGTGTACGCAAATTTGCGAACTTTGGCATGGCACAACTGCGCGACGCGACGGCTTCGCTACCCNGCGACGCGACATGTCTAAATTTGGAGATGTGTCGCCGATGTCGGAGCTTGGAGTAGGCTGTTGCTTCTTTGATTGTCTTGCTGTTTTGGCCTAAAACTTACGGGACCAGACGACTTATCATAAGAACGCATAAACGTTGACGCTTACGCCTAATCGAGCTACGTGTGTAATTCTGCGTGTACGCAAATTTGCGAACTTTGGCATGGCGCAACCGCGCGACGGCTTCGCCACCCCTCGCGTCGAGCGTGTTGTAACAGTCGCCGCGACACCATCGCCTCGCGAAAAAGTGTAAACACTCCTTATGGGATAAAGCAGCGCTGAGGGGACCATCCGATAAACATCCCTCCATTCTCACGTGGACGTGTGCTAGCGTGAGCATAGGAATCAAAGCTCACTGAAAACCTTTACATGCTCGTAGTGAACTGGTCACACTTGCACATCCCAAGGTGAACCCCAAACCAGACACGCTAAGTTTCCACAAGCTCAGCATGTGCCCCAGCATACCGGTAAAATGATGGGCTCATAGAAAATGAAGATATCACTAGAGTGGTAGAGTCCCTGCATTGCAGCACGCATGGCCGAGTGGGTTACGCAGTGGACTATCAATCAACTAAGAGCGATGGTGAGGTAGGTTCGGATCCCGGCAAATGAAAGGACGCGGAAGTTAACAATATCAACGACAGAACTGTTTTATTTTCTTGCATGGGTGGTTTTTGTTCTCGTACAGGTAGTATGCGTACAGGTGCTATGGCTAGGAACTTCTTCAGAATCTCTGTAGAACCAACAGAGCTAACGTGAACTGGAGTGTTCCGGCCGAGCGGTGCATCCAAAACCAGCCGGGCCGGTTTTCCGGTAGCCGCTCGGCCGGAAGTCGCGCGCCGTTCGGCCGGCGCGAGTGTCTGAGCACAGCGCTCGAAGTGCTCCATTGAAATTGTCGATCCTATCATGACTTATAATAAAGCGCTTACTGTGTCTGTCTGCAACTCTGTAAGTGTATCTGTGTGGAACGAAATTCCCTGATTGGTCAGTGATGGTGATTGTGAGATCATATAAAGGGCAATTTATACCAGATGCGACTTGCGTGCGACTGTCAGGCGCACGCATCCATTTGCGAAAGATTTTCGATGAAGACCGGTCAACGCGGCATGAAATTCTCAATGAAAAGAAAGCGCGGNATCGCGTCGCGCGTGTTGTAGCCATCGCCGCGACGCCATCGCCTCGCGAAAAAGTATAAACACCCCTTACCTGTCGCATTGCACATGCTGTGGCCGTCGCTGACGCGACGTCATGGTGATGCGAGGAATTGTTAAAACGGTTTTATTTTTGCGCAGCTTTCGTTAGTGGATACATTTCTAAAAGTCTCAGTTTTTCCAGTTCTGCCGACCCCTTGTCTTATTCACATTCGCCTGTAGCGAGCAGTGATTGTGTTGAAACGTCACGTGTAGGGCATTATTGGGCATGTAACAGTGTTCGAAGCACACAATAATGCTTTTTTGCAGCTGTATGCGCTGTCTCTTTCCAGAGCTTTCCTTGCAACACGCTCCAATTTCGAGCTTTTATGACGTTAAAGTGCATGCTTCTGGTGTCAAAAGGGCGGAAATGCGGTTTCGCCAAGTGTAGCAGGTCTGCCTTTCTTAGGGATTTGATTGGTATTGTCCACCCCTCCTACTCATGAAATCATCGATCCTGTTTATAACCGCTCATGAACAGGAAAGTGTGAATATTTGTGTATTTGCATTTTTGTCTTGCAATGTTGTGTGACCAGAGGAACAACCAATGAATTTCTCACGTTTCATATTCTTGGACCAGTGACGTCAACAGAGTAGGAACAATGATCAGTTACATGGGAAAACTGTTATAGATATGAGCATGCCTTTGAATACCACCCTTTATCCGCTCATGAACTCCACAGTGAGTAAGGGAAGAAGTGCCTTTCAGTAGCAGGGTACGGTCAAGCTAGCACAACTGCTACCAGTAATTTTTGCATCACTAATTCACAGCTTTTATTTTTTGTATCTTGTGCACCTGCTCTCTCCTACTAATACCTCTTAAGACTCCAATACTGTAATAAAAGAGATTTCAAGCGTGAGGCAGTTTCACACCATTAATGCTGCCTTTGAGGGGCCGTATGCATCACTAAGATTACCCAAGGTAAACGCGTTCGCAGTCCCCAAATCCACCCACCGTGAACGCGGGCGTCAGCTCATTCACCCTGGGTAATCTCAATGATGCATCCAGACCAAGGTCAACACTGAGCTGATTCTTTCATTATTGGCGTCTTTGCTTCTGTGGGATATGGCTTGTTCTTGAGCGGATGCCCTTCTTCATAGCTCGTGTAAAAATAAAACATTTCATTTTCATATGTTTCCACAGTTGAGACTCCACGTCCAAAGCAACTTTTATTGGGCTAGCTTTCGGCGTGGTAACGCCTTCTTCAAGCCTATAACGTAAAATACATAGCATGTTTGGGAGAAGAACAATTAGCAGATGTAGAACAAGAACACCCCACCAAGCAGCCGTTGAGAAGCAACTGAGACGGATTTAGATGGAAATGTATCTCTTACGAGATCAGTCTCAATGCTTCGACCTGTTCATCTTTGCTATTTATTTCCGGTGCTCGCCTTTTTATCTCCACCGCTTCCATCATTTTTCGTTCCAAGGGATTCCAAGAAAACGGTGAAGAATCGTAACATCGAATTCTGGTGCGGGTGCTTGTGTGTGAACGAGAGTCCGGTGTCTCGAGAAACTGCTTGAGGGGTAGGAACTCGGATTTTGGAGAGCCCTGCGGTGCTCCTCGAGGCGTTTATGTAGTGGTCGCGAGGTCTCGCCAACATATCCGGTCTAGTTCAAGCTCCGAAACCGGTGTATGAAAATTATTAGGTGTTCTAGCTCTCGAAGTTCTAATAGTTCTTATCTCCTCAACAGATGTCTCTATAGTGTCATGTTATACATTCGTTGATAAGTCCTTTCTCTTTCAATACTTCTGCCCACACTCTCGACAAGTAATCAAGTATACAGTTCCTCTCAACTCGCATATTTTCTTGTCCACACTTTTCCATTTTATTTTATTTTATTCTGGTCATCAACAATGATGAGCTCAACAATGGCAGAAAAGGAGTGAGAGGTGAAACCAAAACTAATACGAAACAAACCAAACTCGAATATGCGTAGGGAATCAATTGTACAATAACACCATGGCACCTATAGATGTACACGAACATGTTAACTCACATAGATTGCAATTGTATTACTACATTGTATAACATATAGTCAACTCCAAATGTCCGTAGACAAAAGTTGGGGCCGCGGCGCGGGTCTCTCGCTGTCTGCTGCACGGATTCAGCGTGGCATGCAGGGCAGAGACGCCGAGGAAAACCGCGCCGCGGTCCCAACTCTTGTCTACGGACATTTGGAGTTGACTATAGGAGAGGTTTTTTGAAAGCTTCTTTAGAAGACGCAAGTTTATGTTTCATGTCCATCGAAGGGTAAATGATGTCAAGTATAGCTGTATATGTTTGTACTACTTTCTGTGTAATCTTTGCCCTAGCTCTGTACTCCTGCTCTATTTCTTTTCCGTCTCTGAGTCTTTTCTACTAGTTAGTTCTCTCTTGCCGCTTTCCCATGGCGCGTGGGGGACTCTCAGAGACGGCATGCCCCGAGGACTTGATGCGGCTGCCGCGCATTGGCTCACTTAACTAAGGGGCGGGGTTTCCCAGGCCCCTGCCTATATAAGCGGCGCGCGCATCATTACAGGGCCTCATTCGACTCATAGTCGACTTCGCGAGCGGACGAACGGATCGAGAGCGAACGAGTGACGGGATCGAGAGTAAGAAGAGGATTCTAGTGAGAACCAGTGAGAACGTTTAGGCAACGTTCTCCAAGTGGCATCTCCACTCTTCGAGCGACATCGCAGCCGATAACCGGACTCCTCCGGCCTAGGCTAATAGTAGGGGGGAGCTCTACAACCTAGTAGGGGCGCGTACTCTATTTAGGTTAGGGTCCGTTCCTTCGAGGGAGTCATCGTACTCTACGGTGTTCGTGCCCTGGGCCAGCACCGTATCCAGCCTCGAGGAACCCTCTTAGCTCTAGTGCGCTAGGTTATCGTAATCGCGTCGCAGCCTCCCCCAAGTCCTCGGGTCCCACATAGCTCTTAGGCTTCCCCACATAAGGGCTACTTTGTATATAGCCGTAGTGCGCGTGTAATCACGTGTTTGTATATAGTCCTATTTAGCTCGCATTTAATCGCATTTATCCGGTCTATATTTAGCCTTAGTTACCTCTTATATTTATAATCACTGTCTTAGAAGCGCTTTACCTGGTTTAGTAATAAACCCTTATAATTTACCCGTGTACTCTTGTGTGTCTAACCGGTCTTCAGGCCGTGGATACCTTGCAACTCTTTACCCATTTCGGTTATATTCGCATTTGTGTTTGTCACGTGGGGTAAAAGAACCTCCGGGCACTTGCAACCTTACCTGTTTCAGAGTAGTGTCTGCTGCTGTTATAGCTGTTGCCACGCCAAGTTATACTTGCCGCCCGTTGGTATCCTAGCTATGGAACAGTTCCTGCGCTCTCTGGCAGAGGAAGCTCGTGACTCGGAAACCGAGACAACTGTGGGCTTTTCCCACCGCCAAAGCGGGGTCGCAGCGAGCCGGGGCAGCTCCCCCGTCTCCAGCGCTGGGCAAGCCCCACATGCAAATTGTCAGCAGAGCGGGCCTAACCCGCCCGCCGTGGACAAGCCATGTGGGTCAACCACAGGTACCACTAGACCTGTCCCAAAAACCCACAAGCTGTCAACTAAGCTGAAAATGAGACGTATTCTTACACATCGGACCTCAGTCGCTCCCACTAACAATGCGGTTCAATCGAGAATTTCGAGAATTGAAAATGCTGTGGAAGACTTCAGAAATGAGTGACTTCTATGCCATCATCTAATGCGGCCCCTAATGCTCTGCTGTATTCTCCAATATTCTCGCGCTCAATCTATCGAAGAGACCGGAAACTTTGAGATATCGATGATATTTATCACATTCGCGACAATGTGCTCAACCGGTTGAGCACGCATGGTGCGACGTGTGGGACCGCGTGCTCAACCGGGTGAGCGCGCCCTTTTCACAGTTATATTTTTGTGAAGCAATCTTAATGAGCAAACTTCCATACAGTGGTATACTAACAAATGTTCAAAGGATCTATACACGCGATGGGCAGAGCAGACATCCTCTCGTACTTCTTTGATGTGTGGTTGAAACCGACAGGTAAAAGAACAATTTATATAAAGATTAACTTACTCACTTATTACCTCTTATGCAGGTGAACTTCTTGAATTAGCTTCAAGCTCGTGCATATTTGCGTTTTGGTTCGTCTCAAATTCGCGCATTTTCGGAGTCCTATGCAGCAGAGGAAAAATTCCTGCCACGTGGGACCAGGTGCTCAAGCGGTTGAGCACGGGTCCTACTTGTGCAAAAGCGCGTGTTCCCACGTGACACACCATGCCAAAAGCGTAAGGTCGCGAATGTGTTATAGTAATAAGATGGGGTATACTATCGTAGGCAGCCCGCAGAGTTCCAGACGTGCGGGCGGAGAGTGGTAGCGTATAAGGGACGCTCGAGCGCCTGAAAGGCGCTGCTTCGAGCATCTGACAGCCGCCCTGAATGTCTGATCGCTAAGCGGTGCTACCCCCTAGAAGTAGCGTTTGAGCGCCCCTCAAAGTAGCGGCTCTGAGCCGCCTAGGAGACTGATGGATAGTTATCAAATCAACCTCCCACCCGCCCGGCCGCCTGCGCGTCTGTAACTCTGCTGGCTGCCTTACCTCCTTTCCACCAACTATGTTGCATGCAAAGAGGTCCACGGGGGGAAGATAGGATGAGTTCATCCGCTGAATAACGAGCTGACGCCGAACTATAACCAAGCGGGTTTTGAGTTTCTGTTCAGATGCGGATGTAACGTGGATTTGCTCTTACAAACGGTGACCAAGGTCAGTACTAGTTGTGTTCCTCATTTTGAGATTGTTGTTACTCTATTTCATTGTTGAAGATTATCTAATACCGGGATGAGACATTCGACGAGGTGGATTGCATACGTTCTTAACTTTCCAGTGACGACGCCGAAACGTAAGCCGAATGAAAGGGAATAAAAAATGTACTGCTTGGTGTACTGCTGAACTACTTCTATTCCCGGGCTAATTGCTAAGATTCACGACAGTTGATACTTGGGACTCAGTTTCGACGCACAGTTTGAAACAGTCATTCGAATGCCTGGCAACATCGAGCCTGGTGTAATATTTAAAGCACACCCTGTCCGAAAAGTAGTTGAGCACGTCCTTTTGATGTCCTGAACTTTCCGTTTCTCCAGACATGATGACGTTGAAAATGTTGTGTTTGGCAGTTTCAATTCGGAGTAGGGAGGTGTCGACGAAGCGTGTGATGTCAGAACTTCCGTTCTGTGTCAAGTCAACCACGCATGGATACCGCATGCCCCGCAGTTCCGCCACTCGCCATTTTCGAAAGTTCTCACTTACCCCTGCCATTTTTTCGTTTTTAGCCGCGGCTTGCGCAGATGTGTGTGGAGCGTTGCTGGTTTGCGATAACTCCATTGGCGATATTCATGATCGTCACCTACAAGCAGAATGAGCGGAATTCCGAATAAACCACTGAAATGTTCAATTTTCCCCCATGCGACGGCTTCGAAAGCGGTTTGCTCGTCACAAACGACCAGGATAGAAAGTTGTTTCCGAAAAGAAGCGTTTTCTGATCAACTCCTTAAAATCCTCCAAGTACAGCACAAATTGCTTAGTTTTTTTTTCCAAAAAGTTTCCCTTCAATCTCATGAATGCATGAATTTATCCGCATAAACTCGAAAATGCCACTGCATGAATGCGGTGGCATTTTCGAGTTTGAGGGGATCGAAGCCTCGAGCAAAAAAAGGTGAATTGCGTCTCACGGTTAACTGCAGAGAGCGGCCGAGAACTGATTGTTCAATTTCATTGTGACAGTTGAAATCCTGTAGGAGAATGAATTTTTAGTTTTGACATCGCATGCTCGAAGTTATTGGATAGATCCTATATGAAGCTGTTACCCCTATTAGAACTCGAGGTCAAACAATTTCAACGAGAACACCCAGAATGCCCCCCCCCCTCCCCGCCTCTGCAGAGCATCCGGAAATGCTCCATCCCGAAATTTGATTCATTTTTCGGGTTAACACTGGGAAAAAGACGTGCTCATTCCAGATTTTAAGGTTTTTTTCTCTCGTAAAAACTTGTTTTGGATACCAGAATTAGGATAGGAGGCTGAGAGTCCCCTCCGCAGTAACCGTTTTATGCCTTAACGTGGCAAAGGCGGACATTTGTCGCAGGAAATATCGAATATTTTGAAGGGAATCTGAATTAACTTGGTCCATCGAGTGTCCTCGTTAGTCGGTATCGTATGAGGAACATGGAGGAGACATCATCGGACTCAAAGACACTAAACTCAAGGAGCCTTCAGTACAAAAGCTCAAAGCGTTAACTTTCACGCAAAGTCATGTCTCCAAAGAGACATCCTTGATGAAAGGTTTCCTCATGGCAAGTGTTACATATTAATCACTGCATAAATCTAAAAAAATCTTTTCTAAACTCAGCTTTACTCTAGCAATAGGAGTAAAGAAAGAAGAAATTTCGTGCAATACATTTGCACTTCATCAGCGATGTGGTATGTAAAAGATTGTTGGCGGACGATCAGCAGATTATTGGGGCCCAGCATCTGCGGGTCATACCTAGGCGTCTTCAATACGCTAGACAATACCTCGTGATTAGTTTTTTTTTGCTGCTCAACGTCCATATTCCCTTCCCATGGCGTGTATTTCCATGCAATTATGTGGAGCTCGATCTCTTCGCGTTGCAGCTGTAGGATAATACCGAAAACAGTGCGAAATATAGGATTTTCTCATTACTTCCTTTCGTCGCGATGACTTCGTTTACTGTGAATAAACCACCAGCAATCACTCGGTCGCTGAAAAGAAATATCGTTTTTCGTAACATTCAATTTGCTACAACAACATGTGACACATTTTTTACCAGCCAATGCACTGCTAGCAACATCGTTATAACATTTTTATAGAGTTATTTGAGCCTAATCTCAATTTTTCTTTGTAAAGGCTGATGAACATAGAAGTTACGAGTGTGTTTCAAATCTCTTAAGAGTGAGATTCTTGCGTTTATCTATCGTTCTTACCTATTTACTGCCCACCCTGTGTTATAATTTATTAATTTATTTTATCTTTACCTTGATCAAACGTCTACATCACAATGACACGATTCAGGTCGAGCTTTGTTTGCAGAGAGTTCAGCAGTTCGCCAATATCCCCATTCGTCAGTCTTGTCCACTTTGCTGTTACATGCTTAGCTCCTTCTTAAACCAGCTTCATGTCTTCCAATCATCCCTTCTAGAAGCCTTCATTGAAATCCACCACGTTTCACATATGTTCTTCTCACAGACGACAGCACCAAGAATTATGCTCATCAAACAAGCTTCACACAAGCTAAGGACACTGAAAGTTATACTCGACCAACGAGAAACATACGGAAACATATTCAACCTGCTGAAAGAGTGGGCATATGTTGTGCGGCAAAAACAGCTGGCACTATTTCGCTTGACGATGCAACACTGAACGTTCGGCGTTTGGAGTGCAAAAAACTCGTCGAAACTTATCGCCAGCACAGACTCATATGTACTTGTTACTGTGCTGAGCGCAGGGCATTTTCGTAGCCGCTACTGGCTTAAAACTGATCGGACTATACTGAACTGTTGGAATGTCTCAGAACCTGGGTAACGCACATTTCCGTGAGTGCTGCATTTAAACATTTAATTTTAACTGGAAATGACTGGACATGATCACAATTAAGAACAGAAGAAAAAAATCTTCCGAGTGAATTGGCAAGTTTTTCAATATTCAGTGAGAAAATGAAGAAAGAAAGGAACCTTGGCGAAAGATTGCCCAAGCCAGGAAGAGGTTCTCTTATTCCTCTCGCTGCCATGGAGCTTTCTCCAGCATATGTCAGTCTTGAGTATTTGACTGCTTTGCGCTTAATTTCGCCTTCTGCTGGATAGGCTCCAGGATGTTGTCCTTTTCGAAAAACCAATATTGAGCCAACAGTTTACCCTCTCGTCCGTTGTTTGGCGTGCCTTAGACGCCCCTTGTGCGTCATTCACTCCACAATGATCTATTATCTGAGGTGCAAACTCATAACCACTCACTCGTCGATGTATGGACATCAGCCGCACTGGTCTTTGCCTTCTCAGGCATTCCACCATGCATCTGCAATCGCCACGAAGCAGGCCACCGAGCCATCGCTGCGGGCTGCAAGGCGGACGATCCCTGCTTGTCCTTCTCGCTGACGACGAAGACGTCACCTCCCGACGAACTTACAATTCACTTTCTGCTCGCTCATGCACAAGGCCCAGTTCGTTCCAGTTCTTTCCATTGTGAGGTCTGCTCCCCTCACCTCCTCTCGGAAACGAGCTTACATTTCAGTATAGTGTCTGTTTCTGCTATAGGTTGGAATAACTCATCAGTTGTGGCATTTCTTTGTGATGGCAATTAGTAGCAGCTACGGAAATTGGAATCGCGTGTCATCGAGGTGGATAATGCACAGATGTATGGCCATTAAAATGTGTTGTTGTGTGTCGAGATAGAAAGAATCGCCTCGTCGCCAATCTGAGAATAACTCTCGTATTTCTGACTATACGTATCGTACAGCATCAGAGTGAGGTAAAGTATCTCGTCTAAGCCTTCACAAACTCCTCCTTTGTAGCGATTTTTAGTCTTTACTGTAAAGGTTATAAGCAAATTGGTATTGTGATTAGCAAGTGGGACCTAGAAATTGAATATTCGATTTCAAAAAACTGGAAAATTCTTGCTTCTGGAAAAAGTTTTGGAGGGAAATAAGAGAGCCTGCAGGATTTTCCTCCAAAAAACAACTTTGTATCAGTTCATTTTCAATAGTTTATCTTTATTATGTTGTTATTTCTCAAATGGCCATAATTTATAATTTCATGTTATAATTAATACCAGTCTGGCCGTCCGGCTGACGCCGGACTTCCAGACTTTCCTTATGCTCGCATGACTTCACCTTGCATCCATCCTAGTAGAGTTAGGATCATGCCAATTTTTGCTCCGTTTCCCCTAAATGCTCTCCCTCATGAAAATGGACTGACCAAAGAGAACTACTTGCGTCTCTCAGAGTAATTTTATCATTCTCTGGAGTGAAATAGTTAACTGTGGCTATATGTAACCGATTCAACCTGAAATGAACGCGGGAAATGGTTTATCATTCCTTGTTTGTTGAAGGTGATCCATTGATAACAATCAGCTTGAACGTATAAAAGGGTCGATGCGGTGTGCTCAGACACAAATGAGGGTAGAACACGCAGGATGGGATGTGATGTGGGCAGGATGACACGGATGGTATATTAGTCACCGCTAAGGGCGGGCATTCGGTACTTTCTCACTGTATTTAGGCGCCAGAGGACAATTAGTGCAAAGATAGACCTGATTAAGAGCATTTTCTCGCAACTGTGCACTGATGCACCTCTTCTGCACTCGTCGATCCGTTCGCAAGGCGTTTACCCACTTTTCGACGCCAGCGCACCCTTATCATAGCGCCGGACC
>JARK01001476.1:424917-454872 GCA_000688135.1 Ancylostoma ceylanicum
GGAAGCGGGGGGCGAGGGAGGTGGGGCTTGGGGAAAGTGGCAACTCTGCGAGTCTGTGAACCTGTACGGAAAATAAAAAAAAATATGTATTAAAAATACCAACAAACATAAACAGTGAAAAATTATTGCCGTTTTTATTTCTCGTATGAATTAATTTCGAAAACTCGGTTACTACATATCTTTATTATTTTATTGTTTTATCGTTACAGTTCGAATAAAAGAGCTTGACTGTAGGACTCCGAACCTAGCGTCTTCAGCGGCAGCTCTTTGTGTCAGAGAAACGAAAACATTAAAACGAACGTCGTCAGTTCCGCAGAACATTGATCACCAAGAGCTAGGTCTTCATTTTTATTACTGATCAAATTTCAGTGGCTTGTCCTTCGAAGATAAGTGCAGCCCTACCCGGACGACGAGCTCTTATGAGGCGTCTTCCCCGCGTCTCCCAATTGCTTCCGTTCTTTAATAATACGAGTGCTCTATGTGCGCTGTAGTGAGGACAGGACCAGAAACGCCCTACGGAAATAGGCTCCTCTCCGTCAGTTCCTCTTCTTCTCGTTCCTGATCGTGCTCTGTTCCGAGTTCGGCAGTTGTTGCCGTCATCGCTGCTCGACTTCTATTTTGCACAGCATCAGCTCCAAGTTAATGGCCTCATCTTCTCGTAATAATCCACAATTTTGCATCCGAATCGTACACACCCATAAACATTGCAGTAAACTTGCCGTAAACAATGAAGAAAATAACTCAAATCCTCAATAATAAGAAAATAGCACGAATGCGTGTGGTTATGCGCACAACGCCCGATCTCCTATGCATATTTGTCGCTCGCTCCTCCTTTAATAAGCTATCACGTCGAATACAAGCACTGATCCGTGGCGAGATTCTACAAAACAAAGACGAAGGCATTATCTACTTGGGTGGTTTGTCTACTCACGTCTAGCTTATACTGCTTTGCTGTGTCGGATCATGAAAATACACCATCATTTTTGTTCTCATGTGAAAAGAACACTTTACTCCTAACCTGATCGTCGACAAATCCTGGCAGCAGTTCAGACGGACACTTGGGTATTTATTATATATGTTAATTACTTAGTTATGGTTCCGTGCACTGTCCTTATACGAAAAGAAGTTAGTGTAATAAATTTCTTCCTGCACTCATCAGTGAGGTAGAAGAAACTTCTTGAATGTCTAATCTGTTTATTATTTTTTTAAGTTGACATATTTTTACACATATATTTGTTTTCATTTATACAGATAAACAATATATCCGTCATACAGACCCTATAGGTTTCGTCGAAATCCCAACCTGTAAGATCCATATCAGTCTTGCGTTCGATTAATTGAAGGTCTATCCAGACTTGTACTCTAGTGATTATGAACTACATAGGAATGCTGCCCGAACAGCGCAGTATATGCGTGGAAGTCCTGGCAGCATCTCCTCCCACATGCTGCTATCCTCCCCTCAATTCTTGCTCAAGCTTTCGTCATCTCAGGAGCAATCGCTGAACGATGGCAGTATTTGAGGGGATGATCGCAGCAACTGGTAGGAAATGCCGTTAGAGTAGTACGTATCTGAGTAGTGCTATCGTTGCTTTGGTAAAATTTTCTGAGGCCATGCATGTGATCAACGTCTTGCTTGTCCAGCCACACTCATCCGGGATGTCCTTTAGAGGCAAACATACATAAGCCTTCTTTGACGTCGTTACTTCGTTAATTTGTCTCGACGCTGTTCACGAGAACTCGTTTTCTCCACAAAGTGCAGGTTGATCCCCAGCCTGTTTATTACAACGTTTACTTGTTTCCTACTTTTTTTATTTATTATCCTGAAGCGAAAATCGTTGACATTCAATCGCGTTTTGTAGTCAGTGAATTTGTTTATATACCAAATTTGTAGGCGTTGGTATTGGGAAAATGCCCTTCTCAGTCAAGGATGCCTAGAGTAATGTTTTGGCCATGCGAAACATGGTCGCCATGTAATCTTGCGAAGTTGTAGATATTACACATAGAAAAGCTGGGAAAGTTCAAAAATGCTCCCAAAAATGCCGAAACTGGGAATATAGCTCAGGAAAACAAGCTTTGCTTGAGAGTGACTAGGATTTTTGCTTCAGAGTATTCACATCATTCAACTCATGCTATTAGAACAAAGGCATACATTGTTGCAATTCCAAAAAAGTCCTACTTTTGCCGATTGTGATCTGCGTTTAATTCCATTTCCAGGATAGTTATTTCACTGAGTTTTCTTTAATTTTTTTCTTTTTCCCTTATTTTGCACTCCACGTTTCTAATCTATTGAAAAATCAGAGGCCACATGTATCACTGAGATTATCCAAGGTAAACGTTTCGACACCACACAGATTTACCCAAAATTAACACGGGCGTTAACACGTCTAACATGGGGTGATTTCAGTCATGTTTGCAGGAATGAGAATTGGTGCAGCCAATAATAGTGTTTCACACATTGAAATGAAATTTAAAAGAAGTTGAAAAGGTCTTCTAATCTTGGTCCTTGCGTGTGATTGGTTCCCCTCATAGGTGCCCTGATCATGGTTAATGGTGCGAAGATGGTCGACAGAGTAGAACTTAGAACAGAGTGGCAACTCTCTGTTCTAAGACGGCGTTAGCGCTTTAGTTCTGGAGAAATGATCACCTTGAAATCTAGTAGACTTATGGGCCACCGTCATATGATCGTGAGAGCTGAATGGCGATTTTTGCATAATTAAACTGAAAGAAGATTATACTGTGAGCTGATACGGATGGACGGTAAAATTCTTGTTTTTAATCAGTGTGATCCTCATTATGAACTGAACAGCGAGTGTGTGGCATGACTTCAGTATAGGTTGCCCTTTTCAAAATATAATTTCCTTCGATACTGACGCATGTTTGATATGATCAAGAGGCACAGTGAACTATCATGCATACGTATTTGGATGAAACCAAACCCCAGTCAGTGGTAGTTCAAAAACAAAGTAATTTGTACTCCTAGATGAGTTGAGCATACCTATCCATGACCACTGATTTTTTCTTGAATACAAATCAGTTGGAATATGAATGTGTGTCGAGATTGAAGGTTGGTAACTTTGGGAAGCCTTGAAAATTCCTGGGACATGTGACTCCTCAAAAACATTTAATTGAATAAATCCACCCATTAAAAATGTGTATTGAGTGTGAGACGTACCACATTCATCGGCCATTACCATTTATCTGATGGCTACGATCAAACAATCTGGTCACTCATACCTTTTTGTATGTCTATTTCCTGAGATGCTGCTTAGACGAAATGCACTTGCGATCTGTGACAAATGCTTTTTTCAGATTTAGATAGGTTGTTTCTCTAGATTAGAAAATAGACCTACTTTCTAAATGTTTATCTTCGTGCTCTTTGCTCAGCAAACTCCAGGGGAACAAACAGACTCTGGAAATAACAAGCAAAAAATTAACATTGTCAGTCAGTGCCGCTGCTGGTAATCTTATCTTGCAAGAACAATATACTCTATTTTCTTGTTTCTTTCTTGGAAATCTGGAATCACAGGAGGCCAATTACAGAATGAACCGGTCGGAATTTTTGTGAATGCCGACCAGCATATCCTGCAAATGACCTCCTATGACATATTCTGCTATCTATACTGTTACCCTGAGTAAATTAGTTATGCAGAATCCTCTGAGCATGAAAATGTGACAGGCTTTTTCTTAACCTCGCAAATAGAACATTTTCTGCTCCATCTGGACATCGAACGAATCTGACAGAGGAAATTGCACAATTTGTCGCCGAAGACATTGCTTCAAACAGTTTGATGAAAGTTTTTTTCCTCAACATCCGGAACTCATTGTCCTAAACGAGCTTTCAATCAGACAGCATCTCAGTTGAATCCGAAAATTTCACATTGGGACGCTGTTCGATCCGAATTTCTTGGGATATCTTGGGACATTGGTAATGATTTGATGAGTCGTCATAAATGTATGTAATTTTATTTATTTTTCTATTTTTATTTGGGAATATATCCTAGAATATTGAAAGGACTCCACGTTTTAATTACAAATACTGGTACTAGACTTCCAGAAGTTTCCATTTCTAAAAGGGAACCAGATGCATATTGAATTCATCGTTTCCTACCCAAATAGGCAACCTTCCAACTTTGCACGACAACAGCTGCCAACTGATTCCGTGTGTACAAAGTAGAAATCACATTTGAATTATTAGATCAAATTTCACCGTTGCTAGGTCTCGTAACTTTGGCCTCTTGGTATGTGGTTTGTGCTATTTGTAGTAAATATAATATAATACCTATCTTTATAAAAATATATCTTTATATCTCTATGTCCTCCAGTGGCGGACGCAGAAAGTGGGCGGGAGGGGCNGACGTTATCAGGGCTTCAAGTCGCGGCGCATCAACCTCTTCCAAGGGGACGGTCACTCCATGAATGCGAGAGCGGTCACTTTGACTGAAACAAGGGCTAAGGACACTATTTTTGGAAAATAAAAAGCTAAGATTACGTGGAGTTGTTTTTGGGAAAATTTTTGTTCCATTCAAAAACGCCGGTGGCGGACGCAGAAAGTGGGCGGGAGGGGGGGGGGGCGTGGGAAAAAAAATGGGGTCTCCGCCGTTTTGGGGACCCAGACGGGAAATAAAATTAATAAAAATATTAATTTTAATAATAAATAATAAATAATCAATATTTAAAAATAATAATAAAAATAAACAAATAAAAATAAGCTAATACAAGATTTTTATTTGCATTGTAAAGTAATTTCAAAAATTCAGCGACCTATTCTGGGGGGGGGTGCCCCCCCGCCCCCCTCCCCCTGCGTAGATAAAAGCCACTGATGTCCTCTATTATCTCCATTGGAAGTATGATACTAGTCTTTGTTTTTACAATACATATCCTTTGCTTTTATCTACTCATGTGCGTATTCGATCCAGACTGGCGCACATTACTGGCGTGCCTTCGTCTTTGCACTCTGATTGTCTGCGTTTCCACACATTTCCTTGATATACAATAGGTTCTCTTTTATCGTGTAGTGAAGTATCATGTGATGCAACGCAAGGAATAGTGGATAGCCATGTTCTACTATAGATTGATCCTATGATGTGGCGTGTACGAGCGGGTCCACATCAGTGAAACCTCCCCTCTCTCTATCCACGCCGTCTCCGCGAACACCAAATTATTATGGAAATATTTGAAACGAATTATTATGGAAATATTTGAAACGAAAAGAATCGAAAATATTCGACACTGTTGAAAACACTAGTGTGATTATTACTGTGTATTGTTGTAATATCATTATGTATTATTTCATTATTCTGTATTATTGTACTTTTTCCTTACAATTAGCCCCCTAATTAATTATTGTTCTTTCAATATTTGTGCTGAAATTTTTCAATCTAAATTAATTTTCGATAACAGTACCTGAAGAAAAAATGGGAGTTTGACTCCCCATACTAGTGGAGACTTCCGTTTTCTTCGGACGTCCCTAACCTGTGTCCCGCTTCCTTCCGCCACTGTCTCAGTGTACCGTAAATTGACCTTGTCGCCATCATTTTGCTGCATACTCTCTTACATGTGCTAATCCGTCTTCAGGAATTTACATAATCAGTTTTGAGATTGAAAATCTGCCTGAAAACCATTGAAAAATACCTGGAAATACGAATTCAATAAACCAGCACGTTTCCTCATCAAATTCCTCCTATGCAGAGATTGCTCAGCGCCTATGACGGATGTCTACCGCGTTGGGCAGGACATCTAGTGATGAATGAGCTGAAGGCTTCATCGCTGCTCTTTTTTTAGAGCGATTTGCTATTTGTCTACTTATGACGACATTGACATTTCTTGCAGTTTTTCCTTACGTTGCCTCATTTTCTGCAGTGGTTCTCCTTCATTCTGATGGATAGGTGGGGTCTGCGGCGCTGGTTGGAGGCAGGTCTGCAAAAGGGAATAACCCCGTACATGTCCACAATATCGGTACACATTGGACCTAACGAGGCGTGTTATTGTCACTTTGTTGCGTGAATATGTAAGCTGCGGAATGTTTCTGGATTCTGATTGGGGAGCCCCATGTTTGTTACGAAGCTGCGAGGTCAGCGGAAATGGCCAGGTTGATTTTTTGTTGCAATTTTCGATTTTCTTTCCTTGCCATCCACGAAGAAGTCGAATGCGTGGCGCATCCCTCGTGACGGGATTGATCAACGCTGACCACTTTATACTTTATCCTTTTTTACCATCCACGAAAGTCCTTTGGAAGTTATGACAGTTTTTCGAAATTGAAGAAATAAGTAAGGCGATCAAAGAACGGAAATGCGTGGCAAATAAAATTAAGGATTTTCATATGTGAAAGAGTACAGCAGTAGGTCTTGTTTGGAAATGTCCGAAATTTTCCGTTTTCTACTTTACGCTTCCTGTATTATGCCTATTCCGGGGCTTCCGTTCTTTCTTTACGTTTTATAGGATGTGAGATTCTGCATTCTTCCACATCCGCAGAACATTTGTCTGGAAGCTCTGCCCTGTATTCGTGTCTTGACATCGAATGTCCACGCATCCGCATATTTCCTTGATACTGCCATTCTCATCTCCCTGTGATCCTTCGGTCTCCTGTCCTAACCTCTCCAAGTAGGTAGAGAGGCGTGCCAGCAAGTCCAGATCAATGGGGTCTGCCTCAGCTAGAAGTTTTTGATGGTTGGGGTGTCCGGGCTTCAGAGGCACCTGATATTAGGCCAACAATTCCCTCTGTGAAGATGAAGATACTAGGCCTGGGCACGTAAACTGAGATTACCCCAAGGTAGTCATGTTGACGCCTGTCCTAACGTTAGGTAAACTTGTGTGACCTTAACAAGTTTAACCTGGGTAATCTCAGTGATACATGCGGCCCTTGGTCGATCTGGGGTGGGGATAGGGGTTGGAGAGCGAATGGCGGATTCTAAGTGCTTGAAATAGCGTTCCAAGGTTGTGTGCTATCCACTCAAACATCGTAAAAAAATTTGAGGACCCATTCTCGCGGTGGAACGCTTGCAACCCCCCCCCCCCCCCTGCGTTCGCTGCTCCCGCGTATACATATGTACATATATTTTTAAAATACTACATTTTAGTGCAAAGACAGGAACATCGAGAGCAAAGCGTGTCGGAAAACGGTGTTCCACGGTTTCTTTCTCGATCCATCCGACCAAATCCCTCACCACCTCCCCCCCCCCTATTTTTTGAAAAGAAGCAGCCTCCAGTGAACTTCGTGCACAGCTTTCGTGCTAACCCAAGATAGAGCCATTGCGTCTGCTAAGACTTAGCACTGTCTGGCTTCGGATTATCATGTGGTGTTGCACCTGGAAATAGCCGGATTATTCCATACCCAAAGCCGATTTCATGATCATACACCCCTCAAGGATTTTATAGTACATATGTGATATCATGCCTGGAGAAAGTAAACTGTTCGCTAGCTGATCCCCGACCCCTCTCAGCATTGTTGTTTGGGTGGAATTCTCATCATCAGGCCATAATTGGGGCAACCTCAGTTCAATTTATCAGTGCACTAGTCCATACTACACAAAATGGTATCGTACTTGAATTTGTAACTATTGACGGCTGTGGTCTTGGAAAAGGAACAGTTGTCGTAGGTACTGCAGATCCCAGTAGAGTGATCCTCTCAACCGTCCTACCGCCTGTTTGGGCATGCTGGCAAGGGAAGGTATGGCATCTATCGCTACCAGTAAGATGTGGGGATGCGCAGACAGTCAGAGAGCCACGTTACTGACAGATTGTTCGACGCCTGACGGCGGGTTCACGTCACTAGGGTCTCCACTACGTATCATCGTAGCTTGTGATATTTTCTATCCTCACATCGGATCGTATAAAGGAATGAAGTGCATTTACAATATCTATCTTTTTTTTTCATTTTCGTCCCTGCGAGTGAGTGGAATAAATAAATAAATAAATAAATAAATAAATAAATAAATAAATAAATAAATAAATAAATAAATAAATAAATAAATAAACAAGTAAATAAATAGATACATTCATAAATCGGAATCCAAGAAAACTGAGCAATCATGTTGTTTTCAAAGACGATCGTGGACCTGATGTGATTTTTTGACCTATACTGTTCCTTTCTTTGCATAGAAGTGTGGTACATATAGTGCACAGTGATCTGTCTCTCTTGCCAAATCTAAACTGCAGTAGGCTTCAGAATCCAACAAGTCGCCTTTAACCAGCTGCTTGCAGAACTCGCCTCCGAATGTGCCGTTAATCTTCTCAGAATCGCTGTTTTCAATCTCACGGGGGTATTTACTTGCATAGACACTCTGATCATGGCAAAGAAGACCCACAACACTGCAAAACTGGAAAACGGAGAATTTTGTTTACCAACAACCGAACTAGTTGTTTCTTTTGATGCTCAACTGGTAATGGTGTTCGTGTTAATTAGAGTTGTGGGATCATGGATTCAAGTTAAGTTCATCAACTTTAAATCGTGGTACGCATCTCAGAAAAGTCAAATTTGTCAAGATCGGGTTGGGAATGCAAAATTATGATTGAATGATTGACTAACTGATCGCAAAATGCAAAATTGTGACTGATTTATTGCCGTATTCCGATTTTCACGCATTTCCTATCAAAGATCGTGCCAGTTTAGGTTTCTTTTTCAGTCTGAATTTCACTTGTCCTAACCAAATTTGCGGAAGCATTTCACCAAGTATCTCTCTTTAATTGTTCTCTTGTCTCTAAATAATCGCACTTTCGACCTTCAAGGTTTTATAGGAATCAGCGGTGGTAGAAAACCTCTCGAAACGACGAAGAAACGATGAGTCGGAGGTCGTAGTTAACTGTCAGCTTTGGTTTGCAACCGTGAGCAAGTTACGAGCTAACTGGCAACCTTGATGCTTGGATGATGAGGCTTTAGCAAAACCTTCTACCAGTCAGGGGTTTCGAACTCTCTGCACTACTGACTCCACGACTAACGGAATTTATGTGGCCCTTATAACCCAAACGGTCAGTGAATCTCGTCCCGCTTGAATTAACTTTGATAAGTTAAGTTCAAAGATACATTTGCGTGCCCATGAAATATGTGGGATTTTATCTTGGAACGTGTGAGGCTTTGCAGTCAAAATCACCCACTGAGAAATCGGTGTCATCGATGATCTCCGGTGGGAGGTCATGGTGATCGGAACGGTAGAACATCGATCAGCTAGATGTGCTCGGAATTGCGTCTTCACCGAAAAGAAGTCGGTGTACGCTCGACTGGCTACAACGATGAACTCGAACCATGAGCAAAAAGTTCTTTCGAGGACTTTTTTATTAAACGATGAGGTCACCGTCTGCGTCTCGTGCGCCGCACACTCTTTCGCTGCCTCTGGCTTCGTCGTTTCATACTGGCAGTAAGCTAAGCGTCATGGCAAGCTCACAGTTCGGTTTCAAGCTGTGAGTTCACCTGCAAATGTTGTCTCGGTTTTGTCCTAGTATTATATTTGAACATCACGCTTGGAGAACCATATTGGAATCAATAAAGCCTACATTAGCTGCTCCGGAATTCCCTGTAAACTGGGAGTAAAATGCCAGTTAACTTTCATCGTTAATTGACAGTTTCAATAAGTTTACAACCTCCCCGGAAATCCGAGAGCTCTAATAGAAGATTGATCCGGGTCTTCGCTACGTAATAAACCATACATACCCCACTCGCATTTTTGGCTCGGCTCTTTGCCATATTCACGACCAAATATCGTATCCGATGTACTCGGCATCGTTCTTTTGATTTCAAATATGTCAAACATCTGAACATTCGGAAAAATGCAATCGCACTACATCAAATATTCAATTATTAAAAACACAACCGTAATACAATGTATTAAAGGGGTTTTTTCTATTCTTTGATGAATCACATCTTTGAATTAGTTCTTAAAATATTATTTGCACGATTGATAACTGTTCTTTCTTAACCACACCCACTTCCTCCCTAATCTATAGTTGTTTTTGTAAGCTTCAGCTCATTATCATCAGTTGTTTGCTCCCAATTGCTTCCAAACGACTTCCACCCTCCCAGGAGGTTTGGTTTTGCGACGCTGAGGTCTTGTCCGTCAGCGAACTCTATAGATCAGTAATCCTTAATCGTTGTGGATGTTGAAGTTCTCGGATTTTGAACAGATGCTTATGCATGTCTACTACTGAGGACACTTCCATAGGTTTGTAGCCACTATTTTTGCATACTTCGTTGTGGTCTACTATTTTTCAGAGACTTTTTTAAGTAAGTTGCTTTATTCTTAGCCTTAGTTTGTTCGTTGATTTCCTCTCCGAATATGACTTCTTTTTTGAGCAAGTTTGTTGCATGAAAAAGCCTAATTGATGATTAGTCGATGGGCACGAAAGCTTTCAGGCAGACGTTTTGTTTCTCTTGTTGGCGAAAGCTTTCTGTTGATACAATTACATTATCTATACTGAGAATTTAGAAGGGGAGGCGGCTGTAATCATTAATTAAACCGCTACAGTTGCATTAACTGATAATAATTAAGGTAATCTTTTGAATTTGTGCACTAATTTAGGAGTGGCTAGATTAGTTGCTGTTAGTAACATCTCTTCATTGTGTGGAGAAGCATCTAATTCAGTGGAATTTGAATTTGCCGTGCCAGAATGAACAATCATTTATTTTATACCTACTTATTCTAACTTTGATACTTTGACGGACTAGCATCCAGTGTGGCAGACCTCGTTGTCTGAAACATTTCGTAAACGAGTCGGCACATCGTGTCGGTGGTCATCCCACTGATCTCGTCTTGTTTCTTGGGAGCTATTCGGTGATGCCGAGACTCCCTCTGTCATCATAACGTCGAAGTGGCCGACCCAGCGGTGCTTCATGTGCCGCATGTACTGATGCGGATCTTCCAATTGCGACTTCTCTCGCAAATTGGTAGGGGGCTCTGATGCCATTGCTGATACCAACTCGTCTTCAGCAGACATCTCTCCAGTGCTCTGTGCGTTGTTCGCATAGCATCCTCGATTGTCTCGTTCTCAAGCCAAGTTTCGGTCGCGTAGCACATGCTAGAGGAGTAGCTTTGAATCAGTCGGTGCTCTCCTCGTTCTTTCCGCTACTTCTGTTGAGTTCCATACTCGCGCACCCTTCCGCTGGAATAATTCCATTTCAGTCGCGCTTAGAAAAAAAAGTATTTGGGAACTGGCAGACGCGCCCAAACAAAAGCTGCTTAACCTTTCATGCACTAATCAAGCTAAAAGCGCATGTTGAGGGCGTTGAAATTTGCTTTGAATAGCGAATTTATGCTAATAAATACTTCAAACGCTGATACATCAATATGTATATACAATGCGTAAAGGAGGCCACGGAATATTTCCGTGTAGTTTGCTGTGCCTGTTTTTGCCTTCAACAGGTGTGTTTGAAGGCAGTATCCAGGAAATAGTGAATGCTCTCATATAGACTACAAGGCTGTCTTCGCTTTGCTCAATTAAATTCTCGAAGAATATACGTACGAGAGCCAGTAATAGGACCAATTATAGTTTACAGAACCTCTGAAAAGACTTACAAGTAATCTTACCTACCATAGTCGCTGTTGTGGATCTTTTATTGGTAGAGTATCAACACGTTCGCGACACACTCTTTTGCGTACGTGGGGCTCGTGCTCGACCGGTCGAGCACGTGGTCCCCCGCGGTAGCAATTTTTCCTCCCCATATGAAAAGCAAGTTTTTTTCGTAAGAGTTACTCCTTCTTTCATGGTTCTTGAAGGTTCCTTCCATTTCTGTTGGCTACTAATTTGTCATTGTTAGAATTTTTATTAAAGTTTATTGTTCTAGCTGTCCTAGTACGAAAAGTCTAATGAAAAATTTGAGAGGTCTGCTTTGCCCACTGCGTGTGTAACGCTCTAGTATATCTGTCACTACGTTACTACGAAGGAATTAGCTAGCTGTGAACTTTTCACAAAGATATGACACTAAATGGACAGTGCACGACCGGTCGTGCACGTTGTCGCGAACATGTTAGGCGGAGTGACATCCTGGATCACGCTGCTATTGGTAGGAAACGATACGCACAAGGAACTCCTGGTGAGTGGATCCACCTGCATGCGTGACATCACCCCTTTGGACAGGTCTAGAAATGACATTATCGATCGTGAAAAACAACGATATCAGTAAAACGTGTGGATGCGCAGATAACAGAATGCACACATAGTCTTTCCAAAAAAATTCTTGCCTCACGCTATACTGCGCGTCGACTGAGCCATGTCGCAGCACGTATGCATGAGAGGCGCGGCGCGGCTTAGCAGACGGGCGGTGGATGCCGGAAGCAAGTATAATATTTTATGGAGCGACTGTAGCTTTTTGTGCCAATTATGCGACGGTGTTGATGGAGTTTGTTGTACGCGACAGTAGTTCCATCTGTACTGACTTTATTTTTAAAAATTTTTTATCGCCATTCTCATCATCCTACCATTTTTTCCTCAAGTATATACAATATATCTGAGAAATAGAAACTCTCTGAGGGAATCGGGCCCGTCCAAGTTTGCTTTCCTCTATGTTTTTCCTGGATTTTTTCATTTTTCCTCGGTGTTTTTTTCAACAGAGTGGCAGAGAAGTCGAGAGTTTTTTACTTGCTCAAAAGTTCGCTTGAGTCTAACACTAGTGGAGTATGTATAATGAACATCGAGGGAAGTGCGCCTTTAGGGGTTTGAGAAGCACGAGCGGCGTGGCAGCGGCGCTCGTGCTGGAATCACTGCCATAGTAGCTGATCAGGGTTTTCTTGGTGATTTTCCATTCTATTTGTAGTCAACTATTAGAAAACAAAACTAATTAGCAATCGAGAAAACATAATGGCGTCCGATCAAAGCGATGGTTACTGAGTGGTGCGTCCGCGTCGCGTGCTTCCTGAGTCCGCCGAAAATACATTTGCATTGACGTTCACTGCAGATTGTATTTTAGATTTTGCTATAAGTTAACATTCTGAGTTATTCACTTTTCATGCTTTTTTTTTGAATAGATTCGTTTCGAATGGCTCGAAATTCAGTTTATCCGAAACTCAACTCGAATTTACTCGGTGGAGTCATTGGGCTAAGTAATGGGAAGCCGTGATCTCAGCAATCCCCTACATCACGCCACAGAACGCCAGCAATTCTCGTCATATGCAGTTGTTTATGTATTTGTTTACTTCATGGTCCCAGTCCCTAACACTTCTGCTTTGCTGCTACTGTGCATTATTTGCAGCTACATCACTCTTCCTTCGTAGTGCAAGCCTTTGTTACATTATACACCAAGCCCGTACGGGTTGTCCTTGACTTCAAAGCAGGACCCAGTGCGAGATCAAATATTCTGCACTCAGGTCTTCGACGAATGTCCTTGACTTTTCAGTGCCGTCGTCACCTTTCTATGGAAATTTTAATTGCTGATCAGTGCACTTGCCTTTCGCTGGGCGCTTGAGGACACCTCTCCTTCAAAGTAGGGATTTTTTCCTGAAGTTTCCAGCTTTGGTGTACTCATCCACTTTGAAGTGAGCGCTGTTGCAATCAGTGGGTGTAGTTGTTTACAAATACGTAGACCAGTGCGTAGGCGTGCGATGATTAACCCTTTATTCTCGTTAGAGCAATAATGTTTCTTGTAAGTTGTAATATCTAGAAAAATGACAGGTGCTATTGTGTACGGATTAATTTTCCCTCCTACGTACGCTTTCCAGTGCTGGCAACATCTATGTGTTGGTTCTTTTTTCAAGCCAGCAGGTACCTCTTCATTCTTTATTCTTTATTTGTAGACGTGCATCTGCACGTAATTGTCAAGTACAACAAGCACTGGAATCAAGGAAAAAATGATAACATTTACAAATGAGCTGGATGCCAGCTGTAACGAGCTGGATGCCAGCGGGCAACAACTGAGTCAGCTGTCAGACTAGCTAATTTTTTAGAAGAATGCATTATTCATACGTTTCACTCCCTGCCCGCCCCTAAGTTTTGAGGAGGCTCTGTACTCTTGGACGATGTCATTCTTACCGTAATTATGTTGGAATGGAATCGCAACGCAAAATGAGTAGGATTTCCGCGATCAGCGCACCAAAACCCTTCTGAAAAGCTCTGGGAATTTTAGAGCTTTCAAAAATTGAGAGTCTACATTTTGATTGGAACTCTATGTATACATTGTCTCGCAGTAGGAAATTCTGTGAATGCTTCTTGATCCTGTTTTAATGCTGGATTCTCCTGATCCCTCGACCCGGAGGTGGGAGATTTTATATCCGGGAAAGGCGGCGCAGCCAAGTTCTGCGATTGGGTGCTTGCGTAAACTGACCAATCAAGGGGCTCGACCGCGCCATTATCTTTGAAGCTGGTATTCATGAACGCATAACGGTGCAAAATCAGGTTATCAAACCAACTTTCACGTTCGTCTCCCACAATTCCGTAGTCTATATAGTATTGCCAATCGTGCTAACCAATGCTGGTTTGCTTGGTAAGAGTTTCATGAATCCTGGCCCAGTTGCAACACTCCACACCCTTGGCCCAAGTCTACGCCACTCGCTGAAAGGGGAAACTCTAGGACCTGGATGCATATCTAAGATTACCTAGGGTAAACATGTTGAGAGGGGTGAACTTGGTTATGTTTACACGTTTACCCTGGGTAATTCGAATTATGAATGCAGCATCAGTTCCCGTAGAGAACCTGCGTCGCTGCAGTCCCCTTTTCCCGGTGGGAAGCGTAGTCCACGGAGTAGATTATCGTGGCAGCACGAACTTTTGCCGTCTACCCGAGAACTGGATGAAATTATGTCGAGTGCCTGAGCACAAAGAGCAACGTTTTCCGGTCGGCACGCGACGATTAAAGGGATTTTCGCAGAACCACTATGATTTTTGTAAAGCCATGGAACGTTCAGGAGGGAATTTTTTCATGGTTTGAAAAATTTTCAAAGAACTTAAGGCCGGAGAAGATGAAAAACTTTGGCTATTCGACCGCCAGCCACGTCTTGAACTTGCCTTTACCCTTGTGAGCTGTGCTGCTAAGGATGCATTAACAGGGTTACTGTATGGGATGAGAATTCTGTACCCTGCCAGAGCTCGTGGCCATGCCCAAAAAGAGAGCAACTAATGTTTTGATCCACCGACTGGATAATAAAAGTAGCGCTATGCTGCTTGTATTCCAGGAGGAGGCTCGCTCGAGTCCGAAACCCTCAAATTTAGCCTTCAGGGTTAATTCCGCGAAGAAATGTTATCTTAAGACTTCACTGATCCTTACATTTTTTGCACCTTTTTTATCTGTCGTTGGATCCTCTTCCAGTGTTCACGTTTTATCTGTCGTTGGATCCTCTTCCAGTGTTCACGTAGAATGTTCAACTTTTTATCTGAATGTCCACAGGATGTTTCCCCTATGACTCGCTTGGGGCTAATATCAGCTAACCACTGCCTATCTTTCCTGGGAGGGCAAACACAGCACGTTCCAAGTGGAAAATTGGGCTTTCCATGTATACCTTTCTTTCTTACACAATTTAGCTTGAGTCATTGTCTGTCAACGTCCTGTAACAGTTTCCTTCCGGATGCTATCTCATAATTGAGGAAACAAATGAAATGGAATCCTTTCCTAACTGTGGCTAGGTAAACCAGATTAAAAGTGGTAGTGGGAAGAAGGAGGACACTCCGCATGAGATCTTTAATATATCGAACAAATCCTCAGACTCCAGCGGCAAACAAGTTTCCCACCTTAAATGGTTATGTCGACACATCGATACGAAAGGCTGCTTAGGCTAAGCTATTTGTCAGATTTGGATTTCCGGTGTTTGAACGGTGGCGTTCCGTCACCTTAGCTGTCAATACGTTTACACTCAACTTCACCACGGTTGTTTTTCTCTCACGTCACGCTGATCACTTCTCTATAAATACAAGCACGTATTTTCTTTGAAGTTGAGCTTTATCCAGGGATCACTACGCGACCGAAAACGCAGTTTCTCCCAAGTTGCGTTCTTGTGGAGCGCCTATCTGGAAGTTGTTATGAAAAGTGTTGAGAATTGCAGTACAGACAGTAAGTAACATCGAGAGTGGACGATCATCATTCTATACGGTCTTCCTTCTTATATGACCCAATTGCTTGCAAATTAACACTTCGCTTGAAAAACTAAGATAACCGTTTTAACCGATTCTGCTCTTGGACTTCACTTCCCGCTCCACGTCTCTCCAACTCCTCATTGACCTCCACCTCTTAATCAACTCTACCTTCAAAAGAACTAATGCAGCCTGGCTGACTTGATAGCGGAAATGGTGACGTCATTTCCGAATACATCAAGCGCTGCATTTCTCTTGACTCTGCGTGGCTTGGCTCGTATTTCTCGTCACCTTTTTCACGACGACGACGGCAGGAGGGCATCCTTTTACCTTTATGAGTCCATGCAGCCTTCCCACGCATCACGTTACTATGAGATTTTCAAATCTTCGCTCTTTCGATGTTTGTTTTTCAAGCTGTGTTCGGTACTTGTTGTTGTTGGAGCTTCCGAAGGACGTAAATGTACGTTGATGTGCTCAAAGAAGATAAGAAAGATTGGCCAGAAAAGCATAACAACTTCCTAATTAGCTTCCTTATCCTTTCATGAACGCGTGAAGCCGAGACGATTTCGAACCACAGTGAGTCTCACTTTCTTTAGGTATTTCCATGTTTCAACAGCGGTAGTCGCTAAAAAGATCCTAGAATAGGATTTGTTCGGAATATGAACCTAGGTCTTCCTAAGTTCATTGCCAAAACAAAGACACCTTTCATCGTAGAGAGATCCAGGAAGGCCAATATCGCTCATCCTGTGTATCCTTACCATTTTAAACTAATTTTAAATTTTGAATTTTATTCGAAAAACCTTTTCATTCTACATCGATAGGTTGTATTCAATAGTCATAAGTTATCAGTTTTTGATTCAGGAGAACGAAGTAAATGAAGAAGTACAGGCTCGAGCATTCAGAAAGCGTCTAAGCATCGTTATCTGGTTATGATCTCGCTTACTATAATTGTTGTGGTTCTGATTCTTTAACGGCTCTGCTATACTCTACGTGACGTATAGCACACTACGCCGTCGTCGCGAACGACATCGATTTCGATGCATATCGATTTTGAATGGAGCGGTGGCGTCGCTGCTGCTCGCACCACCAATAATCGATCCGTATCAAAAGTACAGCCAATGTGACGCCTAGTTCCGGTGCTATAATCCGCGTGGAGTGTTCCAGTGTCTACCGCAGAATCAAGTAAGGGCCTCACCAATCGGAGGCTCATGAAGAAAGACGCACCCCACAGTGCTATCTTCTAATGATCCATGGCTCGACTGAGTGTGAGTGTGGAACTGTCGCCACTTCATTGTGAGCACATCCAAGAGAGTACCGGCGATGAGCTCCGTTTGGCAGCGTTCCAGGCGATCCACGTGGCAATCGATAAGTATCATTTCCACGACCCTTATCTCTTCTATCGCCGGTTCATTTTGATTCATTTCGAACTGGCAATCGCCACGACCGCCGGCGAAGTCTGGGGATACTCTAGCTTCTCCTCTTCCGGATAGAAACCGCGAATCAAATAATTTGGTATTTTGTCGTACAAAAGCACACGAAACAATAGGTATTATACTACTCGAAGAGATAGATCCGTTACGCCGTTTTTCAGCGTCGCGGTTGCGGAATCGTGGCAGGACCTTCTCAACATTTATACTTCAGGCGTATTCTTATCGCATGCCTCGTCCAGATCCGTGATTCTGCAGTCACGGGATCCGTGTATCATTTCGAGAAGAACTTATAAGATATCGATAGCCATGCTACTGCTAGCCGGCTAATCGGTCTTACAAAAAATGCAAGTTGGCGCATCGTTGGACTTCATCCTTTGAGGACACGTATTTCCATGGCATGTGTGCTGATTAGGCAATGAGTTAGTGTGACTATGGCAGAACATAGGCCGCGTTATACTTCATCCAGACTGCAGCACGTCGTCATTGTCCTGCACGTGGAGGACAGTGACGAAGGGTGCTGCAGTCTGAATACGTGTTTATTACGTATTGTTCGATTATCGACGGCTCATGCAGCAGCCACGCCATTGATTCACTGCACAGAATCAATATGCACCTGAATCGATTTTGTTGGAAACAGCGGCGTAGGATGTTATACTTCATGCAAAGAACAGCGCCTTTCGCAAGCAGCTGCTCCGACACGACATCTCTCTGCTCACAAGCGAATATTCTTGTGAGTGCTGACTTCACCAGCAGGTGTTCGAAGAATCCAAGATCCCAAGAAAAAGGAAACTTTTTTCGTGCTTCCACCGATTGTTGGCGATACCACCTGGACACAAAGAACAGCTTGAAACTAAATGAACTGGCTTTGGAAATATTCTGAGGATACGGTACATGTTCGTTTCATAGCGGTGGAAACTTCCTGCAGTAAAAAAAAGCTACTGCGTGACACCTTGGACAGCGCATTTTCTTCCTGAGTAATACTGTTACCTGAGAGTGAATTGCCGTGCCGAATAAGAGTAATCAAAAACTCATTGAACTCTTTTAGTCGATTACAGCATAGAGTGTTCACTAGTACTCGAACTGCTTTTTATACCCGATCCCATGATGCTTAGAAATACTATACTGCATAAATTGAAAGTAATATTAGCATAGATCAACTATGGCAGTCTATTAGTAAAAATATAGCATCTGACTAAATAGGTAAAAGCCTCTCCCCTCTTTTACCCTTATTTTTCTCGTCTTCAATGTTCCTTCCAGAAAAGTGATCAAATGCTACGCTCTATGCTCCACCGCCTATACATATTGATGACTTTGGTAGCGATCTTGAAGCTGCGAAAATGAGCTCAGTAAAGGTATGCATTCAGATTTCTATGCGCCCATCTCTCGCCCAATTACGCACATAAAACCAACTTTCTGTATCTTGAATGAGATCTGCACTGAAAGCTGGTAAGATAGTTATTTTGACCAATCCTTGCCAAATAGTTGTAAAATAGAAAGCTGTAGAATTTCTGCCACTATCAGATAAAGCAGTTGCAAACTGAAACGCCTATCCGAAACTACAGGGTGCGGCATAAATACTATGTCAAAATCATTTCTTAATAACTCTCGTCGAAAAAGAAAATTCTAATTGCTCCTCAATATTATTTACTTGAAGCCTCACAAGTCGAATTTACTTAAGAATCTCTAACGTAGTCTCCTTCTACCTTCCTAACAGTGGCTGGACTTAGGGCAAACAAAACAGTTGTGGCACGCAGACAACTTCGGGAATTTTTTTCCTTCTGCCTTATAAGCGATCCCACAATTGTGGCATCGGTGCGTTACTGAGCGCATATCAACACCTTCATGATCATCAATTGGCACATCCATACCATCCATCTCAATGAAATTTGGACATCATTCCTCTGTCGGGATGAATTCGTGAAGTTGAGGCAACAGCAGTCATTTTTTGTTTTGCGCCTCGTTTCTTGGGGCATTGCTATCCTAGCGGACCCACCTTGC
Source organism: Ancylostoma ceylanicum (assembly GCA_000688135.1). Taxonomy (NCBI): domain Eukaryota; kingdom Metazoa; phylum Nematoda; class Chromadorea; order Rhabditida; family Ancylostomatidae; genus Ancylostoma; species Ancylostoma ceylanicum. The sequence goes on from JARK01001476.1 coordinate 444,327, forward strand.
GCGAATGAACTATCAGCTATACCTGCTTTACAAAAATATTCTAGTGCTTCAACAAGGAGTTGTTCCTCCATCTCTCGTTCAGCGTAATGTTCGAGCATAAGGTCGCTTTCAAAAGGATCAGCTTCAATGATGATAAGGGTCAAACGAGACCAGCAAGAGAGACACTTCCTACTGCATCTGTTGTCTTGGGGACTGCGCATGTACAGAGCAATTCTCACTATCGAGGCTTTGCTACGCAACCGTAGATCAACGTTCTAAGGTGCCCATCTGTTGCGGCCCTCTCACGGTCCACCCAAGAAGAGCCACTACATCCGTGCGCATCGTTAGGGACATGCTGTCCCTGGTGCTTGTAGTGTTCTGTCTGGACCTCCTCCCTGACCAGTGTAATCATTGCCTTCTCTAAATACTTTCACTTTATGTACTCCTAATCTTTCTTTCTCGCAGTTTGGCATGGGTCTTGCTTCTTGTGGATTTTTCTAATATGCGATAATGTGATATTTTTGTGGCAAGCAGGTAAAAATAGTCGTTCAACAGCAGAACATTGTAGTGCAAATTGGAAGGTGCAGTGATGTTGTTGCCCATGATAGACGACCAAGAAGCAAGATTGTTCGATTGGGCTTCATAACAGGATATCAGCTCTTTTCATATTCGGGGGTGTCATAACGTGGAAGGGTGATGGGTGGTTATGAAACGCGGAGGCAATAGAGAAGAAGGGGTGACAATACTAGAGAAAGAATCCAGGCTGGAGAGCTTCATCTTATTGGGACGCATCTAGCGACAGAATTTGACACAGTATTCATGCCGCACCCTGTATTTTCTCCGGGGTGGTGACGACGTCAAACTAGTTACGCAGGCTTTTTCTAGTTAGGAGGTTGTACATATGGAAGTTGTGATGGGCGAATCGTTGTATGCAGGTTGCCCAAGTGGTTCTGTCTGAGCAGTAGATGGGCTACCACAGACCACGTCTGTCTGAATAGCAGTTGCTTCTCTTCAGTGTTCAGAACGCTTTTAATAATCACTCGTCAATGGTCCAAGGTCTCTAGCTATCGCTACATAGTTTTCAGAAGTCAAAATTTTTGAATTGTGTTATTTGTTATGTTAGTCATGTGGTTTTCTCACAAGCACTTTCTCTGAGGAAGATATTTTTCAATGGTCCGGATCCCTTTCATCAACTCACTCTGATTCGCGCCATTCTATTAGGTCGTCAAGTATGAAATGTCTGATTTTGAATGAGACAGTTTCGAGTAATGTTTCTCCAACAAGGTGAGGTACGAGCAATCCAAATATGTCCCTTTGCTACCGGCACATCCTCGCCATCTTGGCGATAACATGGCTCCGCCAACAGCTTGGAAGCCTGGGAAGCAGGTGGCGATAAGTTGGTGAAGGGCATTTCCCACATCATGTTGAAAGTGGAACATTTTCTCTACGAAGAAGTGGACTAATACCTGGGAGAAGTTGTGGTCAAATTGAGCAAGGTTTGGCCAGTGCAATGAATGGCAGGTGGATTCCCCTCCCTGCTCCTCTGGTTTACGCAGCGCGCTTTTGCAAAAAATGGTCAAGAAAGGCACCAATTTTTTGGGATCAAAGTGTGGAAAATTCGTTCATCGAATCACTTTACCTTGTCATATTGTCTTGAACACCTGAATAATATAGGGTTGCGGACGCTGAACCTTGTTACATATACTGGCATGGTTTCACTCCTATGCGCTCAAGCCACAGCTTCCAACTCATCGTAATCCAGATTCATCACAACGCTCAATTTGGAGGTTTATATCACAGGGAAGAAATTTCTCAAGACATCGATGTCCCGTTCCTTTATTAGCCACTCCCTTTCCAAACATTTCTAAGGTAATTCGAGTTGTAATTGCTTTACAGGCTCCGCGATGGAAACCATATTCTAAAATGATACGATTTTTTGTCTTTGAGTAGTTTCACAGAAATTCTTCTCAGACAAAAATTTTAAAGTTGATCAAAAATCAAATAGGTGATTTTGAGAGAGGGAGAATGTGCCTTCACAAGGAAAGAAAGATGAGAGTGAATGTGCAGAAACCCCAGAGTTACCAGCCGTCAAAGTGACCACTCAAAAAATCAGACATTTCATACTTGACGACCTAATATTTCGCTTATTTTTGTTTATTTGGGCGAAACTACTTCTTTTGTTCGCTATCTTATCTTCCTATTGCTCCCAACATGTTTTTCAAATCCGTTCAAATCGGTCGGGAATCCCTGAAAATTCTTTGGTAAATTGGTTGTCTTTCATAACGCCTCCGCGCCCACACTGGCTCTTTTAATACCGCGGCTCTTTGCTTGAATTACTTTCGTCTGAAAAAACAACATCGTGCAGCCCAAGTTCCGGATTATGCATTCTGTTATGCAGATAGCTCATGAGAGCGATGTGCACTGCATCCTACTATCCGGATTTGTTCTCCTCCCACGTCTACTGCACTACTTTTTGTCCACTTCTGCAGCTGGTTGGTGAGCTGAACCCAGAATTCATCATCCTCAGAAGTAGTGCTCCTCTGGTTGGTGAGCTGAAGCCACGATTTATCATCCTCAGAAGTAGTGCTCCTATGTGGCCGTATTCCGGCGCGGCTTGGCTCAGGGTCATGCGTGGCCAACTGGGCCATGCGTCGTGGCCTCGCATTCCGAGCGCCGCGCACCCTTTCTGAATTCAATTTTCACTGGGCCAAGCATGGCCCACTACTTTTGACGCGTCCATGTGACGGAACTTTTGTCTTTTCACCCCGTTTCAGCATGTTTCTGACTTTTTCGGTGGAAACAATCTGTTCGTCACTCTTACAGCTAATTCTGCGACTAATAGCCAGAAACTGCTTCGTTTTACTGCTGAGTTATGCATCGAGCAAGGTTACAGGGCACAACTTTAGATGGTGTAATTTTGAATTGCTTTGTCAGTGTGTTTGCATCTCATCTTCATTCCTTGTGTTTAACTTTAGCTGTTATGCTTTGTGACGTTTATCATTTTGATGTGTGAGAGACTTTTCTTCATTGCAGGCAAACGTGATCAACACTGGTTATGAGAACTGGCAGAGCAATAGGATTACCTTTCACATTCTTTTTCTTTTTTTCTTTTGTACAAAATATACTCACGATCGTCATGTTTTAGTGCAGATTCCTTCGCTGGCCTCACGTTGCAGGCGCTTATTACCATAGCCGCAACACAGTCCACATCCGCTTTGCGGATGTACTGCTGCGCGGTTGCGAACAATTGTCAGCAAAGGAATCAGCACTGGATCGGGATGAACAGGAGTGTGTCTGCGATTTCAATCAGTCGTGGGCTTACGAATTACTGCGTTATCAGATTGAAACCTAGATTTGAGAAGGTTCCCCAAGATGCATGGTCCTAGTTTTTGGTTATACGCAAAAGGTCTTTTCTTTAGGCATGTCAATGGATTCATGCTACCCTACTTAGCTCTAGCACTACTTAATTAACGACAATGAAAGATATTTTAGATACCTTATCGTGCACAGTGTTCAATACATTGAAAAGTACAAAATAACCATAAAATGCAGCGCCTGCTCAGGTCACAACAACATAAAAAGAAATTTTCGGGTAAAAACATGGACAGTTTTGATTGTTTATCCATGAAAAGACCGTTACTTCGGTCTTAGAAGATGAAAGACTGATGAATGTCTTGAACAACGCTTGAATTTGCACTGTACAATACGTCAGAGAACGCTTGTATACGGCGCGCTCATGGACAGGGCCAGCGGCCCGCGTCGGAATACTAGGTCATATGTGATGGGCCATTCGCGCGTGGCCAGGGCCATGCGTCACTGGGCCATGCGTGGCTGACCCAGTGGAGTTCGGAATACTGCTAATGCAAACCTTTTTTTCGTTTTGAAGCGGTTTCTCGTCTTTGAGCCGGTAGCCTCTAGTGATGCTAATTGGGTTGGTTTCCAGTACAAACACTCTACTTCAGCCTACATTCATTTCAGAAATTCATACGGGGGAGGAGGAAGAGGAACGATCTGAAGAATAGCGATGCTCCTCCAACATTACTTGCCAGAATTGCGCAGCTGTTGAAGACCTCATATCGGTTTTTTTTTTTCGAGGAAAAAGTAAAACCTTTGAGGAACTATAAGTACAGGTTTTGAACCTCCTGTTTCTTCCACATTTAAATTTTTTTCGTTTCGGAATCTGAATTGATAATTAGATTGACTGAGTTGCTCTATTTTTATTCGGTCCCAATTAGACCCTACACATATGCACGTAATAATTTTTCTTTCAATCGACATTGAAAAAGCGCCAAATTCCATTCATCAAGTTACTGCCCAATATAGAAATGTAAATATGATGATGACTCGTTCGCCATGCTCAAGTTGGTCGCTCGGAAAAGCCCTTACTGTCCGTCTATTGTGCACTGAATTAGTGGGGAAGATCTCAGAAAGGGACTCTTCACCGTCCGTGGATGGAGAATAACCTATGGATCTGTGAACGTTCCAGGAAATGTTGTAGCCTTCCTCCCATTTTCCCAAATTGAACAAGTTCTCCGGGGAAAAATGGGTAGATTCGGTCCAAGCTACTTGTATAAGTCAATGGTGAGAAGTAGTAGTGAGTGCTGGAAAATACGTCACGCCTTTTCCTTAAAACTCGCCCACTATGGATTAGAAAATAGCTCATTATCTTCTCAGGACGTTCAAGAATCCTTCCACTGAATCCATGATTCAAGATGGACCGCGCGTGCAAAGAACCAAGTTATTCACAAAGTGAGGGCGGAATTTGGTTTTTTTCGTACTCAAGTTCTACCACTAGGTGCTTAAATAAATGAACAAATAAATCTTGAAAAATAAGCGTGAAATGTTCAATTTCCTAATCAATCAAGCAAAATAAGGTTTTTCACTTGTAACATTTAAAAAAGCGCGCCTCTGAAGCAAGCCTGTGCCTTCTACGTCTCCTCCAGACCTTGGTGACTCCTTCTGCGTGGGTCTGCTAAGCATCCAAGTCCATCCATGTTCTCATTGATGTGATGATGTCATTAGTTCAACGTAGTGCATATGCGTGGAAGGCATTTCCGGAGCAAGCCCCTGCTGCCCTGCCATGAACCACATTTGCAGCCGATCCTTGATCAACTTGTTCCGCTCTGAATGCTATTAGCCGGGAGAATGAGCAGGTACAAATTTTATTACATTGTTTTACGAGTAAATTGCGTTCATCGATTAACCTTTCATCTCTATAGTACGTCCATCGCACTAACAATATTTCCTTCAGCCTGTGTAATTCGATTGCTCTCAAATCGTATATCCTCATATCCATTCAGTCCTTCAGCCCCGGAAGTATGCTTTATGAACCCTCTCATCATTGATCGCGGTAATCGGTCTCAAGACTTCGATCCGAACACTAAGGAAAAAGCAAAGATCGGGCAATACGGGGAAATGCATGAATATGTAGGCGCGGTCTTGAATTGCTCAGGCACTTCAATCGGGTTGGCTGTAGCACCCTTCGCGACCTTCCCGGTATAAGGTATGGTGGCCGGTCTCTTTCCTCGGCTTACCCGGTAATGAGTGTCAGTAATTAGAACTTTGAGCTGGGCCTGCTAGGTACCCAAAAAGAAAGGCCAAGGCCTGTCCGGGATCTCAGAATTGCTGTCGGCCATCCTGATGAATGTGCCTGAATGATTAAAGGAAAGCACAATCAGCTGCTAGCATAACAACCCCTACTCGATGCTTCCGCTCTTATTTCATGTACTCGAGTAACGTATCGAGTTAATTAAGCGTGCTTTTGATGATTCTAACACAATCATTCCTTTTCCATAGTATTTTGAGGCGCATCAACCTCTATAAGTTATGTGGTTCTAAAAGAAACACTCCTTTACATAGGTTTATTTACCAAATATGTGCGTCAGACATATGTTTATCAAATTTGGAATACATCCAATGAATAATACATGTGATAATATAAAGAGTCACTTCCTACCTTGACTTCGACCTTTCCTTCCAAAGCCCACTTGATTATTGACTACATTGAATGTCCATTTGTCCACAACAATGTTTCCTTCCTTTTCCCCATTCATGGCTCTGCTAGAGTGGGTTGTACATATGATACCCTGGTTCTACGAAGAGAGTTCATGAAAGTTGTTCTACCTAGCATTTTATTCAGAACCCGAATCCGTCATCTAAACAGGCTGCTTTGAAGTCACGGGTAACTCCCAATGGCGAGCCGCTGCTCCATACAACGGTGTCGTGGAAGAGAAACTTAACGAATCCTTACTTATGTGTCTTAATCATGGAGATCCTCATGAAGCATTAACGGCCGGATGTTGGCGGAGATGCCAAAGCACGGAGCTGCAGAAGCATAATAACTTACGAAAACAGAGGCAGTAACAGTCGGTTTTGAGATGAGATTGTTTCATTTCCACAAGCGATGGTGAGATATGTATCTCAAGATAGAACACATTTGAACAGGTGAATTTGAGAAATTAGATATGAGTACATCCTTGAGTTCTTTAGAAGCAAAAAAAAATCAGATGCATGCATTCCAGAGAAGATATTCTTCAGCTAGTTTTCTGATATTAATAGAAGGAGAGTGTTTTCGATCGTAGCGGATATGAGTACGTATGTACTTTGACAGTTCACAAAAAATTATGCATATGGAAGAGGTGCGCCTTCATTTTAGCATTTTTCGTTGTATTTGTTCACCTCGTGGGTACTGTGAACCCATTCTGCTTCTGCTCTGCCGACAAAAAAAAACTTCTGCTAAGACGGTGGTCGATCTAGTACTTGAACAGCACTCAACTAGTGGATTCATGATTGCATTTAGATTTTATATTCTTCTGCAAACGCCAATTGTTATAAAGGTCACCTACAGCAAAATTTCTCTTTTTGATACCCACTGTGGAGATCGCGAAGGCAAGTGGTCAAAGAGTGTCGACTTTGGAGGCCTTGGCTTGCAGTGAATCTTCCTTTTCAGGAATCACGTGAAGAAATAGCCAGCTGAACATCTTCCGCAGATGAAGGGTATAAGGCCTATGGCATGCCTCGCAGCGGCAGCGTCGGATAAAACCCGCAGTCTTACAATTTTGCTCATTGGTGTACAGTGAAGCGGCATCAAAGGATTCTAGAGCAGTTTTCGTCTGATCTCGCATTGTGCAGCTGTGTGGGGAACTGGTTTCTGTTTGGTAAATCAGAAGGTTTATATGTTAGAAACGATTTGGCCCACGATCTCATCAGGAAGCCATGATATGCGCTCGGCTGGTCCGCCTAGCTTATGATTGGCATATGATTTTTCACATGCGCCCGCCGAGTGTAGATCGTCGAGGGTTAATTTATGCGTCTTAATGAGGCTGTAAAACACTGGGCAGGTTAGCATGGCTATTTTGAGTCGGCTTATGAGCCTTTCATCGGAATCAGAGGATTTTTCAATGCCCATCCAGGCATCGTCCAGACGTCTGCACTAATCATACAAGTCTTTTTCTGTTTCGCGGCAATATAGCGTGGTATCTTGCAAGTGCATTTCAGTAATTCCACAGTCTAGTACTTTTGGCTTACCGCGAACTCTGCGCCTTTGCCACCCATTGAAAGACGTATCGTACCATTTCTGATCATTTTCCGAACCTCTGCAAAACCTAACCACTGCTTGCGAGAAGGATTACTATGGGTGAACCATCTATGATTGGTATATGCAGCCAAGACACCCGTGGGCACTAATCTGAGTTCACATCGCGAACTGGTTCAGGCCCTTTATAAAAACTTCGAGGAGATAGTACCAAAGGGAAAGGTCTTGTGTTGTAGTGAGTGGATTGGTGGAGCTCGCTCTTATGCTTTACCTTTAGTCTAAGCCGATCTCTAGGCTTGTGGAGGCCTGTCGCAACATTGCGGAATGTAGACCCACGGATTCTTTGGGAAATTGCAAATGATGGTCCTAGGCTCAACATATAAATGGCTTTATCAGAAAAGTGAGTATCACCGGTTACAGTAACTTTTGCTAGGTGATAGGTTGCCACACTGTTAGAAGCCTGCAAGAAGGAAAAAATAAGGAAGTTTGAGGAATAATGTGTAATTTAGACATGTGGGCGATTCTAGGGACTCCCGTTTTTTTTTTCAGTTTCGTTTACCTAGACATCAATATGCATTCAGGTTTTATAGAATACGCCTTATTTACCTAATCATAACCCTTGAAGATACAAATTGCAAAGCTGTACTGCTAAAGGCTGTAAACTCTGAGATTCTGCTGATAGATCAGTGGAGACAACTTCAGCTATCATGTTCTCTCTTTCTTGGTTGATTCAATCACTAGGAACCTAATATTCTACTGAAGAACGTAAAAAGCCCCGATTCCTTGTATTCTGTTTTCAGGCACCGCAGTCGCAACAGTAACACCTATCACATGTGCAACTTTTTCATCTAGCAATTATTATACGACAGCGTACGCCAAACGTCCTCACGTACAAAAGGGCACTGTTCCACCTGCAGCGCATTTCACCTGAATTGACGGTACGTCACAGGAAACTGTGAGCGAGAACTTTCTACCAATAAAAACCAAACTTGTAAAAGTCTGCTCGAGTAGATTGGCCGGCAACATCACACCTGTGGCCCCGAACCGTGGGCGTTGCCGTTGTTTTATGCAAGTTGTTCTCACATTCCGTAGGAGGAAACACGTGAACGTCCTTCTTGAATGTGTTCGCAAAGTACCCCAATTATGCCTTGTGAAAGGTTGTTGGTGGGTTCGCTCACACGTGTCCACGTCCAGTTTCTTTGATCTGGGTTGGGACCAGCTTCCATCAAAGCAGTCAACGCCTACATGACTGGCCTCTGCCTACTACTATCCGACGTGGACCACTTCCCCAATTTGTTTGCCGCCACCTCATCAATAAAAATTTTAAAAATTTTAGACTATTTCATTGAAGGATTGGTATGTCTGAGTAGGTGAAGCCGTGTATGCTGCCGTCTACGGACACTATCACTCGCGCGCGTAACGTAAGGTCATTGTACCTTTTTGATGTTGGTCAAAAAGAGCAAGCGCTTGATTCTTCTTTGACTGCTTTACGTCGCTTGTTGAAGACTCCTTTAATGTATACCTCTACTGGCTAGCTTTCGGCAATAACGCCTTTTTCAAACCTTATCGTTAACAATAGATTCTTTTCTCCTTGCATTCTCATTCTGAACCTACAAACACGTAAAACAATAACAATACCAGTTTTCAAATAGTTGACAACTTTCTCAGCCGAGACACGGCGGTGATTGCTACCTATATGTATGCATTTCGACAGCTTAGCTAACATCTCAACACAACGAGACATAAGACACTTGACAACCTCACTCTCACGATGACATATATACAATGACATAAACGCGGAGATGCAAGAGAAGGGTGGGACATACACGCTTCTAATCAAGAGATCAACCGTAATACATCTCGCAGCTCCTCTCTGTTGTTGATTTCCGGGTTATGTCTTCGTATTTCCACCGCCTACATTATTTTCCTTTCTAATGTTTGAGTGAGATGTTGGTGGAGGATGTTTACTTTGAACGTCGCAGCACGCTCAGATGTGTGCTTCAAGGTACGATGCCTTGAGAAGCTCTTCGACAGGTAGGAAGAGCGAGCACTGTCCAAAAGATGTCTTAACCCCGTGTATCACCCTCTTAGTTATCTCAGATCAAAGGCTGCCACTATATTCTCTAGGAGCCAAAGCGGAAGTGTCCTGCTCGGAAAAAGACCGCGACACCAGCTTTCTATGCAGCGCATTACCGCGGTGGGGCGCACAGATGGTAAGTGTCCGATAATCGTGCGCTGCGGTTCTTCGGTGGTTCTTCTGAACACAAAATGTCAAACACTATGGACGAAATACGATATATCAATTTCAGTGGTCCTTTTCGCTTTTGTGCAAGTAGCGGTGAGAACATTTTCACTGGGGTTGTCAGACACGCTGGACACAAATATGGTGAACACTTTTCATTACTAGCAGAAGAAAGTGTAATGAGACCACGGCCTCATGATTTCTTTCCACCCTACTTCTTCATCTCATAGTCTGTACTTCTTACGTCAATGTTCCTACTTTGAAGCACAGCTAGACCCCATGGCCACTAGACGTTTGACTCGATATTGAAATGTCGACATCGAGTCAATCAAATAATTCGAACTTCGATTGATGGAAATTATGAAGACATACATACGTAAATCTTGTCGAGTTTGTTAATATTCGATACTAGCACCGGCTCGAAATTCGATCTATTCGAGCAATGACCATTCAAAATTGAAGTCAATCGAGTAAAGTGTCTAATGGCCACTCACGTTCTCTGAAATCTCGCACGTAACTCTTTTTCATTGCACAATACTACTCTATCTGCAAACAAGAATTTGCAATTCAGAGCACGAGCAACGGAAGGGGTACAGTAATTGCCGTAATTGTGCCATAACAACATTTCTCAATGCGTATAATCTATTTTTGTGATCTGTATAGTCTAGGTAACTGCAGACTATTCAATTCATTTTTTCCGTCCACACCATTGGATCGTATGTATGAATGACGTGGAATCGTGATGGGCTGATATTTTCACGAGGTCCCTTTCAGCCCTCCGCCACCCCCCC
>JARK01001476.1:455562-491395 GCA_000688135.1 Ancylostoma ceylanicum
TGATAGAAGCTTATTGCCTTTAGGTTTGTTGTTTCACCACCTGCTAGGTTTTTCCACAAATTTTCAAAAGAAAAGCCTACTCAATTTCTTAAGGGTGTCTGTCCTCGCTCGCACTGAGACACCATCTACTCATTTCTGCACCGATAGCTCGAGGATTATGTACACCTGTAGCATTATAGCATTGTACAACTCAAACATTTTTACTTCTGTGGTCGAAAGATAAGGTCCCCGGTCAATGTTATCTTTCCAGTGGTCAGTTTTTGTGTCTACGTAAGTGGAAACGACATTAAACGGAAATAATTGCTCTGGATAAGGTGTGAACGACCCATTATCTGTCGTGGACACTAGGTTCATGTCTACTTCCTGGTCTGCTCTTGCCTCACCTTTGTCATAGTTTCAAGCATTTTGTGCGCAACCTCACAATCGAGTTTTTCGACGGTCTTCGTAGAGGGATAGACGTTTTTTCTGTGTAGTATTTTCACCAGGTCCCTTTTTTGTGAGGTTAATAACTGAATCCAAGTTCAGCTTATAGGAGGTGAGGACATCATTTTGTCCCTGTTCAATTACCCTTGGTGAAAAGCCTCATTATCAGCTCGCCCATAATTAGAGAATGTGTGCTTGTGACGACACATTCACATTGTGTCCTGCACAACTCCTGTGCACTTCGCCAGTACTTTTGACAAAGCTGTTAATTTCAACGGGGTAAGGCGCGTTAATCCTGGAGAGAGTGGTGCGTGCGATCCAGCGATTGGTCTGTTTCATGAAAAAGTCAGTCATAGATCTCGCCTCCCCTCCCCTCTCTCCAGTTATACCGCTGTACAGCCATTTAAACGCTGGAAAAAGTAGAGTCCTTGCTGATTAAAGCTTATCCTAGCTAATCTGATAAAGAATATTAGGTTGTCGCGAAAGTTTCTCGCCACTTGGTTTAGTGTATTGCAAAATTTTTCAAGATCGTTCTGCAACTCTCTGTTCAATATTCATTTATGTAGGTCAGTCAATAGCCTACCTATATCCAATTTGTCCTACCATTCCGTTGCGATTATGACCGAGAAAATTGTTGTTGACTATAAACATGTTCTGCTGCTTTCCTTTGAGAGCTCGGGAAACAAAACAGCGCAAACGATGCTGCAACAAACATACGATAGGTCTCTGCACTTTCTCTCAGTATGAAAACTTGGATCCACAAGTTAAAAGGCGGCTTGGACTTCAGGCAAACCACGATCTGGCTGGTAGGGTGAAGTGGAGGACGAGCACCTCCGTTAGCTGATTCGAGAGAATCCGTGGCGGCATACCGTAGCTGGTAGAGGGACCCCATGGCTATTATGCTACGATGGATTTCATCTACATCTCTTCGGAGAGACAGTTAAATGCGGCGCATGTTTGTAGTGCCGTGGCGGTTTCGTTGAAGCCTTGACCAAGATTGGTATACAGATTCGGCCAACGTTTCGGCCTCTTCGCCTTCTTCAGAGCCTGGAGAAGTCGGAACCATAAGAGACCTACTCGTCCAAACGCCTTGTCAAGCTACAAATCAGACGCTCAGTGAGCAATCAGAGCAGAGAGACCACCGAAGAGTGCAGTTCACGTAAAAATCACATTTTCTCCGGATCAGATGTTCGGAGGACCACCTTCAGGTAGCCATGCACTTAGTGAAAGGAAGGGGGTACCCGTAGCTGCGCGGGTAATAGATCAAAACCCGTACAGGTCGAGGTAGTGCATGAGTTCGTTCGTTATGGTGATGCATTCATCCTTCCTGTTCATTTTGGAACTTTTTGCTGTGATCCAAAGCGCTTCCAGCGTTTTGCGCGCAGAAATTTCCGTTTCGCGTGCTAGTATACTGACCTTAACCTCAAAGTTTACGTTTTCATGACGAAGTATACGATGCGCATCCAGAGGGGTTGAAGCCTTAGATTTAGCTAAGGCATTCAGATGTTCCTTAACTCGAGTGCAGAGGGGTCGAGTGTATTCACATCATCTGAGCCGCTATCAGCTTCAAGTATGTAGGGGAGCGTGCCACAATTTCCAGAGCTTTTGACATTCTTTCGCTTGCTTCCGCAACTTGGTCAGCAGTGGCTAGAAGTGGGTATCTTATGTTAAACATGGAAAATGGGGATGGATCAGACGCTGGTAACCTTGGATTCCACCGCCAAAACGAGAACAACGTACCTCCTCAGGAGAAATGCTCGAAGTCTGGTGGAATTGCGAAAAGCTCGCTCGTTAGAGACTACTGCCAACAAGCCCTACTGTTTCCGCAAGAACTCTTGTCTATAATGGTGGCAAACGTATAGTGTAATTGTCGGTGGTACTGAAGAAGAAAAATTAATTTGAAAAAAAAAAGACTGGAAATGGCGGGAAACTTTCGCGGCAACCTAATAATAAAATGTGTTAATTATATCAATAAATAATAATAGCAATTATAAAAGGACAGTAAAAAAAGTAAGCATTTTGAAATGATCTAACATAAAGACCCGATCTATTTTGTAAAGTAGTTGCAAAAATTCGTCGGCTCATTTTCGGGAGAGTGAGGTGGGATATGAAAATCGAACTAAGATGGATGCACATTGTGGATGTTGGATTAGCAAAAACGAAAATCGCTGCGAAAATTGTTGTGGGTACAAAATATGCCTCTTATGTTTGTTTGTTTTCCCATTCTTCCCCTCCCCTGGAAAAATGATACCCCCTCTGGACCGTATTTGTAACATACACGCCGTATCACAAATTGTTTTCAACAGCCTTCGCCTTTGACTTCTTTTCTAAATAAGCCGTGACCAGCTCGTTTTTACCAAACTTCTGCGTGCGAATGTGAATGAAAATTGCTGTCGACGTGTCCCAATTATCCAGCACCTCAAAAACTGCATTCCCAGCTGTTGTCCCAACATTGACGGGGCTCGAGTGCAGCAAGTTCAACCTGGCGCCCACCAGCCTCACGTGAGCGAATAGAAGAGACCTCAAGCGTGTACAGCAATCTCCAGGAGTCGGACGCTATAAACGGGACAACATAGTGACGTCACAGAGCGTCGCCGCCTCCATTCACTATTTATACGTGGATGCATATTGCATACAAATATTTACAGAGCGATAATGAGGCAGAACTCTGGGGAGCAGCAGATTGTGGCATTCGCTGTGAATTCGCTGTGCTGTCGGCTCCTCTCGAATTATGGTTGCTCCCTATCGCTTTATTGCTACGGATCTCATCCGGTCCATCCTTTATTCCGTTCTTCACGTTCCTTCCATTGAGTGGGCTATTTTTATCCGTTCACTAAAAGTTCATCATTAATTATTACTTGCTCGCTTACATATTTCGCGTGTAGGCAATTTTGGTCTTGAAATGGGCATAAGGATCTTAATCTTTTCCGCGGTGGGATTCATGAACCTTTCCGGTATGGTGACGACCTATCCCCGTCCTGAAGTGAATGATTTTCCCTCATTTAAAACATAAAAAAGGATAACGATGACGTTGCTCTGGTCAACATCCCCAACGAGAACATCAAACGTCAGCTAATCCGTAACAGACATTATGGACGAAACCTGCGTCTCAGATAACTGCGTGGTTTGTCCTTCCGGAAAAGTAGGAGACTGTGGTGAAGTAGGGGTAATCTACGAAATGGAATGCTTGCTTTGTCATGCACGATATATAGGTAAGACCGGTCGACCGCTACAAGTACGCATTAACACATTCGCGACAATGTGCTCAACCGGTTGAGCACGGATGGTGCGACGCGTGGGACCGCGTGCTCAACCGGGTGAGCATGCCCTTTTCACAGTTATATTTTTGTGAAGCAATCTTGATGAGCGAACTCCTATATAGTCTTATACTGATAGATGTTCAAGCAATCTATACACGCGATGGGCAGAGCAGACATCCTCTCGTACTTCTTTAATGCGTGGTTGAAAGCCACAAGTAAAAGAACAATTTATATGAAGATTAACTCACTTACTCACTCCCTCTTATGCAGGTGAACTTCTTGAATTAGCTTCAAGCTTGTGCATATCTGCGTTTTGGTTCGTCTCAAATTCGCGCATTTTCGAAGTACTATACAGCAGAGGAAAAATTCCTACCGCGTGGGACCAGGTGCTCAAGCGGTTGAGCACGGGTCCTACTTGTGCAAAAGCGCGTCTGTCCCACGTGACACACCACGCCAAAAGCGTAAGGTCGCGAATGTGTTAATGAACATCTGGCTAGTAAAAAACGGGAGAGTTCAATAATACCTTTGGGAAAGCATAGAAGAGAAGATCGTGGTGGAAACGACTTTAACGTGAAATGTAGGATTCTGGCGTACGAACAGCAGACATCTGTTAGGAAGGCCTTCGAAGCGCGTTGGATCTCTGCCCGAAATCCTCGAATGAATAGCAGAAATGAGCATTTGGGGATTACCAGTGAGCTCATGCCTTTTCTTCCCTTATGCGAGCTATAAGACCAGCAAAGATACACATGCTTGGCTAACAACATCAGGAATGCTGAGTACACTGCACTCGCTGGCTATTAGCGATCTGTTGCTGCCTGAGCGGAGCAACGTCAGCGCAGGTGATCGTGGAGCACTTGGTGAGCGTTACCTTTAGCTAGGAATCTCACAGTGATCTGGTCAGTACGAATTCAACGCACTGGGAGAGGAGGTGTTTGGTGGATCAGTTCGTAAATTAAAAACACATTGAACCACTTTCAGGCCTCTGACAACGACGTGAAGTCGAAACGTCGGCCAAAATAAAGTGCTTCGGTAACAACCTGCGTGACAGAGCATCGTACATCAGAAAGGATATGCTTTGTCGCAACGAATGGCCTCAGTAAGAGGTAATTCAAGGTTCAAAGATAACTCCGGGCTATCAAGAAATACCGCCTTTTTGTAGGAAAATAAATCCAGCTTAGAATAACGGGGAGCTCGGAACTTTCCCGGGAACGTTCGTGGGTCTCGCAGCTGATTGTACCCACTCTTGCACCTAACGCAGGACTCATGATCGTTCTCAGCAAGATAATGGTGTATCAGATTGCTGGGAGAAGTGCTCAGAAGTCTCTTTCGCCTTATAGCGTCGTTCCAGCTAGTTGGCTGAATGTTTTCGAATCCCTTGCAGAGCAAGACCGCTTATCAATCTCTTTCGAGGCGGATTAAGCTCTTGAAATGTACTACGAAAGCTCAGACTGCTATCGGATCACGTGCGGGCTCAATACTAAAGCTGCTTGTTTTTCAAGAAGTGAAGTTCACGGTCGTAGCCGATTGGTTTTTGTATGGGATTGGAACGGATTAGCAGGGTGGATGGGAAGAAGTATTGGCGCGTTGTTTGAAACTAATACTTATTGGGTTGGGCAATAAGTTCGTGCGGTTTTCCGTGGGCATCAGAACTAGTGTTTCTCACAAATAGCATCAATCTCAAAAAGTGATTTATATAGCACCTTTCCTCCACTATTAAAACTAATAGAGACAGAGCAGCTCCCTTCTTTCATCTCCATGAACAGCCGCATTCTCTGAGATGACTATATTTGCGACTCTCGACTGCAACTCTTGAATAGAAGTCTAGAAAATGCCAAAGAAAATAAACAGAATAACTGGTTCGAGATAGCTTTAGGTTTGCATGGGTCGCATGCGTAAAATTACCTTCAATTCTAGCATCTCTATTCTCGTTTTGGTGGAATTTGCCCAGAAGAAACGCGCCTTCTCAATATGAGGGATAACCTCGAATTGAGCCCTTCGATGTTTTTTTTTTTGGCAAAGTGAATCACTTGAACCTGGGTGTTGCCAAGATTTGACATCTATAGTGATTCTTCTTTACATCTACAGCAGAACCTACCGGATAAACGGCTCATTGTCTTTAAAACTCTAAGTTCAGAGGAGGGACATCCTCCTGGCTAAATTTCACCTCTCAGAGGCGGGCATCTGCTTCTGTGCCGTCCTTTCAGCAGTAACGGCTTCTTTTTGGACCTCATAAATACCCATAAACTTTTGAGCTGCATTCGATCCGCGATTGAGGTGGGACAGTAGTTGCCGTCGGAGATGTTCGTCCTAGCCGATTTGGAGGGTCTTATTCTACGCTATAGAAAACGAGGTGTAGCACGTGTTGAGGAAACCGGTATGAACATTTGTAAAGCGAAAACAAAGGGCTACAAAATCATATATAACACGCACTCGAACATGTTTTGATTCTCAGTGAAAACTCAAGTTGAATAAACCGCACGAACTTATTGCCCAACCCAATATTTGATGTTACCTGGACGGACCGTGGGTCAAGACTGTGGTCCCGTAGAAGAAAATTAACTTCACTGGAATCTTCCTACAACATTGAATCCCTACAAATGAAGAAAATTGACATCGAATTTCTCCGACGACCATATATCTGTGTCCTCTTCAACAGAATATGGAAGGCCTTGGAACAGCCCAGGGCCTGAATGCATCATTGAAGGTATGGGGCCAATCTGACTTCCGTATCTGACAATGAGCTAATAACACATTCCGGATCTCCTCGATGAGCTGATTCCGCCATTGTACCAGAGATGTCCCAAATTAGGTTCTAAACCCGTTTTTCGCGGTTTGTACCAGTTTGCTGGAGCAAATTTACGTGCAAAGACGTGTACCACCGTTGATCTTATCCCGAGGACAGGACAAGACGTGTTCACCCGACGTTGCTGCTTTGACCCTACCAAAAGCGTGGTTCTCTTCACTGCTGTGACTTTTGTAGTACCTTTTTGGGCGAAGCGTGGCGAAGAAATCGAGAATCTGCTGATGTTGTCGACATGAAAAACGAGGTGGGCCTCTGCCTCTAAGATTACCCAAGGTGAGCAGGTTGACTCCGATGTTGAGGATGTAGGTTTGACGACTCTCAAAACATTTACACTGGGTAACGCCTGTGATGCGTGTGGCACCAGATAGTGACCTACTCACAATCAGTTTTTCTGTATAGAACTACCTCGAAGGAGAATTAGCAAGAACGACAATTGCAATTTTAGATAAGTTAAACTCACAAAAATACATAGGGACTAGCGAATTAAGTCATATTAACCTGCGGGTCACGGTAACCTCACCGCGGTTTCCGCAACCGCTAGTTTGAAGCTTGAAAAAATAAATGAAATTGAGAACATCTTGAACAATTCATTTTTGTACTGTCATTGTGAATATTTTTGTTCCATTCAAATGAAAAATGTCATTCCGGAGCGTATGTTCCAAGAATATAGAGATTTTTGCGCATGAGAATGCTGGAATCTTTGTGCAATCACTGACTTTTCGTGGAATTTTTCCTAACCTCACTAAAACACGGTGATCCAAAAGTTGCTTAACCGGCAGGAGTTCGATTGCAGTGAAAAACTGCCATGAAAATGAAAAGCAATGATGCCCCAGTAAGAAGGGTTATTTACTGCCAACAGAAATTTAATATCTGATCATCATTACTCACCACACATGGAGATTTCGTAGCACTTGAACGCCGACCACAAGCTTCTAGGACAATCATGTATGTGTGTATTAGGCGGTATTAGTAGTGTTAAGCCTAACCAATATGAGTATTGGGTTCGCGAAGGAGACGAGGACTAGAAAGTACACATTTATCTATACTAATCCTGCACTTCTTCTCAGAGTTTTAATTATGTGGAAACATGTGACCCATTGGGTCCTCTGGAATCACATTTCATTGCCAATCTTGTGGCAGTGGATGTTTTCCACCTTCATTTTTCTCCAGAGTTTCTGAAGAGTTTTTATGATCTTCATATCAATCACGATTGAGCTCTCATGCTTCCGTTACGATGTGTCAATGTATGTACCTTTTCTTCTAGGGCATATGCATACAGATATTTTGCATTTTCTTACATTTTGGCCATAACTCCTCTTTCTTCTTCTTTCATTTTTTTTTTGGTTTTTTTTTTTGGTCAACTTCCGATAGCTTCCGTCCAACTAATAGGCAACAAACAGGAAACAAAGAACTCCACATGCTGCCAGTAAACAACCCCATACCCCTGCCCTCTTTTGTCTCCATGCCCTTCGTAACGAAGCTGAAAGTATCCTTTCTCCCTATTTTGCACATTTTATGTTGCACCTCGAATGTGCGCCGCGCTTCATGTCTCCCTCAGAAATAGGAATGAGTTGTCCAGACCCACCATCTATGTACATATACTACAACTTCGCAGTAGGGACCGGTTGGTACTCGTGGTCCCCCAGCTGATGCTCCTACAACAGCTACCCCCTCATCGATGCTTATGGTGATTTGCATATCCGCTGCCAACTAAGTTGTGCCCACACCTTCTTGCCTACACTGCATGTCGAGAGCTAATGCATCTTAGAGAAACGGCCGAAAAAAGCAGAAATCCTGTACTATACACAAACCGGAATTTATCCCCGTGCGCCATCGCATTTACTCGATAGCTTCTATTAAGTCCAAAAAATGTTTCTCAATTATGTATCACCGATGCAATGCACACAAGTAGTTGTGTAAAGTGGCCAGATGAGGGTCGACAGCACACTAGCTCGAAAGAAAGTTGATAGTTGGTTAAGAGCAAATTTTGCCAGCAGCATGAACGCAGGTTTAATCTTTCTCAAATTGTTATATACCTATTTGTGATCACATATGTGTTCTCTGTCTACCATTATCATCGAACTATGGTCGACGCCAAGTCCTGTATCGTCCGCCACGCTGAGGTTAAATAGGTAGTTAACCTCCTAGCTTCCACTTCTCCAACCTAGGTGCTAGATCTACAACAATTGCACTCTCTCAGAAGAGTTGCGCTTATCTTTGTTATTACTATACTTTTTTTCACGGTTCCCCTTTCTGGCTCGAGTGATAGTAGGTACTAACAGTAAGATAACTCTAACAAGGTAAATAGGCCCATCCGTCCTCAGAAGCCAGCACCGCGTACTGTTTCGGTTATGTGCCATATCCCTGGGTAGGTATTCATGAACGTACCCGGGAATGTTGTCACTCGCCCGCTCTCCCATAGTTGACCAATTCTCGAGATGAAAATGGGTATACAATGTCGAACCGATATGTCTTAGTGGCTACAGGTGATAGCAAAGGCAGCAATATATGTATGTACGCCCCATCTTGGTCGAGAACATCGTGTATCCTAGGAAAGCGGGGAACCACTACGAGCGGGGGATTCTTCTGCGAAAGACGAGGATTTGTTAGGAACGTTGTCGAAGAATCTGGAGAAATCTGAGCACGCTGTGATGGTTGTTCTATTTTTTATACACCTGCTGGTTCGAGTTCTGATTGCTTGGAGTAACCAAATACCAGACACCACAGACAGACATATGTGCAGTATATCATTGGAAATTCTTAAATAATTAAAAAAAATTCGTTCTTAAAAAATTCGTTCTTGAGTTTTGTAGTGCTGTACAGTTCTTTTAGGATCTCTAGGGGCTCTCATTCTGCACTGATTTTTTCTAGTCTGTTAGTTCTCTCAAAAACACCTAGAACCAGACATAGAAAGCTGGAAGAAAGCTTCTCACAGATGGTATTCACATGTGTCATTTACTCACTTTGAAAATTCAACTGCAGTTAGTGTTCTTTTGCTGAATCATGTAAAATTAAATGGCCAAAGCGGCGTCGACACAACTTCCACCCTACCATCATATGGCTCTTTTCTCTTTTTCTAGAAAAGAAAAACTAGCAAGAACGATCTTCAGGGATTCAATTTCCATGAGACATGCAAACACATCTATACCATCGTACCCATCTCTTCTATAATTAGAGCAACTCGAATCCTTTTCTATGTAACGTGCACTTTTGTTGCCTCAGGCAGGGTTGTCTAGACCAAGGATTTCTTATTGGTATATATTTAACCACTGCTTTTGGTTACAAATATTCGATGTCCACGCACGTATATGGACCACTACCCGCAGGTAAGCTTTCTACACAATTTTTTTCTTTTTTATGTAGTTTAATCCCACAAGTTTTTCACTCAACCATGTGATCGCTATTCCTGGGAAGCATATGTTAGCTTCGAGAATGCTTCCCGATATTCTGGAATCCATATCCTTTCTCCTATCGATTTTCGAGGTGAATGAGAAGTTCAAGAATTTCCAAGCAGAACTTTGCCGCCAATCTAATTGCTACGTCAACCATGTCGCGAGCGCACAAAAAGCTTTGTCCCTCTATGTGCTGCTGATCGCTGAGATTTCTCTTGAATCCTCGAGGATGAATCCCCAGTTGCTTTATGGTCTCTAACGTAAATGTGTCCACACACCGTTCGAGCGTTCGCTGTCGGCCAATGCAGGTGTGCCGGCTGGGCGAGGACCGCCACCTCGAGAGTTCCAGCTCCTTGCCCTTGAATCTCGACATTTGAGCGGAGTGCTGGCAGAAGTGGCATTTCGCGCTTCGCTTCACAGATTTGCCGTTTTCGGACTGCCGACCACAGAACTTAGCGTGCATTGAAAAACCACTAGCGCTGTTGCTATTCCTACGAGTGGCTGTCGCCGTTTCCGCCTGATTTTCCTACATGGATTTTAGATGTTTTTGTCCACAGTGGAGATTGTCGCTACCAGATGGTTTTTACCGCCTCTAGGATGATGTATATTTTAAAACATTGCATTTACATATATTCTATGCCGAATAATTGCGAGCACAGCATACAATGAGCGTACACTGAGCTGAATAATTTGCGGATGTGAATCCCCATCGCGACGCGGCCGCACCGCGCGCTGTACTCCACCATTTTTCGCTGCTGCGATGACAAATATGTAGTGGAGATGTTTGGTGCTTTTTCGTAGTATTTGGTGGCTTCACGATGACGAATATACATTCAATATCAATACTACTCACTACTACGACAGCATAAAACGGCAACTCAAATGCGCGCACGCTGGGAGGCGCTCAAGACATGGGACGCGACGCGACCGCGCTGCACGTGTAGGCTTCTCAGGAACAGATTCATAATTTAAACAGAACACATTGAATGACATCGTTGGTTGGCTCCGATATTATTCTGTCTCAGTAACATCTCCATTTCCCCGCAGCCCCGCTGGTACCTTTGAAGGCTGCATCCACGACGCGCACATGAATCCACCAATCGCAGCCCAGTAGCGTACCTTTTCTCCCGCGGCCGCAAATTCTTCAGCTTTATCGTTGCTATATGTTCCATGCCGGACATTTTCCTACTTGTTATCTCAATTTTTGTGGTAATTTTTACGTTTGAAATTTTGAGTCAATGGAAAAATCTCAGTAGATCCACAAACATGCAACACTAAAGGGGCCATAGGCCACAAGATGTGGTAATGATGGCTGTGTATCCGTCAATTTACCTGATGATCTATACCGGATATATGAAACAAATCGGTTGCCTTGTTGCCAGCTATCTGCTCCCATTACTTCAGTTGTTTTCGAGACTTATTTCCACCTGTCACCCCTTACCGTATTCTCTCAACTCGGCCATCCGTTTCAAGTGGATAAGATTTGGGGTTCATAATCCACATAATCCTTAAATTCAGATAAATCTGGTAAGGCTCGCACTTTTTATAGGAAACCCAGGATTGTAACTGAACCTCTAAGATCGATTTTTCCAGGGACAGTGCCTCTACAAAAATGTCTTCCACTGCTGAGCCAAAAAGCATCTGCAACTATTAAACAGAAATGGCAACGATGCCATCCTGCACTCCTAGACACGGCCTGAGAACTGGGCCTGCGTGCATCATTGAGATTACACTGGATAAACCTGTCAACATACCCAAATTCATCTACTATAGTTGACACGGACGCCTAAACTTTTACCAAGGCTAATCTGAATTATGAATGCCAGTAAAGTGGTTGTAGGAATGATTCTGGGTGGTTGTAGAAGGCGTATTTCAAAGACTAGATAGGGAAAGTGGAGCTCTGAAAACAACGTTGTATTCTCGGCTATTGGCGAGTGATGACATTCTTTAGTTAAAAAGATTAGGTGGTCTCAGAAATAATCACCGCAGCTTAGTGATGAAGTTTTGAGAACTCATAGCTATGCCGTCTTAGAAGCAGAATAGACAACTGTGTGCCTCAGTGGGAAATAAGATTTCTAAATACGGATTACTGAAAAGGACGAGGCTCGCCGCAAGCACAACACCACAAGGAACTTGGCAGTCTGACTGCCTGCGCATCCACACATTTCACTGATGTCACTGCTTTCATTTTCGTCTTATGCTCCCGCTTCCTCTTCCAACCTATCCAAATAGGTGATGAGCAGCGCCCACGGCAACCTCTGCCACTTCGGTCCCTTGAACATATTCCATCTCAGACACTGGGGCCAGAATTCCACAGCAGAATACCAGATTTTCCGCAGGTGACGTTCTGGTTTTTCTGCTGTTCTATTAGGTGCGTGCAAAAGTTCCGGGGCAGTAGGTGGTAATTCGCTGTTTAACATAATTTTGTTTCTTACTGATGCAATATTCTGCAATTCTTTTCATGTGCGCAGGTAGCCTGGAACATCTACTACCCTTACCACTTTTGGCTTGGATCTACGTCACATCGTCGCTGCGTTTCAGGTAGAACAGCTATGCTATGTGCATTTAGCAATTTCGCGATATTCTGCTTTATGAACTCATATTCGGCGGAATCGAAGGGAAGGCGACTTCCGCAATAAAGATTAATTTTGTCTGGGGTATCCTCTCCGAAATGGGAACAGTTTGTAGGTCCTAACAACTTCTGAGCGGAGATGAGAGCTTGCAAAATGCCCCACAAGTGGATCAGCTATTTGACCTGCACAAAGGCTCCCGGAAAGGGTGGGTTGAATCAGACCTAGTGGAAAGTGTGCAGTACTTTGCGGGGAAAACAGCCACTCATGTCACGTGACTTGGAGGGAATTAGTATGAAAGGGAATATGAGGAGATGGATTTTGTGTGAGTCCGCCATCTCTGCTGCGGTATAGCACACACTAACATGTTGCAGTGTCAACCGTCTAGAAAGATGACGGATGGGTCCTGGAGGTTCTAACTCAGCATGTATACTCTCACGACCAAACTTCAGGAGAGAGTATTCTTTCCAAGCCTTTACGACGTTACATCCGCTGTAAAACATTTCGTGAACAGATCCTACTTAAAAACGACGTGTGCCACTCTTTCGGGTATGAACCTGTCAAATTTTGTGCCTCTGGAAAAAAATCGTTAATGCATTCTGTTAACAACATTACACAGATGCCAATGTTTTTTGGTCCAAATCAAATGGTTGACTTTGAGGTGAGTTATGGCGCGTCAAAAAAATTAGGTGCAACTGCCCCAGAACTTTTGCACGCACCTAATAGTATGAAAATCTCGATATCGTCCCGCGGAAATGTTGAAGAAGAACATCTTGCTGCAAAATTCTCAAAGCGTTTTTTTCTCTCCGTGTCCATGCCTACGAATTTCTTTCTGCTGCTGTTTTTCCGGAATCCGTCATGTTCTATTGTGGAAATTCCGAAAGGCCTCTATCCTGCTGCGGAACTCCTGCAGTCTGTCTGAGATGACGTTCGTCTGCAGCTCATATCTGAAGCGCTCTTGAACCCTATCACGATATTTCTAAAGATTTCTTTTGCCGACCATCTCCCTAGAAAGGCGCGGCTCTGCTCAGATTTTGTCCTAAACCCCGTCACTACGCCCTACTTGTCTCTCGCTCCATACGTATGAATGGTTTTCCGGCGCCTATTACGAGACAACGCGTTGCTACACATTTTGCTCATTCACCACTCAAGACGTGACACACGATGTTTTGTCGAACACCATGGAAATCTTATGGCTTCTATTTTTCAGTTTGCTACGATGTTTCACCTGCTCGATGTCTGTTATACAATTTTCTGAATCCATTTACGCAGGTTTCGTAACACGCTAAATATCGTTACTGTTGGAGACTGGTTTGAATTTTGAGTTCTGGATTCCTTTTTAGAGAGGAATTCAATATTGAAAACTGTCCCTAACGCTAATTTTGTCATCGTGCGCACAATATACGTATGTATCTATCTTTGAGTCTAAAGTTGAATAAATTCTATGCAGCGGAAGCCAAGGTGTCTACGGCTTCGTTTTTGCTGCTGGTTCTTTTTTTTTTCGAGGAAGCTGAAAGCGCGAGAACGAGCGAGGAACTGCTTTGATTATACATGAGGATACATGGAAAATGTCTTTTTCGTGTGATTATGCTTCTCCTTCCTTCCAATCAGTAAATTAGCACCTACACTACAACTCCTCTGGTTGGGATTTCGTCTCTGAGCAGAGCCTTCCTGATGACAACCTCGCAAGAAATTCCTCAGAATCTTGTCATGGCTTCATTAGATCAACCTCCGCTCATTGCCAGGTGTGGAGCATCACACCAAGGATTCATGAACGCTCAACCGAGCGAAACCCGGTAAGGAAACCAACTTCGCCGTCCTGGGCTTGGACGCATCATTGAGATTAACCAAGGTAAACGTGTTGACGTCCACGTTATCGATGGGTAAATTGTGTGCTGTCACCACGCTTACCCTGGGTAGTCTCCATGATGAATAAGGCCTCGGAATCCTCTAGCACTACATAGTCCGGTCTGAACATTCACGCAAATCATCTTTGCTTTGCGTGGTTGTAGTTTCAGCTCTGAGAGAGGTGCGTGATTGGCCGAATACATGAATTGACCAATCACAGGCCATGACTAGGCCGCCTTTTCTCCATATTTTGTTCCACAACTACTATGTTCTATAGCAGAATTCGAGAACATTCCTGGAAAACTTTCGGCCTCTCTGCACATCTAAAGTGGAAGAAATTCTCCGACAAAAAAAATTCTCAGCAAGAGGACAGAAGATAGTTGAAAATTTTTTAAATTGGAAAAATGGAAAATTTGCATAGCATTTGCATGAGCTGGTATTCAGATATATCCGTACACGTACTGGGCAACTTTATCTTCATCTTTATTATTATCACATTTACCATTACTTTTTCTCACATTTACCACTGTCATCGCTACTAGGGACGAGCCTCAAGCTACACTCATTTCCGAGAACTCCTCCACTTTAGTGTAGCGAGAAGGTGACAACCTTTTCGAGGACGTTCGCTCCTCCACAAAATTTCCACACTGCAGTAGGCGAGTATTCCTGAAAAACCCATATAACTCACACTTTCAGATGTGTACCATCGTGAGGGAAAATGGGGTGTTACCAGGCCACTGTTATTGGCGCGTTCGATCAATGATCCAATCACTATAGCTGGATAACCCCCTAGTTTCCCTCATGATGACTCACATCCCATAGTTTACAGTTTTCTGCATCTAGTCTTGGAATTCACGAAACGTCCTTCAGAATTTGTGCGTTCTGAATTACTACTGGCAGTTTCATGGAGGCAGTGAAGTTGACTCCAGCTCTTCCTACTACGCATTTCCTTTTTTTATGAGAGTCTGTTTGAAATAGTAGAGCCTTAGCAATTAAGCCATGAAAGTAATTAGCTGTAGGACAGAAGAACCATTCCGTGCAGACCAATTTCCTGCCGGCGGACGCGGTTTTGCGTCGTTCCGTCGCCTCGCGAAATCCTTCTTCCGTTCTTCTGAGCCATCATTTGCACTTGGTTTCATTGCTAACATCGCTTCATTAACCAGCAGTTTCTTTACGAACTTATCACATCACTGGGTAAGATGCCGGAAACTCTCACTGGACTCGAAGTGTTGTCATTTGCCAATTTCTTATATTCCAACGCTATTTGAAGAGTATAAACATACGTGGACGGTTTTGCAAGGCTTCCATCAATCCATTGGTGACAGTCTTCCGAGCTGCTTGGAAAGCGCAGAGTTGCATCCTTTTAGGTATTTTTTGCGAAGAATAACGGAATTTCAAGAACTGATGGTGGTATATGTATATGGACAATGATGCTCAGTGTCTTCTACCCCGTCAATTGACTATTCGTACTATATTACAGTTATCCGTAAAAATTACTGGCATAAATTACATACATGATTTAGAAGTCGAATAGATAAAGTATTATTTGACTTGAATTGTAGAAAAAAAACCCTGCTTTGATTGAAGCCCTGCCTGACAGAGTGTTAGAGTATGTGCAGTATTTTTGCCCACGTGTGCCGAGAAAAAGAAGGTAAAAGTGCTGAAGGTGGACACTGATGAGGTACAACATCTTTTTTGAGATCACCCAAGGTAAACGTGGCAATACCGCGTGGTTTCATCCTTTTTTACGCATCTTTCGATAGACTTACCCTGGATAATCTCAATGATGCATCTTCGTGCCGGTATTCATCATTGAGATCGCCCAGGGTAAGCATCAGGGCTGTGTGTTACTAACGTAACGAATTAGTGCATTAACGCCTAACGGCTATGTCTGGCCCAACGTAACAAATTAATGGATTAATGAAATTTAAAATTTTTCTGGCGCACAGCTCTGGTAAGCATGTATTCAGCCCCAAATTTACCTAATGTCAGCACGAGCCTCAACACGTTTGTCCTGGGGTAAGCTCAACTAGTTTGGTAGTCAACCGCCTCTACCATCCAGCTATTACCTTAATTGTCCCTTAGTGGACGAATCCTCCATTTGCCATAGTGAACAATCCTTGAGCTTCCGAGCCCAAGTATCTTAATGATATACATATTGTAATACACCTTGTTATATATAGCCTGCTTTTGAACGCGGCAATACTTGAGAATTCGCGCATATTTCCTAGATTTCTCTTCACCCTTCACAATACGTACACACTCTCCTGCTTCCTTTTTTCCTCAAGCGTCTCCACAACTATCGTCCCCACTGAAACAGACTATGGGTGACGCTTCAACCCAGGCAGGTTCTGTTTTATTTTCATTCTTTTGCCAGATAGGCCTCCTGCACTTTCTTCGTTCTGTAAGGTTAATAGTGTAAGCGACGATGCGAAACAATTAATAATACTAAAATAATAATAAAAATTTTACGAGGAAATTTTAACGAGTAGTCGTTCTGAGAATGTCCCGCTGGCATGAGGAAGCGAGTGCACTCCACTCTGACATCAACTATACTTACTTCCTTGATCTTCCCAGCCGCACCAGGAACTGCGTTTCTGTTTCTACCATCATCAAAAAGTTATCAAATTACTCTGTAAAATAATTATATGGTCACCCACCTATACAACTGTGCTTATGAACCCCTTTACGATGTCAGCGGTATACTGGGCTCACCCAAGGACGGCGAATTCCTCTCTTACAAGGAGTTCATTGCCGCTAATGAGGTAAAGTACCCGTAACTCAGGCAACTCATGCATGTTCTGCTTTGTTTTCCTAACGACTTCTTCCCTTGTTATGTTGGAAAAATTGCAAAATTCATCTAAATTTGAACAGTGCAGACTCCACCAAATTCTGACTTTCAGAATTTTTTTCTGCTTGTCAAATGTTATATCAATGCACAGTCGGGTTGCTTAGAGAATGCTTCTGCGACTTTGTCTGCAATTACGGCTGCGACGCGGCTGGTCAACACTCTCGATCAATTTTTTACAATTCCTGAGCAAGTTCTAATATGTGTATGCTGTGATTCCTTCCTTTTTAATGTTTTCTTTTATCCACTTGGTAAAATCTGCTACCAAACGTGTCCCGTGCCGTCTTCCCATCGAATGAACCGATGATTAGGCGACGAATACCGTGCGGCAGCCGCAATTGCAGGCAAGGGTACAGACGCACCCCCAAGCTACAGTCCTTCTCGAAAAGATAGACGGACTCCGTGACTGCGGTCTATAATGTGCGTTCTATGCTTAAATAACCCTAAATAAGATGACCTTCAATGTTACGTTCGAACTTAACAAAATAAAGTAATTTTGTTTAGATACCTAACTCAAGTTAATTTCCTTAAATACTTTCCTGTGCAGAAGAAAAAAAAACCTCGAGAACCTAATTTTAGCAGCTTGTCACAAGCCGTGATTGAGTCTTGTCTATTTTTGAGCATAATTAAATTGCGGAAACCACCGCCGTGACGCAGAATCCGTCCTTCAATACCTTTACCACGTCATTGTGATGGAAAAAGGTAGTACAAGAATACAGATGTAGTCAAAAATGTCATGGAAACACTTGGATACGGTTACTTGCATTAATTTTTTGCATAATCAGCACGTAGGAAATATGTTTCCATTATAAGAGGGAACGTGCACGTATTCGTTTAGTGTACATAGTGTGACTTTTCGTTCACAGCTGCCGACCTCATCGTTGCCATTGCTGCTCGGCTTCCACATTGGAGAGTCATATTTCGGGATTTGTGGACGTATCCTGGAAGGTCCTCAGCATTTTGATCATCTAGAGTGGACGAGTTCGCTGAGTAAGGGGAGTTGCTCTAATAAATTATACCGATTCTGGCTGGGAAACTCATCTGCTTTGTAAGGGTAGGTTACAGCATTTATTCAGAAGTTCAAGAAAACTAGCAAACCCTGCGGGTGCCTGGAGCTGTTTGTATCATCGATATTACCCAGGGTAAACATGTTAACACCACACAAACAAACCCACTCACAACAGGGGCGTGAACTAGTTTACCCTGGGTAATCTCAATGAAGTATTCAAGCTCCAGAAAATTCCGTCTTTTCCACTTGATCTACAAGTTATTCTCCAGTTTTCGTCTATGTCTCCTCTGCAAACCAACTAACTCGTAACACATTTCTGCTTCGACATCTCCACATACTCGAGTCCATTCCGGTTCGCTGTCGAAAATGCTGTATTTCGTGCTCATTTTTTCGTTTCGTGCTCGTATTCGTGCCAGCTTCAGAATCCGTCCATCTAAACATTTACCACAGATTCCTTTCAGATAGCTGGGTGATGCGAATAGATGGTATGCAAGCGGTCGGGATAGCACGTTACAGTCAATCGGTAAGCTCCCGCTTTTACGTATGCATTTTAGACTGTCGCCATACACCACATGGAGTATAGCACCCTGCGTCGCTGCTGCACGAGCGACATCAATTTTGATACGTATCGATCAGGAGTGAGCTCGTGCAGCAGCGACTCGAGCGACGCTACCTCTAGAATCGATAGGTACTGGGGTAATTGTCGCCAATGACGCGATCCATGGTGCTATACTGTACTTGGAGGGGAGCGGTAGAAATGTTAGATAGATCGGAGGGCATACTTCAGGGTCAAGTGGTAGTTTTTGTATCTACCATGCAAAACTCACTACATAGATGTAAGCATTTATTAAGAGTACAGTGTTATTATATGCAGTAGTAAACCAAATACAGAACTACTGTGTCTGACCCGGTGAAGACCCACTCTGAATGCATTGTGGAGATTACCCTGAGTAAACGCGATTACACCCGTGTTAACTATGGGTAAATATGAGTGGTGTTTAACTCTGAGTAATTTTAATGATGCATGTGGATCCTGGCGTCATGGTAGAAGCAAGTGGTTCGGTGGTCTCAGAAGAGGTGGCATTAGTTTTAGTAGGTAAAGCTTCACACATACATATATGGATATGGAAGTAGTTCCACAAGTCCAAGAACTTAGAGTTGTCTTTGGAGGAGTTTCCATCACATGGCTCCATTATGACTGCGCTACCCGCAGAGTTCTGTCAGATGTGGATCCAGCGGAAAAAGTGTGATCCCCCGTGATCCGTACAAAGTTTGCAACACCTCGCTCCCTCGTTCTGGACAAATATTTGCAGTATGTACAGTGGGCGTCGATGGCAGTGGTCTTTCCGCGGCCTCGGAAAGCACGCGGCGCGACACGTCGCTCGAGCAGGAGTCCTTTCCGAGATAACAAACTATGGGAATTCTTGACATTCAGCTAGTTTTCTTGATAGTTAGCATCAAATATGATGAATAACTATCGAGAAAACCCTAATTCGCCACTGCGGCGATTCTATAGTAAGCGGCGCGGCCGCGCCGCGTGCTTTTCGAAGCCGCGGAAAGCCCAACGCCATCGACGCTCACTGTACACGCTGCTGATTTTCGTCGCTTTAGTTTTCCACTGCTTACTATAACAAATTTAGCCTGCAAAACGACAACAATTTTGCTTGCGAAATGATGCTCTCTGGATTTGAAGAAAGCCACCCAGTGTCTTCAATTTTCGCACTTTCGTCTCACTCAGATAATTCTGCGTGGTCATCCGCGATGACGAGAGACGGACGTCTCTCGCAATCTGCAGACGAAGAAAAATTGCTATTAGTGCTTCCCCCATGACTTCCGTTGAAATTCGCCTCCGTTCCCTGTATAACGCCTGCTGCAGGAATGTGCACGCTTAGTACCGCGAATCACGACGACTCTTGATGAGTTTTCACGATTTACGTCTCAGGAGGCACATCAAAATCCAGTGACACTTTCTGCACATGCGACTGCGGGCAAGTTGGACCTGACGGCATGCAACGCATGTCGTTGCGGCGCGGAGGCAGGTCTGCTGCACGTGTGTTTTATAGCGGGACTGTGGATGTCTTGTGTGCCGCGGCTCCCATTCTGCAAGATCAGCTCGACTCTGGATAAAAAGACCTCAAACTGTCGGATATTATCTGAGCATACCCAAGCAGATTTGAGGAACATCAGTCTGGGGCTGACTCATTTCACTGCTCTGTAGTAGCCCTGCGAATAAGACAGCGACATTGCAGTACCGCTCACGCGTACGCGTGAGAATAGCACTAACAGGGCCTCGTGATTGAAATTCCTTCGGAAATGAAGAGCGTCATACCGAATACGGTTCCGCACTCATAATAAAAATATAATAGTATACGCATCACAAACAAGGAAGCCTTGGAGTGCGGTCAAAAGGCACGCGCTGCACTTACATGCGTCAGCATTATTTCCTGAGGCCGTCTGCGGGGTTTTTTTTTTTGAGGAGTAGCGTCAGGCCCTTGTGGCTTTTTGGATTCGAAGACGAACAGGCACTTCAGCGCTTTATTGCTCACGTCGGACCAGCATTTGACTGTCCGCTTCCACAAAGGCGCAAAGGAGTGGAAGGCATTGTTTGGATAGGTATCAATTAACGGCTGCTTGTGCAACCGCGACGTCGACGACGCTACGTCCAAAGTTGATAGGTATTGCGATCACAGTCGTTAGCGGATGCCTGACAAGAGATACATTGCCTGGCTGTGATTGGTCGATTCAGCTGTGCGTCACGGATGCAACTTCCAAAGGTGTGAACAGTGCTGGGGAGAAAGGACCAGTTTTTTGGAGATTGGATGGGGCAAAAGGTTGCTACTAGTCTGCTGCCGTCGTTGAATGCATTGATTGGAAAGGAATAGCTCGGACCTAAGGCGTCCGACTACGCTCTGCGCGACGTCGCAAAACAGAATATGTAGGCGGCACGGTCGCGTCGCGGCGTACGCTTCGATTATTAAGGTGAACAGCTGAGCGATACTAAAGATTCTTTTATATTGTTAACAAAAAAAAAACAAGGAATTCTAGAGTCCGTTCTCGGGCCAAGCTCAAGCTCATATCGACTGAAATCTCCCTATTACAGAGTTGTTACCTACCGTTCGATTGCCGACCACGGGCTCTCGTCCTGCACTTGCTGCTCTTGTTATTATTTCTTCCGGCCGCCCATTCGCTTACGTATTTTGTCGGAAGTGAGTTTTTTTTTCCAGCATTCTGTTAACAAAAATATTCTTGTTTGCTTTTTATTCTCGTACCTACGTAAAGTCATAAATGAACACGTAATAGCATTACTAAGTAAGTTTACGACATATTTCATTTCCTCACTAGCAAACGCCGATTGTCACGTCTGAATCTTTTCTGTGGCCGATCAAATAAAGCTGTGGCATTCCAAATCTGCAGTATGTCTGCATGTTTTTCCCGGTTGCTGTGTTGCATACATACATAGTACATAGGGCCGAATACTGTTTAGATACACATGAGTTCGAAAATTCGATTCTGAACAAGTTGAGTTTGCGCATTTCCGAAAAGGAGTCAAAAGTACGACATTTGAGGAATGAAAAGAAGTGATTAAGGGTTTTCTCCTCTTTCAGCGTTCAGATTTTTCTGACGAGTTCTCAACTGATAATTCAGTTAACTAAGTTATCCGATTTTTATTCGGTTCTGAGTAAACTGTACAAGGTATTGTCCATAGTTCTGGCCAGTCATTCTTTGCATCGCAGAATACCGCCCATTTTGTCTGCCGCGCCACACCACTTACGCGGCGCGGCACGGCGTTGCAGCATTTCATGGTTTGCCTATGCTTCCCACCGTTTTTCTTTGCCTTTTTCTCACTATGACAATGTTAAACAAAACAGAAGTAAAACATCAATACCGTCAATGCGCAACAAACAAACACAGCATCTGTTTGGTCTGCCGCGTCGCATGGGTGATGCAACGTGGCAGGCCAGATGGACAGTATTTCGTGATGTGAGAACAATTTACCGACACTGTGCATTAGGGCTTATTGTCAGGAAAGACATATTGCACTGTGAATCCTGTCCGCTTCCTTTCTCCGATTTTTTCCTGAAAAAAGTTTATGAATCCATCAAAAGACGAAAAAGGCGATCAATACCCCACCAAAAATTATGGGTATTTTTTCCACAGGTTCTGTCTATTCTTCTTTTGGTCACACCGCAGGTCTAGTTCAAGACCTAAAACCGCATAAGTTTGAAATATAATGTCATCTCACACTTCTCTTGCCACTTCCTTGTTTATCAAGTTCCGAACATTTTAATAAGGCTGCAAAATCTAAGAAATGTAGTTCAGTGCCTACAAACATTTCTCAAGAGCACCGACAGTAATGAAAAGTATGCGGTAATTAACAATACTTATCCGTTCACTGAATTTTGTAGTCCCATTCAAATATATACGAATGTTCGTATGTATATAGCTCAAAAAGCAGCACAGTTTATGCTTCCCAACGATGCAAAATCAACTTCATGGTGACATTCTGAATGTTCCTAGGCAGGTGAACCTCGATAGCAATCACAAAACACGCTGAGTTATAGTCGTAGTCAATAACAAATGTTATTCTGAGTGGTGAAACTTTCAAATGTATGAGTAAGATCAATTCAGCAAATCTGATACCCAATTTCTGACAAAATTCTGAAATTTTCCAGAAAATCGAGGAATTAATTCCATGACATCAAACAGTTGATTTCGCATGAGGATTTCTTTTTCCATTGCTGAAATGTACTCGTTTCAGCGTCCGTTAACCAAATGGGAACAAGTATGGGACAAGATGAACCGTTTCTTTCGAAAGCCGACAAACAAACTATTGTTATGTTCTGTCGAGCCGCTCTGTCAAGTCCACTGAACGTAAGTTGGCAGTTTGCCAGGAGGTCTCAGCTTCTCAGACTTCGGCGCATTTCAGCGTGAGAAGTTTAAGGACCCAGTGGAGCTGCGGCGGATCTGCGGCACTCTGATCCGGGAGTTCAAGAGGCAACGAGACTTCGAGAGGGAAAAGCCAGTCGCTTTCTAAGGTGCGTCTCGGGAATTCCCAGCTGAGCGGTCGTGTTCCCAACATTCGCTTTCTTTCAGATTCGGATTTCTCGTCGTGCTATTGACCTTCAACGAAGATGGACACCACACAGATACATTCTCTCTCTTCCGGGCCCTCATCGCATCCACACCACATGCACTAGTCGATAGCTCCGCGTTCGATTGAATGAATAAATATTATTTGCCGTTTATGTTTGCAGTGTAGTTGATGGACTGATGTATTCTTCAGAAAGGAGATCAATTGTAAGAGGTAAAACCAACTGAGTTATAAAGGCAGCATCCAGGAAATCTTCATCACTTACATAGATGGTGTCCCGATTGAGCGATTGGGAGTGAAACACAACCAAGAAAGGAACACAAAAATGAGCTACCTAACCGTGAAGGCTTTCCTGTCAGGATCACGACCTAGTAGCCTGCCTATACTTGTCGCCTTGATGGTTCGCCAGTCAATGCTGCTCCGTCACTTCTACCCCAGGGTTCAGCGGCACCGCCCTTTCCAGATTAAAGTGGCTTTCATACATTTGCCGCGGCGGCAGTCGCCCATGGTTAAGCATAGGCCGGCGACGTCGCGGCGGCGTCGCCGCGGCAAGGTTTCAGCGGCAAGAGCTTGCATACTTTTTTGCCGCGGCGACGCTCGGCGACATCGCCCAGCGACGTGCGGCAATGATTAGTCATGGGGGTATTTTGCCGCCCAGCGACAACGTTTGCCGCGCACCCACTTTTGCCGCGGTGACGCCACCGTCGCCGCGGCAAAAGTATGAAAGGCCCTTTAGCTCAACAGGAAGGGCTCGAATAGCTTCGATTAACATATTAGCAATTGATTCATGTACAACATAACCGATCAAAATCTAAGTCGAGTCCGTTGAGTCAAATGTTTACTTACAAGCTTTCATTCTGCAAATTCACTTATTTATTTATTTTTCCTAATACACCAAATGGGTGCACCATCAAAAGTCGTATATAAATATTCAAACAGGAAGCATGTACACATAGACAAAAAGCTGAACAATCATGACTTATAATAACGGGCTTAGTCTGTGTGTCACGTGTGCGTGTGTGTGTGTGTGTGTGTGTGCGTGTGTGTGTGTGTGTGTGTGTGTGTGTGTGTGTGTGTGTGTGTNNCTCTGACATCTCTTCTTTTCATACGACCATACCGTGTATGGGTGAGCAAGAACTTGTTAAGAAGAAAAGAAGTTATCTCCATTGCACCACAAGCTCGAGAATCTTCTAATCCGCCCACGGGAATGTGTACTGTTGCGACACTGCAAAGTCAATATAGGAATCAACTCAGTAATGCATAATTTGAGAACGAAGCTTTAGAAAGAGTTTGGGCGTATGTCTTTTAATTATTAGTTCTGGCAATCGTTTTCGTCTGAGGTGTTACAATTGCAGTCTCTTCCATAAGAGTTAATCATTGGATAAATTTCCAAGTATGATGTGATGTTATACAGGGATGTTATACGCTCTTCCAATATGAAATATAGATTTTGAATGAATTTGATGATTATTTNACAATCGTTTTCGTCTGAGGTGTTACAATTGCAGTCTCTTCCATAAGAGTTAATCATTGGATAAATTCCCAAGTATGATGTGATGTTATACAGGGATGTTATACGCTCTTCCAATATGAAATATAGATTTTGAATGAATTTGATGATTATTTTATCTTCAACTTCCTATTGACCTATCTACAGATTACTGGGTTGAAATCTTTTCTTATAGAATGTCCTCTTGTTCTAATTTTCTACGCTTGGTTGGCTTTCTGTTTGTAATTTTCTAAACTCTTTTGGCGCACTTTACTGTGCATGGAAAATAAGTAAATAAATAAATATCTAGCTTCAAGCGACGTTTAAATGTACCATACTCAGTGTGACGTAAAGATCACCGGTTAAAAGTTGAATGCAGTCAAATAAACTTTTTCCAAGGAACTTCTTGCTGTTTCTCACAGCTCTGAATTAAACTGTGAAAACATTAATTGAATCAATCCAATAATTGAAAGTTCTCTGTAAGGTTGCACCTTCAGGACGACGGCCAGGTAGAATTGGCGTGAAACCTTCAAGCAGCAGTTCGCTCACCTTTTTAGCAGACTTACTTACGAGCCAGGAATTTCAATGCGGTTGAAAAACATCCATCCATAAGGCTGCCACTATACTCCACGTAAAGTGTAGGACATCATGTCGCCGTCGCCAGCGACACTTATTGCAGTGATTATCGATTTTGAGCAGAGCAACGCTGGCGTCGCTGAGAAAAGATACCTACAGTGCGTTTCATAATTATAGGACACCCCCCGAATTTCCCACTTCCGGCTTTTCCTCTAGCCATGGAATTTTCCCTCGAATACCTTCGTGATCAGCACTTGAAATAACCTTGGTACCCAATTTTTGAGCTCACGGCAGCAACTCTAGTTTTCTAAAACTTTATTTTTCTTTTTTCGCACACTTCGCGGTCATGACACACCTTCAAATTTTAACGAGTTTATTTGCCGCACAATCGAATTCACGGAATTTCGATAATTTATGGAGCATCTATGGATCACACTGATTTCATATAGCCCGCAACTTCTGCTCCTTAGAGGGAATCTGAGGACATGGGCGTCGATACACATCGCACATGCAAGACTGCCTATCTCAATTTCTCAACCGGTCATTGCTGAAGGAGGTGCATCCGAAGTGTGCTGGCAAGGACCCACTGTAGTCCTACTTTAGAAATACAGTTAGCACTAGTCACAGGCTGCTCCGTTGGCTTTGCTAGGTGGCGATCCAAGTAGACAACACTGGACCGACATCGAGGTTTTCGGACATTTTCCTACTAAAACCCATGGATCGGTAGCTCAGAATGACGAAAATTACTCGCTGGCATTTTCTGATGTCTGGCGCTGTCAGACCATGTTCCAGTCTCTTACTGACCAGGTCTGCTTTCGCCGGTAAGTGAACCCAAAAACGCGACAGCAACCTTGAAAAAATTCCTTTCCCTGAAGGTCTTGACTGTCTTCCGTTGTCACGTCAACGACTCTCCCATTTACCATGATTACGAAGTCTAGTACATAACCACCTCAATCATGACCAATCACCGTACTTGGAACAGGGTTTGGTCACTTTATCAAGTGTGACATTTTGTTCCCTATATGTCATCAGTTACTGTCTATTTCGCACAAGGCAGACACTTGAGCAAACAGAGGATTGTGTCTGGTCTGGCAGCATCTGACCGTAGAAAACTCCTATGAGTAATATCCCTCATTTTGAACCACCCACCCGCAGGTTTTAGTGAAGAAATATGGGAAAAACTCGATGTCAGGCAAGTGTTGCCTACTTGGACCGCCACCTAGCAGAGCCAACGGGGCAGCCTGTGACTAGTGCTAACTGTATTTCTAAAGTAGGACTACAGTGGGTCCTTGCCAGCACACGTCGGATGCATCTCCTTCAGCAATGACCGGTTGAGAAATTGAGATAGGCAGTCTTGCATGTGCGATGTGTATCGACGCCCATGTCCTCAGATTCCCTCTAAGGAGCAGAAGTTGCGGGCTATATGAAATCAGTGTGATCCATAGATGCTCCATAAATTATCGAAATTCCGTGAATTCGATTGTGCGGCTAATAAACTTGTTAGAATCTGAAGGTGTGTCATGTCCGCGAAGTGTGCGAAAAGAGAAAAATAAAGTTTTAAAAAACCACAGTTGCTGTAGTAAGCTCAAAAATTGGGTGCCATGGTTATTTCAGGTGCTGATCACAATGGTATTAGAGAGAAAATTCCATGGCCAGAGGAAAAGCCGGAAGTGGGAAATTCGGGGGGTGTCCTATAATTATGAAACGCACTGTATCAAAACTGATCTCGCACCGCGAAAGAAGGAGCTAAACTCAACGTGGAATGTAGCAGCAGCCTGAGACACTCAGAAAGATTCGTCACACGTAAGGGACCATTGTCTACGTTGGTGTGGTGGCAAAATTAGGCAGTGATTTCCCGCCCTTTAGTGTCAACTCGTCCTCACTCACATTCAAATTTTGCTTGTGCAGTATGTTGAAATCGCGCGCGGATGAGTACGAGTCTACCGTGAAGGGCGGAGACAGGGCTCGAATGGACCAATGGCGTAAACCTGACACTTAGGAAAGACTAGAAGGAGGAGGATGCATCTAGTAGCATGAATCGTACTGGAGAATGACCACTGTAGGAGCAAGGCAAACCCTTCGCAAATACAGGGTGCGCCAAAATTATAGCGAATACATATGCGCGGACAATTTGACAACCAGTTGGTAGCCTCTGGTTTGTTCTGCGCGCTGCTTGTTTTTATTGTTTCGATTCGTTCATGCTTATCTCATCCAAGCATGAAAATGCGTTATTTCAAGGATGGTCATGCGCTTCTGCCACCGCTCTTCAACCATTGAGTTCCATCGCCAAGGCTTTTCGGCACGCGACATTCACCAGCACGGTGGAGTTCATAAAGATCTCTTTAACAAAGCGCCGTAAGCCCGAAAACAGCAGGCATAGGGGGATAACGACGCGGCGGCACTCATAGACAATGGTAGCCCTGATGAGGAAAAGACGACATACTGGCACGCGGTGGAGGGATGTGTCAACGGTGGCCCAATAGTGAGAAAAGCACCAGGGTAGGGATCCGTCTCGCCCAAGCGGTGGTGGAAACGACACGGTACGGATCCTCCTTGCCCAACGAGTGGCGTAAACGTCAGGGTACGGGTCCGCTTAATCCAAGCAGTGGCGTAGTCCACCGAATATGGGACCGAATTGGCCAGGCAGTGGCGAAAACGCCAGGCTACGGGTCCGCCTTGGCCAAGCAGTGGCGAATACGCCTGGCTACGGGACCTCCTTGGCCAAGCAGTGATTAAAACTCTAGGATATGGGTCCGCCTTGAAAAAGCAGTGAGGACAACGCCAGGATAGAGGTCTGCCGATGGAGGATTGAGGAAACACCAAGATGCTATTCCACCGATCAAGGATAGGTCCGTTATAGTCAGATAGTGAGAGAAACGCCAGGCTACGAGATTGATTGCCTACGCAGCCAGTCCGATCTTTCCTGAAAGGCTTATTTTCACATGGTCGTATTTTGGCGCCAACTCTCGTCCTCGTTCTCATTTATGTCTTAATCAACAATCACTACTTCCTCTGAGGTATGTGAGGGACTATTCATTTGAAGGACATTCCCGCGCAGAGCTGGGAGTGACTGGCAATGGTAGGTTCATGTGCATGTGAGAAGTGCACAGACAACAAACAGACGGCTGGAAATATTGATGCATCGGGAAGTAAATTTACATGTTGATTTGTTTTGCTCCTTTGTTAATTTTCTAAAGACTTAAAACTTCTGCTCGAACCTCAAGTGGCTGCCCCACCTCACTTTCTCGCGTCCCGAAGGTGCGCTAGTGTTATCTATAGATCCATTAAACACTACAAGGACCTAGGAACCAAGGATGATCAATCTAGACGAGGAATACACATATCTTTGACCACTACGAGCAATCTCAGAAAGGTACGTGGAAGAAATTGCAGGGACCCGGTGTGCTAGCTCTGCAGGATGTCACGAGAAATGGGCATAAAACAGATGGGAAGAATCTTCCGCAAGCTTGGCCATGGGCTAATGCATAATTAGGAAACCGTTCTTGGACCCACCAGCAAGACGGGGCCTCCGCTCACAAGGCGAGAATGGTGCAGAACTGGTGTCAAGCCAATTTTCCCGGCTTAATCAGTTTCGACAGGGGGCCAGCCAACTCTTCTGATTTGAATCCGACTGGAGACGACATCTGTTCGATTTTGGGAACAGAAGCCTGCTCAAAACCTGACCGCCTTGTAGATTTTTTTGAAGAAATCCCCCCAGAAGGCGTAGGACGAGCACGACGCAACATACTTGCGTACCACAGTCGATGCCTCCCCGAAGCGCCTCAAGCCCTGTATCGATGCCAGCGGAGATATTTTCGATATTGGTTGTTGTTTTTGGTTAACAATGGACCGGTAAACATTGTTCTATCATCGGTTTCTCAAAATTGGTATATTTCCGCCCTAGGCGACTTGTACACATTTTCGCTATAATTATGGCGCACCGCGTACAGATCGATGTCAATTGTTCGTTGTTAGTAATCGTTCCACATAGAGATTCAAAAGAATCAGGGTGCGTCAGAATTAATGGCACACCTAAGATGAGTCTCTAGAAAAGACAAGATGCGAAAATGTTCCAAATATGCACATGCATAATGAAGTCCATGTTTTGGCGATCAGAATGGATGAGCTTTTGGTCACAACAAGGCCTCCCTCGCGAAAGCAGTCGCGAAGACAACGAGGAGAACATTGCCTCTGCGCCGCAACTAACTCGGGTCGACATTGTTCCAGATCTTGGAAAGGTAAGCCTTTGGGAGTTTGTTATTTCTGTGGATGGTGGTACTACTCTTTCTCTCTAGGGTGCCCATATTGGTTCAATCAGCGGACTGAATTTCAGCTCACAAGGAAGCCAATTCTCTGCCAGTTTGAAACCTTTTAAATGGATTTTTGAAACCAGGCCTGCACCACCTTCGTTTCTTGCACAGGAGCCAATATGACATGGAACAAAAAATAGAGGAACTTCAGTTGCGGCATATCGGCAGTAATCTCCACTGGCGTCTTCGTGACTGCCTTCACAAGAACCGAGCTCCAAACAGAAGTGATACCTTGTGTTCATTAAGACATGTTCTCCACTTTGGATAAGCATACATAACTCTTCTCGAATATAAGTTCACTTACGGAATAGTTTCGGCACAGAACATATGAAACTGCACTTTATCGATCACATCACACAAATGCATGAAAATTTAGAGTGAGACAATGCAGCACTAGACTTGTGCTGAAAATGTCTCGGGTACCCTTCCTCTGCACTTAACAAATGAAAGTCATCCTTGATTGTGGGAGCGATTAAAGAAAACAAAATTCTAAGCAGCTATTATACTCTAATCAAAGCTGCCACTGGAATAAGGATCCATCCGTGACTGCAGCAGTTATCAAATCAGCGCCCACGTAAGTCACAGCGGAAATCGCATGGGTATGACCAGTTAGGGCATGGAAGCCAGCCTGAAATAAGAGGATGAGAAATACCTCTAGGAAATTCTTCTCCACAGCCAATATTACCTTTGCAAGATGAAATAAATGGACATTAACAACGTTGAGGTTCGAAAGAAAAGCACTGAAGACAGCATACTCAAACTCACTGTGATACTTTGTACAGGACAGGAGTAAAGCCTTACAGAACCGTTGTCGCGACCGACCACCAATCTATTCTTGGACGGTGAACGAGAAACCATCGTTATCCCTGAAAAGTCTCGGATTCGAAAACTTCGCTGATAACCTATGACTTGAAAACTTTTTTGACAACTCAACACTGTTGGTGACAACTTATTTTTGTCTTTTCTGGTCGATAAGCTGTCGGCCTAAAACTTGTCGACAACTTGCAGAGCCAGCTGCCAATCATTTTGTGAGTTGTGAACACATTTGGAGCCGACAAATTGTCGACAAGAAAAGGTGGAAACAGGTTGTCAACAAGCCTCGGTTGAACAAGTTTCAGATGCAATAGGATAACTTGCTCTGGCGGTTTTGAGCGGAAGTGAAAAATTCCTTGTGTTGCTTCGAACGGAGGAATCCGCTAACATATGATTGTCTTTCGCACTTAACTTACGATCCATACAAATTTCAAAGTTCTTTGGAATGATGGTTCAGCATTTGCAGGNCGGATAACTTGCTCTGGCGGTTTTGAGCGGAAGTGAAAAATTCCTTGTGTTGCTTCGAACGGAGGAATCCCCTAACATATGATTGTCTTTCGCACTTAACTTACGATCCATACAAATTTCAAAGTTCTTTGGAATGATGGTTCAGCATTTGCAGGGAGTTTAGGTTCCTACTGCTATGAAGCCTATATGTACGTATGCAGTTGGACCATAGTCATATCATATCATCTATCACAAGTCGTAAGAGAGCAGCGCAGTTTGTCTAGTTTTTGGTGTAATATTAGAGGGCATGCTATCACAACGATTAATGCAGGTATAACATTACTTGCATCACAGTCAAACCTATAGCGTAACATTAGTTTTTAAGGTTCTACAATACCAAGCGATTGGTTGAAATCTACTGCCCTACAAGGAAATGCTCCAAAGAATTTTCCATTGTATTTAACACTCATGCCTTACGCATTAAAATTGTGCCATGGAGTGAGTATAAATACATTTCAACAGAGAAGTTTTTGAGGTTGAAATAAACATGTTTGTGACTCTGAACACTTTCCAATTAGTCATTCCTGGAGCGGGTATGTACGCCAGAAAAGTAATGAGTAAAGCGTGCAGCTGCAAACGGCTCGTGCAGCTGAAACACATTCACAGAAAATCAGTGTAGCTAGTCTTTTGAACTTGCGAGTGAATCACCTTCAACAGAGTGTGCTACACATCCAGCTTCGAAAGATATCCTGCAATTGCAGGTCTCCCATTCGGCATCGCGTACAGTCGCATGGTCCACTAACTCACCAGATGTGGCTGACCCTGAATAGTCTTCATGTAAGCTGCTACATAAACTAAATTGACAAGGGCACGAATTTAAACTGCGATTTGGAAACGGGACATATATGGTAGGAAGGCTTGTCCCAAACGATGTTGCAGATTATACTTGAATTCTGCTAAATGGGTAATACAAGCATAAAATCCACGTCGATTTTTTCTTACCGCACTGACATACACCGCCTTCACTGACAGCGACGCAGCTGGACAGCCGAGTGGATAGAGACGCAGACTCATAGACCCGAGGGTTTGAATCTCGTCTTCACGTTTTGTTTTGCAAACTTCCACTTCTAACCTTCAACGGGAATTCGGAGCTGTTCAGGGGGTAAATAATTAGTTACTTTACACTATTTAAGCTATTGGGAATTTTTCTCTATATAAGGCCTACTACTCCGCCTAGTAAAGGCTTGGCTC
This sequence comes from Ancylostoma ceylanicum, assembly GCA_000688135.1. Lineage (NCBI taxonomy): Eukaryota > Metazoa > Nematoda > Chromadorea > Rhabditida > Ancylostomatidae > Ancylostoma > Ancylostoma ceylanicum. The sequence continues at coordinate 487,694 of JARK01001476.1, forward strand.
GATGCCTCCTGGAATTAGTCATTCTTCTGATAAGAAAATTACTCCAAAATACCTGTTCGATAGGTAGGACTTGCCCCCGTATTCGATGAACGGGACATTCGAAGGTGAACAGCGAGTTTCGATGTTCTCACAGTCTGTGTCCCAGTTGACGTAAATTTTCTCGTTAATGTCCTATTCAAGATCTTCCTCGTCTTCTATCGTCAGGTCACAGTAAGCCGCATCGAGTAGAACCCTCTCAAAGGCCTTTGCCATCCTGCGCTCCTGGTGAGTTGTGTTGGTGACATCACCCTCACCAAATTTGGCCAGTAAAAGCGCAACCACGCGTGAGCAGTCCAACATTTCAAGCGGTAACAGAATGAAAAAGTGACCGATTAGGTTATATCGTATGTTAGAATATTCTGTCTTACTAGCGACATCACCTTAATACCCAGTATAGAGCATTTATCTACTGTTTCAAAGAGCCCCTCGTCATTGTTCGTTTACCTCCTAGACAGCCTCTGTTGAATTCTGTTGAATGTTAGGAATAGAGGTTTGCAAAACAAAACATGAAGACGGGATTCAAACCCTCGAGCATCTGCCTATGAGTCTGCGTCACTATCCCCTCGGCCATCCAGCTGCATCGCTGTCAGTAAAGGCGGTGTATGTCAGTACGGTAGGAAATCATCGACGTGGAAATTTAAGCTTGTATTAACTATTTAGCAGAATTCAAGTATAATCTGTAACATCGTTTGGGACAAGCGTTCCTACCATATATGTCCCGTTTCGAAATCGCTGCTTAAGTTCGTGCACTTTCCTTGTGAGCAGTTCTAACGAGCTTCATCTGAGAAGAGAAATCATCACCCACAGTGATAGATGTGTCCGACGGTGGAGTTCGCTCGGATGTACTGTGAGGTAACATCCCAGTCAGGTGAAATGGCAAACGACGACAACGTTCCTATTCGCGCTATTCGACTGAAACGTTGCGGAGTGTCGAAGCGGTATACCAAGGCAGATAGTTCCTGGAAGTGGTAGGGGTAAAATTAGCCAGTTTCAAGAGGAAGGCAGTGTTAATGTTGAAGCAGCACTGAGAAAAGCTTATCCCGAGAAGGCTGGAAACTATGCAAGTGGCCAAAGTCCGTTTCAAATACAAAGATACTTGAGCATGACTCATCAATTTGTTAGCCGAGCACGAGATTGTTAATAATAGTTTATTATTAATAAGCCGTGCATCATCTACATGATCAAATGCAGAGATTGCGGTGAAGAATATATTGGTGAAACTGCACGGCCACTCTGCGTTCGAGCCAAGGAACATCTTGAGGAGAAATCGAGCTCTCGAATATCCACCCCTCTAGGTTGTCATCGAATGCGAGTACACAACGGTGTCGACTACAAAGTGGAAACCACAATCTCCGAACTTGAAACTGAGATTTCCGCACGCAAAACTCTGGAGGCATTTTCATGCCACAATGAACTTCCACTGTATCTTAGACTGCAAACATCTAAGTTAAGACATGGTTTGTGGCAGAACGTCTCATACTACTGACAAGTTTGACGCGNCTAGCCAGTTTCAAGAGGAAGGCAGTGTTAATGTAGAAGCAGCACTGAGAAAAGCTTATCCCGAGAAGGCTGGAAACTATGCAAGTGGCTAAAGTCCGTTTCAAATATCAAGACTCATCAATTTGTTAGCCGAGCACGAGATTGTTAATAATAGTTTATTATTAATAAGCCGTGCGTCATCTACATGATCAAATGCAGAGATTGCGGTGAAGAATATATTGGTGAAACTGCACGGCCACTCTGCGTTCGAGCCAAGGAACATCTTGAGGAGAAATCGAGCTCTCGAATATCCACCCCTCTAGGTTGTCATCGAATGCGAGTACACAACGGTGTCGACTACAAAGTGGAAACCACAATCTCCGAACTTGAAACTGAGATTTCCGCACGCAAAACTCTGGAGGCATTTTCATGCCACAATGAACTTCCACTGTATCTTAGACTGCAAACATCTAAGTTAAGACATGGTTTGTGGCAGAACGTCTCATACTACTGACAAGTTTGACTCGTTCGGTCGTCTAACAACACCACTCCCACAGTGGACATTGAGGTGCGAGTTCAATACTCGTTGGAGTTTTGTGATTTTGGAACACGATCTGGTTCTTGAATGTTTGATTGAGGCAGCGTTTGTGCGGCCACTTTCGTGGATCAATTTGATCCTTTCAGGCCCTGACGAAGGTGAAGACACCGAAACGTTGGCTAGTAAACCATTATCAACAACCTTATGTTCGGCTGACAAATTGATGAGTCACACTGATGTACAATGCCGAGGTTCATAGACGACCGGACCGGGGAACTGATACTTGAGTATTTGTTTCTATTATCTGCATTTCTCGCCTGCCTCCCCGAATAAGGCACTATTTCTCACATTCTCTTTCTCTAGTCTATTCAATACTAAGTTCCGCGGTGGAACACATCATCTAAACGGCATTGTATGTATTTTGAATCAGTATTTGCTATCTTCACCTACACATTCGTTAAATTCGAATTCTTATAGAAGTTTCGAACCACCACCCTGGAAGAACAGTGCAGTTTTGGAAAATTACATTAGGAAAAATAACCTTGGTAGCTACAAACAGCAGAGCACCATTTGGGGCGAACTGAATAGCTGTGATTGGCTGTGTGGATTCCTTTTGCTCGAAAACAGTATCTCGTGTCGACAAATCCATGACACTCCACGTTCCCGTGCAGAAACCAAGCGCCAATAGTGAACCAGCAGGATCAGCCGATGCACATAAAATGCCGTCCTGTAAGGGATGGGATCAGAGTAGTAAAGAGTCGAGAGGTGCTCTCCTTACCCCGAAATTTTTCCTCCATTCTCGTCGTTTAGTCGACGAGTTGTACTGTCGCACACCTCCATCAGCGCTAGTTGTCACGAACAGATGAGGTTGCACCGCCACACAATACGTGACGTCGTCCGTATCACCCAGAAAAGTAATAAGTTGTTGGAACTGTATACAAAATGATTATTCAGAATTAACACGAATACGTAGTTCAGCTAGAGCCGTTTAGGCAAATTTTACGTTGTTCGGAAATTCTGTGGTGCGGATGCAGTAAGAAGAGAGTTGTTCACCAACCCCCCACCCCTCCACCCTTACTCTGCCCTTCCCCTTCCCCACCGCACCTCGTGAAATATCACCTCGGATTATACGCCGTATTCGTTGGATTTAGCCCCCCTCCATTTCAATCTATAGTAGCCATTTGAAAAGTAATTAACCAACAACGAGCTTGAAACATTGTTGTGGAAGAGATTTGAGTTATAAATTAGAGACAGCACCCACGGGAATTTTCGTGCCCGAAATACTGATCGTGTTGGATACTTAGCAGTTGTTCTAGAAAATGTGCGAAGGTTGTACTGCCATATACGTATATAAGCACTCTCCAGTATAGAAGTCCGCCACAGGGTCAAGCGTGATGATGGTAAAAAGTCGACCCCCATACGACCCCCCCCCCTTTGAGGCACCAAAAATACGACCCCCCTTTGCACACAAATTTCCTTCCCGGCAATCGGTCGGCAGTGTCCCGCTTTTGTGAAGACACACAACTGCACAACCGATAAAAAGTCATTCTATGGGTGAGCAAGTCAAAATTTAGGCTGGAATTTCCGCACGTCCGTACTGAAAGACCTACCCAGTCCTGCAGGCCGGTAAAAAGTCATTTTATGGA
>JARK01001476.1:493427-515804 GCA_000688135.1 Ancylostoma ceylanicum
CACCCAAATGAAATGGTCACAACGCGGAGCAGATGTGATGTCAATGAAATCGCACACATTACAAAACTCTGAGAAATTCTGCCACAGCGCTTACCACAGCAGTCTAATTGTGTGGATTATTCCATGAAACTGAGAGCGTATGATCATGTGAAACCATCATACTCTCCTTTCATACTCTCATTCAATAATACATTGCAATCATGATGCACTTCTGTAGTAATCATTTTTGGGCAGCAGCTATGTTTTTTCGTTTCACTGCTCTAATACACATGATAACNGTGCCACAGCGCTGACCACAGTAGTCTAATTGTGTAACTTATTCCATCCATCTGATAGTGCATGGTAATGTGAAACCATCATACCCTCATTCAATAATGCAGTGCAATCATGATGCACTTCTGTAGTAATCATTTTTGGGCAGCAGCTATGTTTTTTCGTTTCACTGCTCTAATACACATGATAACATGCTTGCTTCATAGGTGAGATAATGTTGATAGGCTAACGTTCTCCACCTTCCTATCCTCGCATGAAAACTCGACCTGAGTCTTTGCCTACGTTCGGTATAGTCAACTTACATCTACAATCTCCTCGAAGTCTGTCTCAAAATCGCCAGAGAACAAGGTATTCCGAGACGTCCCCACCAGGATTTTGTTGCCGTCGGGATTAGAGATCACTCGTGGAGTACCAGCGTCATCAGGAAGCTGGAAAAATCCATGTGAATGGTAACAAAATCAATGATTTCAAGGCAATTGACAATGTGACAACAATACCGTTGTGGATTTAGATTCATACCTCCACCGGTCTTCGCCTGCGCACCAAGTCAGTGGTCTCCCATTCCGCTATGGTCCTATCCTTTCCGGCACTGAGCAGCGTACCCTTTCGACTTATACATAGAGCGAATACGCCACCTGGATGGACGGCATATGCCTTAACAATTACTTTTCTCTATAAGTCACCAAGTTATCCTTTGAATAGTCAGCCTCCGGGAACCCTCAAAAAGAGAAGAAATAGAGTAAAGGAAGACGTCTTCAAAGCCTATGATTTGGCACCTGCTTCTTCGTTTTGTAGGTGGTCGGATCCCATAATGAGAGCGTACCATTCGAATCACCCGTAATCACTTCACCCGTATCAGAAAAACACATCGAGAGCACGGTCTTCGGCTTGTCCCTACCCTGAACTTGAATCATTATCGGGATGTAATGTCCAACAAGAAAGATGTGCAGTGCTATTTGCTACGTCAGCAAACTGAGAAAGGTAGTGGTACTCGATAGCTAGTTGGATGAGATACAACTTCGAATATCGCCGAATTCCTCGTGAGAGTTTCGCGCTTCAGATCGAGCACCCAAAACGAGAAATGTCCTCTGCCACAGGTGACCAACAAATTTTTCACACTTGGATGCCAACCAATGCAGAACACTTGATCGTTCGCTCCCTAAAAGTTGTGTTTTCACTAATTTCTTAGCATAATGATGTACCACAGAACACCACAAGTGACTTGACGTACTTTTGCCTCTGCCACTTTTGCTTCGTTTGCCCACTTCCATATGGACAACGTGTGTTGATAGGAATCATCAACGCATGCCAGCAAATTTCCACCTAGAAAGCGGTTCAGTGGTTTCCTATTCCAACAGGATACTGCTCCTATGTAGATACTAACCATCTGTGGCAGAAAATGCCAGACATGAGACTGCCTTCTCAAACATTGCCTTAGATCCTGACAAAATTTTCAGCGTTGATAATGTTACGCTGTCCCAAATGCGCACGTGTGCCTGGAAAAGTAGAGATTTCGATCCCCGTTCTCAATCTGGTTGAGCAAAGTAATAGAATGGATCTAAAAGATTGTGGAATGATAATGAAAATAGAACAAATCAGGTGCAAGCAGAAAACCGTTTTAAAAGCCAGAGTAAATTTTGTACATGTTTTGTTCCTCTGAAGTCTAATGATGGCTCCAAACTGATAATTGTCTGTAACCGAATGGAATCGGAGTTCCTCAATCTGAACGACTTGGCGGAAATTTCCCTCTGCCAAATCAATTAAGTAGGTTCTTGCAGAAATTTCGTAAAGGTCTTTTCAAAACATGGGCATCAGGAATACATACATAATTGTAGCAATTACGGAAAGAGCGGTGCTTTTATTTACAATTCCTTCCTGATAGTTTCCAACGCATTACAGTGATAGGCAATTTCTCCACAATACAGTACTTTTACCTCTGTAAGCGAATGTTCCAGGTCTTCTTCGAGGTCAACAGCGCTGACGTATGGATCTCGAAGCTCGAGATCTGGGTGTCGCTCTCGCTGATGTCTACTCGATTGTCCGCTCGCCACTAGAACTCGGTTCGGATGGACGCAAACGCTGGAAACATACCACCTCCAGTCCAGAAGTTACAGTGAACTCCAAACGACCGCAGATGCGGCCCTCGTCCACGGCGGCTTAATGTTAATTCTACATAGCCTATGAGATCCTCATCCTCTTTATGTGAACTTGCCGCCGTCCGGAATAATTAGTTGGGAAACATCATAGGGATATAGCAGAGTGGACACTTTAGAGAATGCATTTAAACGAGACAGGGCGCAAAATTATTTTCAGAGTGAATAATATTTGAAAAGATTTTATTCACAGGTACAATATCGAGCGAAAATTTTCTGCTCTGGCAGTGCGTTTCTAACTACGTAATTTTTGATTATTGTTGATCCCAATTAGTTGCAGTCAGAGTCACTACCAGTCTGTTAGCTGCCTAGTGGTTAAAAGTCGACTCTCAGTCTTACTATCATTACCCCCACCTTCGTATATCGCAGGTATGGCCAGTGTAATGTCTCTGCGTGTGCTCCTCCACATTATGCAACACAACTACTGAGCCACAGAAATACAACAGCTCTCCGGTTGGCAAATAATGGACGTTGTTACGGACGTCTTTGCCTCGATACCCTAAACTCTGGATTTTTATGGGCATGGTTTACGAACACAACGCATTCCTACCATAGACCCACACCAGTCGAGGCGGTGGTGAATCTGGTGCCGGTTGATTTACAGTCGGGTCGAAATTCTCCACCGAGGTTGGTACTGGAACGGTCACTGAGCGTCCTGCAACCTGTAGCTGCAGCACGTGTGACGACGAATTGAAGATCGGCTCTCGACTGTTACACCTGAAGTTCATTAAGTACGTTTGCGTCAGAATAAAGACAGTCTCAGAATCGTCTTGGCGATTTTTTCGAAAGGAATCTACAGGAGACGCTGATCACTACGGTGTAGATGATTTCCTACAACAATGCCAGAGAACCCATCTTCAAGACCCTTCTTTTGTGGGGAATTCGTGCTGTCAACTGCGAAATCTGCTACTAGGGAGCGCTAGGTGCCAAATATCGATGTCACCAGCTGCTCATGGAGACAGCAGCAACAACGCTCTGCAACTTGTGACATTCTAGGGTCTCCAAGTGACAGATGTCTCAATACCATCCCGAATTCTCCAAAAAAAAGGAGCTCGGAAAAAGGTAAACTACCCGTTAGTAGACAATCTTGCACATCGTTGTGAACAGTGTCGGCCAGCGATTCTTCTGATATAAGAATCTCAGGTTCGATCCCATAGTGAGACCCTGCCTTCAATACATATAAGATGAAGAAGAGAAGAAAACCGGGGATATACGACTAAATACTAACTTTTCTGGCGATAAATTTTAACTGAGCAACGCTGCTGGTACAGAAGAGGAAATACAGCGAAAATTTCCCAAGTTGAATGAGGGGTGTGTCCTTTGAAGGTGTGAATCATCGTGAGAGAGAATGGGGTTTTGCCATGACATGTGGTTTGCGGATTGATCAAACACGCCAATCACTTAAGCCTTGTGACGCTCCATTTTCACTCACGACATCCGTTTTTTGACAGCCTTTTTTCAAAGCGCCACAGTTAGAAATTTTTCCTTTAATTATATAAGAGGATTTCGCCCTTCCGACATAATAACTCCAAGCTGAGAAACTACGAATAAAAATTGACCCGATTACGCGTAGAGTTGATGTAGAACTCGGCAATGATATCAGTTGATTCGGTAAAATTGCTTGTTACGTGGATGGTAGTGATAATGACTCGTTTTGTTTTCTGCGTCTACACCATTAGCTGTATCCAATATATTTGACCGTGGGAGGGAAAACACAGCGGGTATATATCCGTTCCCATTGGTTTTTATCCACTTTGCTATCCAATATAACTCATCCATCCACGTGTTCATTTCTTTGCGCAAAGGCGGTGTCTTGACGAGAAACAACGCGAAGTGGAAATGGAGCATGGACCGTTATCAAGTGGAAATCGACCGGATAAAGATAACCTGCAGTGAAACGAGTGGATTTGCATATCCACGGATATGTTTTTATTGGATAGCAGATTCTCGAAACCACTGTAACATATCCGCTAGAGCGTGTTTATCCGACTGGATAAAGTATATTGGACAGGGGCACAGGAACGAAACGGAGATGGTGTTTATCAAGAATTTTCATTTGTTTCCTAACCACATTAAGCAACTTATTGGTTGTCATCCTCGGCATAACACAGCTCTCCGATTACAGATATCGCAACCCTGTGATGAGTTTACGATGCAAAATACATAGATGCAAAATTTCGCGCTCGCCACACCCAACAAGTTCGCTGGCAATGAGCAGGCGAAAAAAATGGAAGTGCGGCTGTAGAGATAAACAAGTAAACGTGCGATCAGTGCAACTCTCACAGTAAAAAAAAGCATGCGATTAACTTATGCCCACCGAAGCAGCTGCTGAAAAAATGCGTAAAACCTACCCAGCATTGCAGTGTATCCTCGGCGAACTGTAGAGTGTGCATGCGGATCCGGCTCTGCTGAAAGCGTGTACCACTAACCACACCACAGTGAATTGACAAGCAAGCTGTTGAAAAGTAGCACACAACAGATCAAAACGTACTACAAAATATTACAAAACGAATTTTTATGTACACAGGCGATAAATCCTGAGAGATGCATTTCGGCAAAATCAGTTGTTTTGTTTAGGGAATAGGACAATGAATTTTCTGGAAAGGGGCAGCGAAAGAAACAAAAGTGGAGCGTAGCCAACAATAAAGGATTGAGTAGGTTATATATAGTCACATCTAAACTTACAAGTATATGCCATTTCTATACTGGCTTCTACACATACATAAGAACATAATTCATACTTATGAACATAATTCAATCTTTTTATTATAAATTCATAGCATTTAACAAATCCTAGAAGATCAGAAATCAACGCACAATATTGTACCAATTTAATCTGAATGCATATGGTAGGTACAAGCTCATGCATGCTAAGCAAAAATGAAACAAAACTGGAAGACCCGATGCACGCTCTGAGTTTTGCATGTTGATATTATTGCACATGGAGAGAAGAGAATCTGTTATGTTTATTGGAAAATCTGTTAAGTTTCTTGATTTTTATGATTGGTTAGTGATATTTATTTAGAAAATAGTCTACGCAACTGCAAACTTTCCCTATTGTAAGGGCGACAAGGATACTCAATACAACGAATTTCATCACTTTGTTATCTTTCCCTTCCATGTGTCATCTACACAAAGGCTACAGAAATGACACAATAAACTTACGATATGCTTCGCGGCACTGTCCATGACGAGTGGTGGTGAGAACCAGAGACTAATGAAGGCGTTGTTCGTCCGCTAGTAGTACTCTCTGACAACGGATTTGTCGACGAAGGAGAACCCTTCACATTTTGATGTGACATCCATTTCCGGAGTGGAGACCCTGAAATCCGGTGTTGAGTTCGCCGTCAAAGCCGTCTGTGTTTTTTTTGCGGTTTTACGTAGAGAAGAAAACAATAGGGAGTGCAAACCTTACGCTGCGATAGGTATGTCCTAACACCCACCTCTGGAGCTCTTTCCAACAGATACATTTACCATAGTGTTGCTAAACCCTTTCAAGGAAGAGATTGAGTCATTCATACGAGGAGACTGCAAAGGAATGATTAATTTGGTGAATCTAGATATGGAACGGACAATTATTACACGCCGTAGTAACCGCACCAAAACTGAAAAAGTTGTGAAGGAAGCTGAGATTTAAAACAAGTCGGGTTCCCCAGACTGGTTAACCTACTGATTACTAGGGTTCGGATGCATCAGGGAGATTACCCATGATGACCTTGGTAATGTATTACCCTTCACTTGGCATCCATCAAGTCCTGGATGCATCACTGAATTATCCAGGGTAAACATATTGACACAAGTGTCAACGAGAAGTGAACTGGTGCTAACACTATTATCTTGGGTAATCTTAACAATACACGCGAACTTAGCGTGTTTGTCCATACGTGACTTTTCTACACCCATTTTCTACTCATGGGTATGAAATTACCCATCCCTCTAATGATGTATACGGACCAATGTGATAACCATACTCTGGTTCATGTTTCGATCACCTTTTGGTGGTTCTCATTTGCTTGTGGAAACCTTCCCAACGAAAAGAGCGAGCGTGAAATGAAGTCTTTTTCTAACAGGATTCATCGCAATTGAATAATGATGGGAGAGAACGGTAAGTACATTGCCGCTATCAACACACGATGGTTAGTATTACAGGCCATCCTAATGAAAACATGACGTTGAGAGACGTATGACTAAAACTTGGTTTGGTAATCTGGTTTCGCTTGGTTTTGCTTTCATAAATCCCAGTTCAGACCTTCGGGTTTCTTCGCGAGAATAACCTCTTTTGCTTCATAAGGTGGAATGAATTAGAAACCAGACAGTTCATGAGAAGAATTGGGAATTCGCAAGGAAAAAGGAAATTCAAAAAAGCAGCTCCTATTCCGTCATCTCAAGAGTCTTAAAAAGTCTAATCTGTGCTCAAAATTCGTTTATTTAGGTTAAGGTTATGGATGCTTAGGATGTTTTGGTTCCGCCGCGGTTATGCAAGCCAAATTCAATTCGAGAATTCTCAGTACTACAAAGATTCATGGTTATGGGATGCACAACTCACGGTTCTACCGATTGATTGACAGGCAGTTATAGCGTAATTACTACCGCCCCTAGGGTATCCACACCTCTTCTATGCGGTCATTCCTGCTGCTTGGAGCGTAGAGACTCCGTGAAAGGCCATTCCGGGACGGACTTGCTGCCTTCGATATATTGTACGTCGACTGCGATACATTCTTCGGCGGCATCCGTGACTTGGGAGCAGCTGGAATGCTTCGATATAATTTACTTGTTATGAACTTATAGTCATCGTACGCCATTCTTTCATTTGCAATTTCTTAGATTTGTTCTTTTTTACTCTTTTTCTACACGAGTATAATATAGAAGCAGCATATAGCTCTTTAATTAATGGCTGCTTGAACTAGTTGCAGAGTGGCACAGAGCAAACCGTAAGAGTTCCTTTTCCTTCGTTACCTTCCATAGCTTCATTTTCCAGTCTTTTGTCACGGTTTTAAGGGCTTAATTTACTCTTCGTATGTCAAATGCACCCACCCTTCAAGCCATTGTTGGCGATTCCATTGTTCTGCATCGCTTCGAGCTTCGCCAATCGTCGAAGCAAATCCGCTGAGGTGGTTTGCAACAGCATCTGTGAACGGAAGCAATTCAATCGATTTGTTACGAAATTTCAGTGCAAAACCAACAAAGCTTTGCGAGATTTTGTCAAAAACATTCGCATCAGTTCCAATTGATTGATGTTGTGGAATTTATAATTAGGTGGTGTGAATCCAAACGGTTGAATGGGTAGTAATCCTGGAAATCTTTGCAGATTTCCACTACCACAGTTGGACACATTTTTCTCTCTAACTTTACAGACAAAAAAAGCGTTAGAAGAGTGCACACTTTATATTATACTGAGAACCGTATAATATATTAAATGTATTTGAAATTGAATAATCTTCCTCGATTCAATCGAAAATGCGAGTGTTTAAACAAGACAAAATAACAGAATAGTGCAGAAAAGTTAAAAGAAGAGCTGTCCCTTTCTCCGAGTGTTCGAATATTTGAAATGATTTCTCAATTGCCAATTCTCATTCAGCACCAAGGGCGCCTTTCGATGAATGAGGACAAAGAGGTGGACTGTCAAATCTAGAGAGACATAGAGAAGCAGTTTTCTCTGAAGTGTCCGAAAATGAAGTTTAAAAAAGAGTACGTCACCTGCTACAAACCATACTCTGGATATTCAGTTCTGGTGAAAAAAATAGTTAAGGAAATACGGCTTTTCTCATACGAATATTCGATCTTCTGAATGCTAAGCTATTACTCTTAACTAATCGGTCCCTAACCAGTCGTGAACAGAGTTCGTACGACATCACTGTTAAAAGAAAACGTTCTCCTTTTTTGGTGATCGTAAATATTGGCGACACTGCGATTACACGGCTGGTTTTCATGGTCCCTCGTACAACTAATAACTGGAAGTGATCTTACTATTTGCGAAAATCGAAAGAAAAGACAATTCTACTGCTGCGACGTCTTCAGAGCAACGGAAGCGCTGCAAAAATATACCTGCCCTCATTCTGTTTCCGAGATCCACTTTCTTTCCAGGGCTAAGTTTTAGGTTCGATACGTAAGGGCGCCCTATTCGGCTTGCAATGGAAAAATATTAACTCGCGCTTTCAACAAAACTTCCAAAAACCAACTAACAATTGCCACTTTTATTTTATTACCTTCGCTTAGAAGGGTAGCATGGTGAGCTTGGCACTATGCAGTCTATTAAATAAATAAATATATGAGTAAATAAATGAATAAATAAATAAATAAATTTGCCATTAGACGTTGCACTGCTCTGTAACAAAACTTAACACTTAGTTTAGAAGTGGCTGAAACGCTCCCTATATTAAAAAATATAGGAATAATTGGGCGTATTACTGATCTGTAAAACTAATAAAGCATATCTGTGGTCACAGCAAAGCTTTATTGGGAACACAAAGGCTTCAAATTGCAGAAAAAATTGGTCGAAAAACACTAACGAGTTCACTTTGTTGCCTGCTGACGGTTTTTTCCAGCTCTGCCACGCGTATGCGCAGCGACTCGTTTTCGGCGAGGAGCAGGTCATCTGAACAGTTTCGTTTCTTGAAATGCTCCCGAAAAGCACAAGGCCTACCTGCTGTCTCTTCGCGAATCGGCTCGAATGGGTCGAAATACATGCCAGCGGGTGGAATCCCATTGAAGCCCGTTCACTCAATCATTAAACACCCCTTTTCACAAGTCATACCATGCTGTGCATACAAAAAGTTCGCAGCAAACACTGCACTTTACCCCGTGCTATTGTGAAAACGCGACAGATACGGGCACAAATGCTGGAAGCGAGAGCCCATTCGAGCACCAAAATAGAACGGAGAAAACAGCTGTTAGTCGTTACGTAGCGCTGCTACGCTTGCCTCAGCTACCATAAGTTTAGTGACAGCTTATGGGTGATTCAGCATTTATCAGGTCGGTCCGAAAGTCTTGCACCAGCACCTACTTTTCGAACTGCTTGGTGTTGAATTAGAATTCTTCAGAATGTGTTAGAATGTTCTACTACTTCTCAAGTATGAAAATTGGCAGACAAGGTTCCATCCATTTTCAATCCAATAATCTTATCATGATTTGGAAAAAAATATAACTTGGTGCAAGACTTTCAGACCAATGTAATAGTAACTATTGAGCTGTTTTTAAAATACTATTGCTAAAAAAATATGTTTGTTATTGCGGAGAAGTGTTCATATACACATTTTCATACCTTGATACAAGAGAGAGGTGGAGATTCTTAACAAATCACTGTTTTGATTAGAAAGAACTGAACTGCGTTTCTGATTTTTTTTTCGATAATTGCGCCAGTTATAGATTTTTTGAGCCCTTTGGCTGAAACTGTGACCACAAAACAAGAGTGAAGGGGAACCCACACATTGTCGATTGCATGAAACAGGGAAGATTCGCGTATCTAGCAGTGTCTGTTAGTCTCCTCATCATGTATTTGATTAGCTGTTTAATTATATTATTCATTCGTAGGCAGAAATTTTCATTTTTGCAGGAATGATTCCCGTTGAAAAGCTAATGTAGCCGTTCTAGAAATGTAATTTTTTTCCGTTCCAGTTGCACTACGCATTATTCATCGGCAACTACTTTCTGTTTCACCAATCTTGACACTTGGCAGGCTTCCAAGATGAGGTAGTTCCCGCCAGTTGTCATAGGCGAGACGTGTTTCGGCACGTTTCCAGTTGCTGATAGCGGTCAATTTCCAAGATTTGACGTGTCTTGTGTGGCTACACGTATTGAATTGCTCTAATTTTTGGAACAGATAATACATATTATGTTGTAACATAAGATCCCGCCAATTTGGTATATTCAATGTAAAAACATTATTAAAAATCAAAGAACAATAGGTATCAGTTGAAATATGAACAGCAATGGTCGCTGAATTTCCGCCGTTTTTAGCAGGAGATTGACTGAGCTGCTTTGGAATTTGGCAAAATACGAGGCAAAGGAAGGAGGTGGGTAGAGTTGAACGTGACTGACTTCGGTAAATTCGTTTTCGCTCAGTTAACATTTTTGTGATCTGATAACTAGAGTAAAGTTGGAGCAACATTTGTGCTACATAATATTAGCTGTTAACATAGGTCCTTCCACGTTTACATTTGCCAGAGCCTCCACGTTCAAACAATATCGGGTGCTTTCTGGTCCCTATTGAATACAAGGAGGAAGTGGTGTTTTTCCTCGAATTGGCCTTTTTATTCCTATGTCTAAAAATCAAGTAATTCAATAGCTCTATGAAAGCGTATGATGATGGGATTGTAGAGCTTCCAGAAGGCACAGGACTTGTTACGGAAAAACGGCAATAGGGCGGAGAAAATCGCAACTGAGAAAAGCGCAAGGAGTTACGTTAACACCAAATACATGAGTTAATATTTTCCTTAAAACCATTTGCTTTTTCGGAGAGTTCGATCATCAAAACTAAGGCGCCCTCAGCAGAGAGGCAGAGCGGTGTGATTTGCACACAACGGTTGGAACTTGCCACAGAATCCAACCCTATGGTCCAATTATAATTTCTGCGATTGTAATTACCGAACCTGCCTTTTGGAGGATTCATCCTCAGATTTGATATAATTCCAAAATAGCCTAAGCTGATTTGAGCAGCGCACTCAATTGATCCATTTTTACTCTGAGTGATTGTTTGCGCAACGCAATCAGTTAACAATTGAAAGAAGAAAGAGGTAAATCAGCCCAAATTAGCCAAAATAGCCCGTCCCCATCGATATTGAAGGGATCACTCACTTAGTCTGCCTCGATTCTCGGCAGCTCCGGACGACCTAGCGGTGTAGTAGCCGTTCGGCACACCCACGTACGGGGGATACATTCTCGTCCAAATGGTGCGGAAAAACGATCGACTGAGAAATAGAAGGAAAATGAGTGAAAGTATCACTATGGACCAGATCACATCGCTCAGCGACATGAGTGTTGAGTGAATCAGAAGACAAAGACGACGGCTAAGACTATAAAAGGGAGAAGGGCAAAGATATAAACGGCGAGCCGCAAAATTTTGCCAAATTGTTCACACCATTGATAAAAGGCCAATGGATCAGCATCGCAGGGAAAAGCCAGGAGTATACGTAGTTTGTAATAATTTTGAAGGATGAAGACAGCAATGAACCAATGAGCAATCTGCGTCACGGATAGGAGCATGTGATCACAGCTGCACCCTGCACATATGGCTCACAAAATTAGTTAACCTCCTACCTAATGAAAACGACCGACGCGAAGCAAAACAAGGCCATGTTGGGTATGTGGAAAGCGGAGGGAGAGCCATAATCGAAGGATGTGGTGCCGTGGCAGCTGCAGCCGGCTACAATGAATAGTTGAATGCGGGCCGTGAAGGAATTGTCCGCATTCATACTTGAGCAGCTCTGAAGTAGGCGAAGGCAGTCTCTATGGACAGGGGAAACCGAGTAATTTTGAGGCTGGCTCCGAGCTGGTAGGGATATAGGCTGCTGGAAGACTCGGACAGGGAAAATTACAAGGGAATCGGTTGCAGGTCGTCGATTACTTCAAAGTACAAGAAAAAGAAAACACTAAAAGTGGTGGTGGCAGCGCGACCAGAAGGAAATCGGGGCTTTTCTAGAGAAAATACGAGAAGAAAAGATGTGAAATTCTGAAGAAAAAGCTTCTTTAGCGTTAAAAATTCTTCCCACATCACCTTCTCCTTAGAAGAAAAAGCAATAATCACTGGCTCATAGGTTATGCGAATTGCATTAATACTTGTTAATGACTTAGTGATACTTAGAGAGCAAACAAAGACATTCCTCAGAATAGTGCAAGCACCAGACAACAGGGGAGTGCACCGCTCCAAAACATAGCAGTTTCAGAGCACAGGGAAGCGACGAAATTTGTGACGTCACCCCAGGAAACAAATTCTCCAAAAATGTGCATAATTACGGCAATTTCACGCCTCTCTCCACAAATAATTGAGACACAGCGAATTGCTCCTGACCACTTCTTTCAATCCTCATCCGCTTTCGTCCCCAGCAACACAACATAATAACGGATGCCTACTCAAGGCTGGCCTTACTTTCAAGTGCGAATCAGCTGTTTTCTGCCGCAGTCAGTTTTCCAAAGGTAACGTTTGTTTCTCATGCTAATTCCGAAACGTTCTCCATTTTCATGCTAATTTCAAAAAGTTCTCCAATGTGATAATCTATTATACTTCCCTCTAATTAAGCCCTCTCAATTGTTATTCGACCATACGATCCTTTGTTTTGCTCAGAACTGTCAAATTTTCAAATATGGTATGAATTTCAGTTTTTGGCTCTTTACACATACCCATAAGTTTTCTTTCTTTTCATCAGGTAGTCCGGTGTAAACATTCTAATTTCTTTTCTTTTGCGATTTTTCTTCTTTAGAGAAGCTGCAAAATTAGTCAAATATCCAGTTGCGCCAAGAAAATTTGTCAACAATGAAGACAGCGTTATCGACTTTCTTGATCTACATACTCAAGTGATTGTGTAGACTCGGCCACCTTGGTGTAATGCAGTAAACTGGTAATATCTGAGAACCATTTCGCCATGGGATCTGAGACAATTGACCACTTTATCTGTGCTCCTCATGGCCAAGAACCCAAGATCGCGGTGAAATCTTGGTGACGAATTTTTTCGTGGGTGCTGCCTTTAAACGCGGAAGCGGAAGCTAACATCATTGAATTTTACCTTGAGCCACTATTAGTTTGAATTTTTCTTCCAATTTTTCTCAATTCCATTTTCGTAGTTTAAATCATGAAGTTTTCCAACTAGTTAACCCCAGTTCTCGTGAACATGCACCAAAATGAAACTGTTCTTCTCTGTCAAAACCTTTTAGTAACTATTATACTATGAGGTGTTATGATCATTTTGATCTAGATACAAGCCTCTCATGATTTTTGTGGATTTAATTTTATCGGGTCAAGATGAACACTGGGAAGTGTAGGGTTCAAAGGTCAATGGAGTTCACCATTAGGAGAAGGCAAGGCGACACGTGGGTGAGCCACGATGTCGCCAACGAGTTAATGACTATAAACAGGCGCTAGAAAAATGCAGAAAATCATATTCATGGATGAAATTACTTTGATTAAAGGCAAAAGGAACAGAGATAGTTGCAATACCCAAACTAAGTTTGTTGGAAATGAGCCCACTTCACTGCGGCTCTTGATCTTTAGTCTGGTATGTGAATCGCTTTGTTATAAAGAGTTATAACCCTAGCACGAAAAGGATACCAATCCACGCTCCGAACGTTCATTAGAATACAAAAACTCAGTGCCGGTATCCCCAAGTAGCCCCCATTCACAAAAGAACATAAGTACTTGATGTAACAGTTCAAATTTTTTCTTGTCTTGAAACCTCGGCATAAAGAACCTGAGTTCCACCTACAAAACCTCTTTGGCAAAATAACCACTCACCTAACATACGTACTATTATATTACCAGAAGGACCACCAAAAACAGTTGTAAATCAGCTGAGGAGAGAGAAGAAATTGAGGTCAAATGACATTTGCGAGTAAAAATAATCATAGAATTTAATACTGGCAGTTAGCCAAGCACATAATTGAAAAGACAGAATCTAGGTATTAGCGAAAGACATGAGACTACTTTCAAGTATTCGTTGAGAAAAATTGGAGCTACTAGAGTGATCTTGCAGACCATGAGTACCTACTGAATTTTCACACACCGTTTTCGAGGCTTGAACTAGACCGGAAGTGGGGTCTCCTTGGCGCCCCCGGGTCACGGACCCTTTCATCAGTTGTTCCTAAGGAAACTTCAAAACTGTCTAAACTACAAAGAGAAGCAAGGAAGAGCGAGTGAGTGAATTTCGTCACACTAGGATGAGGTGTCGGCGCTAATGATACTTCACTTATCCATAAACAAGAGCTCAAGCTTGACACTGCTACCTACACTAGCACGCAATAAAAACTACGCATAAATTGGGCGCTCTCCTTCGTAACCTGGTCGTAAACCTTCCTGCCCCCCATCTTTTTTTCAGATGCAGATAAGTTGACGAATTGCGACAGAACGACATTTCTCAGTCTCAAATAAAAAAGGTAGTAAAACGTGGGTCTCAGGTAAGAGAGTGAACTGAGGTACCTATACAAGTAGAGCCCGAGTGAACATTCGTTTGAAGGCGGCCGTTAACCTCCGGAAAGCCACCATTATCCTTTCGATGTCCTCACCAAGTGCTGTCAACAAATTACTAAGGTAACCGGAGAGCAGACCGCCCCTGCATGTATCATTGAGATTACCTTGGGTAAACGGGTTGACGCCGCGTCAATGATGGGTTTACTTTTCCATAAGGAGGAAATCCTTGGATTGAGCACAGATCCCATCTCATCGCATAGGCACAAACGAGTTTGAAAGTCCAGCCCATTTCGCATGCGTCTCTTGTTTTTGAAATGGAATGGGTATCATGCCCCTGCATTTCATTTAATTGGCAAACAAAAAGTAGTTGCAGCAGCAAATTGGTCGAAACTAATGGGAAAACATCATCGATCAGAACGGATGTAAGGTTATGTCCTCGGTTATTCTGGATCAACGGCCCTAACATACATACCTTATAGCATTATATTATACTATTATATATTATTATAGCATTATATTATTATACCTTATAGCAGTGGTGAATGCCAGCGGAAGGCCTGCGGACAGATAAAAAGTAAGATTTTTGAATATGATTCTTGAAGCTGAATAAATGGACTGGCTATTGAAACACCAATGAAAACCATGAGATGGAAATGAGCTGACGTGAAAAAACCTAATTCATCAATTTCAAGATTGAAGAAAATTGATCTGCTTTCAGTTCTCAAGATTCCAGAAATATAATGGTCCTAGTTCGAGATCAGACGTGCTACGTTCTTTCGAGTTCAGATATGCTGCGATAAGGCCACTGCAGGGAAACACATTCTTCTTCATCCTCATTCCATTTTTATATAATTTGTTTTAGCGAATTTTTGAGTTTTGTTCAGAAAATCTGATGGGAGGTTTTTCTATGGTCTTTCGTTATATCTTCCAAAAGGAGAGTATCGTTTAATTTCAAACGAAAGTATTTATATAAAACCTTAAGAGTCTTTGCATGCGCTTACTTTTTTTAAAATAATCTGGCTAGGGATAGTCCTAGGTGGGTCTGAGGTTGGATTGTTAGGGGTAGGGAATACCTAACATCCGAAAATCCAGCATCAGATTCTTCACGCATGCCCAAGCGCTGGTGTAGAGTGGTGTTATCCCTAGCACCATCCACCTTCTCTATCAATACTATTCCTATCAGGTTATCCAGCATAAAGCAAATCATAGCAATGCATTCACATGTTTGCTCACTGGAACCCTGGGAAATGATTAACATCGTTCACTTTATTTCTCATCTTCCTCCCCTCAGGTCTTTTTTTCTCCGGTTGTCGTGTTCTTTTTTCTTCGAACAGCTACCACACTTACACTCCCCATTCTGTTTAGGTGCATAAGTTTTTGTTTGTTTTTGTTGGAAGCTGTCTTGCGCACTTCAACGTGCATACAATAAATAAATAAATAAATAAATAAATAAATAAATAAATAAATAAATAAATAAATTTCCAGTCCTTCTGCTCCAGCAAAAACGCAGAAGTTGGAACAGGATCAGTATACATATTAGAAGCTCCAGAACACTGCATTTTCCACAACAGAGCAACAGGAAAACCAATATGTCAAGTGAGGGAAAATGTGTTTTCGCTGAGAAAATTGCTGTGCTGTGTCTAGGCAGTCAAGGGGAATGGAAAAGACAAGAAGTTTTCCCAGGGAAGGTAATTATATCACATGGAAGTCGTAAAAGACCATCGGAAGAGCGTGCTATTGATGAAGCACAGAGACATCCAGTTAGTATTCATCAAAAGTCCGCCACAGGAATTTCTGGCTTCATTCGTGTGCGACAAACTTCATTGAAAATTAGAGAGACATCAGATGATCACTGATGAAGTGCACTTTTCCATGTGTCGGTTGCAATGTACGTATGTACAATTCTTGCTTATTGCTATAACTTTGTGGAAGTGAAAACAAATATGTATTAGGTTGTTGCAAAATCGATGTCGGATTTCGACAAGTTGACTTTGAATTGTTGTAACACGGCAAAAACTGAATCTTTTCTGCGGATTTAGCACTCATTTGAATCGCCACATCTTTGCCATCCTTCAACTATGTTTTTGTTGCATCACACGAGAAGCCAAGCTTTTTGGACCCAGAAATATCGGCGAGGTCGTTTTGAAGTAGTGTATTTTTGCAGCTTGCTCCTCCTCTCAGGGATGAGTCCCACCGCTTGAATTTGCGGTCACCGGTAGGGGAATAGTCCGATGAGTCAGGCATATACGGAAGAGTCTTGATCTCCGCCTGCATTCACTTCCAGAGCGTCTTGAGTGAAAAGTGTGGTCTTGAGCCACTGCGAAATACTGGAGGATAATCGAATAGGATCCACTTGTTCAGTTTTTCCATCGTGCTCGTTTCTCCGGTGGCCCCAGAGATAATGGAATAATGAACCTCAAGGCCACCTTCGAGATACGGAACATGTATCCTGGTGATAGCTTCTACCGGTGCTTTCAAAACGGCGTTGACATCATCGAATTTTAGTCCATAACTCTGATTCACGTGTCTCCAATACTAAGTGACTTTGGCCAACACTGGCCTACCATTTTGTTAAGCATTCCGTCCTGCATAGGTTGGTAATATTTCATCTGGAAGCCACTCTCTTGCTATCGAGTTCGAGTCCACGAAACAGTTTGGGACAAATTTTAGCGGACGAGTACATTTTAATTCAAGCCCAAAAACCACAGCAAAAGTTTGTGGATATGAATAAAAATGAATAGGCAGAAAGAGGAAGAAATTGGCTATGGAACAAATACAAAACATATAGTGGAAGCAGCATTTCACATTCCAAAGCATTGCTGCAAAGTTCATGGTCCGAAAATCCGACATCGATTTTGCAACAACCTAATACATGCATAGTTTTGTTCAATGATTTTAATTACTTCCCTAAAGTCTGAGAGGATAATGAGCCATGAAGGTGAGTCAATACGTAGTTTGTGAACACTATTTCAGCCTTTTTCAAAAAATGATTATGTGTAGAACCGTGTCTCTACGTCTCTTTCCCCAGCATTCAGAAATAGCATAGGGTTACCACTAGTCAATAAAGATGTACAAGACACGCTTCCAAGGCTAATTAAAACACACAAAAACGCACTGGATGTTCTCCGAAATGAGGAATGAAGCGAGAAGAGAATTTATTACACAGCTTACGGTACAAATAGCGTCAGTGTATATTTGTGGATGTGGGTATTTGTTACATTACAAGAGCGCTCTTGACCACTTTTTCACGAACTCTCGTGAGTTGTTGAACACACCATAGAGTTCAGGGTCATTCTAACCACCCCAAAACGATGTGTCGCTTGCACCAATGCTCCTTTCACCCCATCAATTTCGAGTTCAGTTCACTGAAATAATTATTTCAGCCTACCACAACAAAGCAATAGCCGCCGATCATTTTTGGTTTATCACGTGTCAATGTGGGCCAGCGGATGAATTTAATTCAATTCGATCGTCGATATGCTGTATATGACGGCATGTTTGACGGCATGTACATTCATACCGTCATGTTAATTCCAAGTAGAGAAATCAATCCAAGGTTTTCAAGAAAAAACAAATGAAAATTATCCGAAGCCAGCATGAGAAATAGTACGTACAAATTTTGAGCTAAGTGCATGCGTATCAGCCGGCTGAGAATTTCTTTTCCTTTGAACTTTGTTATCCACTTGAAAAGGGAAGGATACTCGGTCAATGTGGCCATTCGAAGAGAGGTGTATATTGCCTTATGCAGCTTTTGGCGCTGATTTCGAATCCGTTTTCAAAATTTACCAAATTGCTCTCTGTGATGAGCTATGCCCACTTTTTGTATTGTGAACATCGCGGTTGTAAGGTGATTTTTTTCATTTAATGATCTCATTTTGACAATCTCTAATGTTTGGCCAGTGTGTATTATAATTCGGAAGATTTCGAATTCGCTGGTGCCCTTTTGGAGGAAGGGAGACTCATTTTTACGCTAAGAGGCCTCTTTGTACACTTACCTCAGAGCTTGCAGATGTGTAGCAAAAATGGGCATAACTCATCACTGAGAGCGGTTTGGTCGATTTTGGAAACGGATCCGAAATCAACGTCGAAACTTGTATAAGACAAATATACACCTTTCTATGAATGGACACACTTACCAAGTATCGTTCCCTTGCTAGTTATTATTTGATATTGCTGTCAATAAATGACCGCATTAGCACACTTTAGATCATTCCCACTGCAGCCGAAAAATACGGACTTTCGGGGCGGTTCTTATTTTGGAGTGTTGTTAAAGTTTCCGGATTTGCCGCGAGATTTTTCACACTTTACCAGCCTGATTGTATGCTTTCGGATAAGTCTGTCAAATGCCATGGCAGCTTAATGGAAGCTGAAGAATTGGCGTTCCTCAGACTCGACATTTTGCAGGCTTCCAATTCTGTGTGCTGATCAGCAGCACTAGTCATCATCGCAAAAATCCGTATGTTCAACACCTCAGAGAGACTGTTTCCGAACGAGTCTAGCACCATTCGACATACAAATTTAACCTATTGGCAACCGCCCCCCTTTTTGACACTTTCCCACATGCTTTCAAGTTCTGGCTTCTTTTTCTGCTCCGAAACTCTTATGAAAATTCTAATGTAGATTTTCAAAATGGTCCTGACTTGGATGTATTATTAAGTCACCATCAAAGAAAACTGCTATGGTCTTTCAGGTTTAATGGTCCCTCAAACTCAACCGTGCGAAAAGAGACGCGGCTCACCGGTGAGCCGCGTGGTCATCAATGTTAAAAAATGGGAGAAAAACTACACTCCCACAAAATTACTCCCCAATGAAGCAACAGCGAAGATGAGCCCACCTTCCTCGTGCTCGTCAAAGACTGAGCTGCATAGAGGAGCTGTTGTGCAGTTGGCGGAAACGACTTCACTCAGGGTCTCGATGGACATGTCTCAGAAGGAGACGTTCTGCTTGAGATGAAACAGCGAAGTGATGTATCGAGCCAGCAGCCTAAAATGTAGTCATCTAAGTCTCATAGACTTTCTTAGACCATGTTGTTATGATTAAACGTTATGCTCGACTAAACGATATAACTTAGTCGTTTTTGTCAACGTACAGAAATTGTCTCCAGTTACTCAAATCTGTGCGCTACATGATCAAAGGCCCACAATGCATTGAAAAGGTATGTCAAGAATAAAAATACACCATAACAACCCGCGGCGATTCTCATAGGGGTTCCCGACGTGGTTCTAGGCATTCCGCTAATCTAGAGCGGGTGAGTTTTCAGTGCAAAAAGTGACAAATCTGGTTATTATTGTCCTAATGTGTACTTTCTAATGCTGGTTGGAGCAGTTCGCTTAGAAGAAATATGCTCCTTTTTCAGCAGAAGAACTCGTCCGATATACATAGTAGAGCGGGTAGCTCACAACCTACCCGGGAATCCTCCGGTATAAAGACTGGTAAGAGTCAAGATTTTTCCAGAATACTCATAAATACTTGCACTTTAGAAAGAGAAGAGAGACAATCCATCTGAAGATGCTTAGGTTTGACGATGATCGAAAGCGAAAAGCAGCTTAGCATCCTGTTTTACGAGCATTCGCATAACACTATGGGCCAGAAGGAATAGAAAGAAAAGTAAAAATGAGTGAATCAATGGCGACAAACTCGATATAAACACATTAGCGGTTATTATCTATGTTCGGCACGGTCTGTTGAAATACATATCGGGGGATTTTGAACACTCATACGAGTATTGTAACATGGCCATTGATTACAACGGCAACGCAGACATTCTAGAAAAAAAAGTTGGTTCGCCCACGTGGTACTGAACACGGTGCGGAAATTCCACAAAATGACCGCCCATGACAGCGCGATATCACTCAACTACAAAAACTACATTTAAAAGCGGTTTCTCACAGAAAACGCTGTGTATTAATCACATCTTCTTGGAGGGTGGGAGTCCGAGAACTCTTCCCATAAACAATTGCGGAAACTATGCCGATTCTCCTATTACAGTTTCTCCTTGTCCAACATGCCCAAAATGAAGAAAAACCAGGATGCATATGCTTTCCCAGTCAATCAAGCTTCTGTCATGGGAGCTTCTCGTAAAAACTGTGTCTTAAACTCTCAGGTTGTCCCAAAAATAATGGCCGTTTCGGAGGTGCGCATCACAAGGTGTGTAACTCCGTTCAAACTTGAGCTTTTCCTTTGAAATAAAAAGTCTTATGATCAGAATTTCCAGCAGATTTTTGCAGTACAGTAAAATTCATACAAAGAGAAAAGCTCAAATAACTGTAGTCAAGGAAGTGCGAAAGGTCAGTTTTCAGTACACATCAATTCACATGAATTTTCTAGAAGAAAAACGGTTTCATTGGATGTTTAAAAATATATTCTATCAGGAAAAGATGTGGTCAACACAATATTACAAGCAGAGATCCAGCGCCTCATCCAGAGAAATTTTTCTTGGTTTGCAGTGAACCTGTGTAGATTTGCCAACTCCGCCAGTGGAAGTGCACTTCTTCGGCTCACAAAAACTAAGGTGTCCTCTAACGAATCTTGCGACAGGGGCCCAAATGGCAACGGGCAAGGCATTTGGTGAATCCTGCTCTTGGTCTGGTTCAGCTCCTGTCGAACACCTCGAGCAGAAATTCAACTACCAAGAAAAGTTACACTTTTCTGAAATGTCGAGAGTTTTTGAATATACTCAGATCTCCCTTAGCGATACAAGCAGGACAAAACTCCATTTTATAATATTAAGCAATGTCCACTTATCACTAAAAGTTGCCCACTTTTTCGGAACATTTTGAGACATTGTTTATTAGAGGAATTACAGTAAATCCCAAGTTGAACACTGACCGGCAATGTTTTTGTTCAAAATCGACTTCGCCTGTACTTTCGTCATACTTAGTTGCCAAGAAGACTGAGCGACTACTGATTTAGTTGCATACAACCTAGCTTCTAACATTTTTACGGAGTGTTTCAGAATTCTCGTCTCGCCTCCAAAACTATGCTATCGTGTCTGAGAACTTTCATGACCATCACCTGATCAAAGTTGGAAACTCGTACCGTTCCGGAAATGCTTCTCTAGTCACGACTCCTGTGATTCGGAAACGATTGTTTGATTCCAGAGAACTACTGAAGATCAAATAAAATTTAGAATTATTGATCTTAATTAGACTTTGCATGGATTTCCCTTCAAGAAACTCGCTCTCTTTTGATAAAAGGATATTGCTTTTTCATCGCCAAAGAAAAGCGATTGAAACAAATCTCTGATGAAAGAGAAAAAAATCCTACTACGAACTTATTGAGGGTGTCATTTCAAACGAATGGAACTAAGCTAATGGTATTGCCGCCTGGAACAACTACTGTTTTTCTCACCGGCGTACGACCACCGTTTGAGAAATGTTGTCCAGAACAGGTTGAACTTTCAAAACGCAGCAAAACGTGGTTGCCATTCAATTTGCACACTCCATTTCAGAAATAGTTTAACGACGTGATATAAATTTTATTGCATGGAAGCGTTTTCACGGATCACTAGCACCAGAAAAATAGCACGAGGATACCAGCACGAATTGAGCAAATTTATAATCATGTTATTCGAGAGGGATCGTTCCCTAAATGGAGAGAAAGAATATAACGACTACAAAAAAGGGGTCAAAGGAAAATAGATAAAACCTCAATGGCTATCCAGAAAACTTGATAATAAACTCAATGCATATTACAGGTTAAGTACGCAAGTACACTGCTAATCAAGAAAAAAGTGTCAGGGGAAAGAAACACAGAAAAGTGGATGAATAGGTGAATGAATGAATGAATGAATGAATGAATGAATGAATGAATGAATGAATGAATGAATGAATGAAT
>JARK01001477.1:6743-69605 GCA_000688135.1 Ancylostoma ceylanicum
TCGAATCGACTGCACCACACCATACCCGTTTTCCATCCTCAGAAATGATCGATATCAGAAGAATACGGTATTCAATCACTACCACTGACCAATCAGGGAATTTCGTAACGCTCTGACACACACGTACACTCACACACACACTTACAAACAGACTAAGCGCGTTATTATAAGTCATGATATTTTCTGTATTGTACTGCATATACCTCTTACTATATGATACCGTGTTGCATTTACTACTATATCGTTAAGGTTGCTATATTATGCTACTATGTAGTATGCAAATATGCTATGCTATGCTGTGTTAAGCTATTATATAGTATGCAAAAATGGCTAATATATTATGCTGTGCAGTACTAGTACATATAATATACAGGGTGCGGCATAAATACTGTGTCAAAATCATTTGTTAATAACTTTCGTCGAAAAGATGAAAACTCTAACTGTTCTCCAATATTATTTACTTGAAGCCTTACAAATCAAATTTATTTGGAAATGTCCTACGTGGTCTCCTTCTGCCTCCTTGACAGTGGCTAAACTTATGGCAAGCAAAACCGCTGTGGACTGCAGACAACGCCGAGGAATTTTTTCATCATTCTGCCCTATAAGTGGTCCCTCAACTGTGACACCAATGGGTTATCCAGCGCATATCACCATCTTCATGATCACCAATTGACACATTCATATCATCAATGTCAATGAAATTTGAACACCATTCCTCTGTCGGGATGAGTTCGTGGAGTTGAAGCAGCAGTGGTCACTTTTTGTTCTGCGCCTTGTTTTTTGGAGCACTTTTACCCTAGCGAACCCATCTTACATGGGTGAACAACTAACTATGCCTGCTTTGGAAAAACATCCTAGTGCTTTAACAAGGAGCTGTTCTTCAATCTCTTGTTCAGCGTAAACTGCGAGCATGAGCTCATTTTCAGAAACATTAGCTTCATTGATGTTAAGGGTCAAACGAGGTCAGCAAGAAAGAGCCTTTCTACTCCATCTGATGTCCAGGGGTACTGCGCATGTGCAGAGGAATTGTCACCAATAAAGATCCACTGCGCATTGAACTGTAGATCAACGATCTAAGGTGACCATCTCTTGCGGCCCTCCCACGGTCCTCCCAAGAAGCATCACAAAATTCTGCCTTCTTTCATGGTAATGCGCATCGTTGGGGACATGCTGTCCCTGAGGCTTGTAATGTTCTGTACGGACCCTCTTCCTGACCAGTGTATTCATTGCCTTCTGTAAAGATTATCACTTCATGTGCACCTAATCTTCCTTTCTCGCAATTTGGCATGGGACCCGTTTCTTGCTGATTTTTCTAATAAGTGGAAATGCGACCTTTGTGTGGCATGCAGGTAAAAATAGCCCTTCAACAGCAGAGCATTGTAGCGCAAATTGGACGGTGAAGTGATGTTGCAGCAAATGATAGGCGACAAAGAAGCAAGATTGTACGATTGGGCTTGATAGTAGAATCTTAGCTCTTTTCAAATTCTGACCTATTATAACGTGGAACGCTGATATGAGGTCATGAAACGTGGAGGTAATACAGAAGAAGGAGTGACAATACTCAAGATAGAATTCGGGCTGGAAAGCTTCATCTCATTGGTGATGGAAATAGCGATAGAATTTGACACAGTATTTATGCCGCACCCTGTATAGTAATGTAAAGGCTGCTATATTATGCTATATTATATTACTATTTAGTATGTAAATATTACTATATTATGCTGTATTATTTAGATGTTTAGATATTTATTACGCAAAATGCGCGCATTAATTTTAACAGAAATAAACATCAGAATTAACTGAAACAAAATGCCACATGTAAAGGAAATTCACGAAAGCACGGCGAAACTTAATAAAAAGCATTCAAAAATGAAAAAGGGCAAACATGGAGCAGGTTCTCGGCAGCAGATTATATTGCAGCAACTTTTTGATGACGGTAGGAGGATCACTTCGAGGCGGTGGCGGACTTGTAGTACATAGAACACTCGCACATGCGGAAAGATCCCTGGTAATAGTGCTGAACTAGCAGAAGAGTCATTCATGCTACCACTCACATCAACCAGCAAGATGTCCTCATTCACAGAAGAGTCATAGGAGCAGCACCGGAAGTTCGACAAGCGGGTATACTGGGTAACCCCGCTCATCCGATGTGCCGAGCGGAGACAGAAGTTCCCTTCAAGCTTTCTGCACACAGACCAAGTGATAAGTGAATCGAGAAGTACACAACATCCACCGACAGTCAACCTCAACAAGACAAAGTGAAAATCATGTTGCTCATGTCGCTGCAGAAAACTAACGCCTGATCCATGCCTTAGAATCTCTCAACATGTTGAGCATAAACAAAAGTTCAACATTGAAGAATATGTTAATGTTAAAGGAACTCAACAAAACAGAAGTAAGAACTAGCAGTAGTGTTCTCAGAAGAAGCCACATAATGAAGACGACAAGTTTGACCCCCGGGTTGAGTGTTGTAGCACAGAGGGACTACGTAAGTTCGCAGTTGTGAAGCTCAATTACGCCTAAACATCACCGATTCTCAAAGTGCGTAGGACATCTAGCTTTGCTAGTTTTCTTCTTAATAACACAGAGTTAGGACTAGGACCATCTGTACGACGGAAAGCTTAGTATTTGCTCGGGTTGAGTTTTATTTCTTTTCGCAAAACTTGGAAGCATGAAATGAGGTCACTAACGATGCGCCTGTACTTTAAGCATTTCACTCCCAAAGTTTCTAGTCTGTTTTTATGGTTAGGGAGAGTTTCGGGGTAGCTGGAGTCATTGAAGCATCGGTAAAATACTATTCTTGTGAAAGTTTGCTGAATTTTTCCGCGTTCTTGAATGTGTTTTTTCAGAAAAGGGCTCTACTGTGTAATATTAAAAGTTATACTACTGTGTAATATTAAAAATTATATTATTTAAAGCTATTCACTTTTTATACATATTATTATACAAACTTAAATAAATAAATAAATAAATAAATATTTGACACTCATTTGGTTAAACAGCGTTTCCTGTTCCATAGAAAGATCAGCTCTACACTTCTGAATTTTTCCTTGCAATTTTCTCAACATTGACTACTTCATATTTCTTCTATGAGTTCGTTGCGGTTGCCAAAATTCTTTCTCTACATTTTTTTCCAAAAAATTCATTTTGCAGATGTCCTGATGCTCTCGCTGTTCCTCGTTCTCCTCTCCGCGTCTCCGCGTGCAGAAGCCGGCTGCTACCAGCGGCGGATGTGCTGCGCTGGTAGAAACGTCTCTTGCAAGGTATATCAAAAATTCCATGGAAAAGAGGAAATTGTTTGAATTGACTAATCTCTAGGCAATAGACGATGGAATCAGACATTTGCCGACGACCATGAATCCATATCGAAAAGCGGATGATGCGCATAGATAGTACGTGTTTTTTCCTTATTCTCTGTCCTAATATAGAGTATCCTGGGGCTTATCAGCAGACATCTAGTAGTAATTCCTGTTTTTCAGCCATCACGGTGCTCCAAAAACAGGCCCGTTCACGACCTATCAAACACCTTACTATGAGGCATCCGGGGATGGCTACGAACTAGTCTATCCAGATGTGAGTTTCCCTTACAAAGAGTTTTTATAATAATTTTTTGTTTATTTATCTACTTATTTATTCATTTGTTCTTTATTGCACTCAGGGTGGACTACAGCGAATGAGCAAGTTGAGGATAGAACAAACACCAAATTGACTGAAAATAATCACTTTGAAATAAGAGATTATTAGGACGCCGTTGGTAGAAGAAAATGCAAGGATGCGAGTGGAGATATGGCATCTCATCACTTTATTCGATCTCTGCAGTGTGGATACGTATCGATCCTCATCGGAATCCGACCGACGAGGATCGATACGTATCCACACTGCAGAGATCGAATAAAGTACTCATCTTTTGTTCTCCGACCGAATCGGACTCCGACGCACTATGAATGAAGCTTAAGGTGGCTCAACAGTATAGTTTTCACGGGATGAAAGTAAAGTGCTTGATAGACGAGTCAACAAGACAAACAACACACGAAGAGATACAGAAGATTTATTTAAGTTCGAGTATTGTAAAGAAAATTCCAGATCGTAGTTGAAATGAGTTATCACAGTTAAACGGTTAAGGCGATGGCAAGGGATTATACTTGGGATCGATTAAAAACCGAATAATTTTGTTACTTTACAGGAAACATTTAAAACCACCAGATATTTAAGAATGGGAAAACTCTAGGGCTCTTATTGTCATTCATACACCACTATATTGGTCTCTAATGTTGGAAAACTCAATTTTCGCGTTCGTTCGAAATCGAATATTTCGGCTCTTGGATATCGAATATTTCGAATAAATCAAAAATTCAACATTACATTGTTCTTACATTAGAGATCAATGCTGTGTTGTATTAGAGACAAGGAAAGCCGTGAGGCTTTCTCATTTTCGAATATCTGAATGTTTAAATTGCCTCCTAAATTGTTTATTGAATTAACAAAATTATTCGGTTTTTATTCGGTCCCAGGTATACAAGGGATGATGTCGTCGGGCGAGTTGAGGGCACCACGAAATAAACGAAAGGACTCCTTAATAGGAAATTGAGCCTGGACTCCTCCTGGCAGACAAGCCTCAAAAAGTCAGAATTTTCCACGCGTCATTACATTGCGTGCAGTATGAGAGGAAGGCCCATTTGATCTCCCTTCCTCAACAGTTGCTTGAATTTCTAGTTCAATTATCGCTCAGACAAAGGCGTAGCGACGCATGCCATGGACCCTCTTTTCCGTTTTTTTCTGGATTTTCTTTCTCCCCACCATTTGTCATTCCTCAATAATGAAGATTGATCGTGTCAATCAAGTCTTTCTGACAGGATTTTTTTTCCGAAAAAAAGCGGCCGAAAAAATCAGCTGCTAGCGTATTGAGGGCTGCGGTGATTACTACAACTGCCTTCTGACTGATGGTGCAGCAGCTTTTCTTCAATGCTTGAATGAAATGGAAAACGTGTAAGATAGTCATTTTCTGACAAACGGGAACATACCCGAAAGATGCTCTGTCACCACACCTAAATATCATCAAAGATTGAATCGGAAAGATGAATGCCTCCAAATCACGCGTGAGCTCTCGCCTTACTTCAATCTATTGTTTTGACCTACAGTAGGTAAGCGCCCTAGGCAAACATAAGCGCACTAGGCAAACATCCATCAGTCGCACCCAACGCCCCCATCTTGTGGATCATCGCTAAGGTACGGTTTCTCTGTTTGCTCGTGGCCTTGTGGCTGAACATGAGGTGTAGAATGCTTTTTCCGTAGGTTTCTGTGGGCGTTCGACCGTGTACATAGATTGCAATCGGAATCACCATTTCAGACTCTGAAAAAGGCGAACTCGCCGAAACGTCAATCGAATAAAAATCATAACAATCTCGTGTACGGCTTCAAGCAAACAATTAATAAATTCATCATAGATTATTATTCCATTCATTATTCCGGTGAATTTGGCGCGCAATCATGCCGAATATATTCTCAAGTGGGTTACAGTCCGACGAACACGCAGGACAGTCCATTACCTGTATGCGTTGTTTGGCCGTTAGACAAGAGAAGGTCACCAAAGGCTTTCGAAAACGGAAAAGACACGTTCCCAGCAATCCTTAGAACTTCATAAAAAAATTCATAAGGCAAAAAAAAAAGAAACGAACACTATCTCCAACCTTGATTAACTTCCGGCACAGGTCATGAGAAGAGTTGCGCCTTGAAAACAAGACTGTCTTCCTCCTCAAGTCCCTCTTGGCGATATTTATACGGCCGATCCTAATTGAATTTAGTCTTATTGCTAAACACCATCTGGAAATCAAAACTGATAAATTGATATCGGTCGCAAAAATTTTCATTACCGACATCTTGGGCACATGTAGTACTCCTCAATGCTCATTGTGGCCTTTCTTAACAAAAGTCACAAACCTGCTGTTGGTTCACCCAATAATTCCCTTCTTTTTCCAATTTTTTTCTTCCTCTACAACGCTGGTCCTACCACTATGATCCATCTTGATGATAAATTACGTGTCGTGCTTTCCTGCAGGTCTATGAAGCTGAACATAATCGGCGCATTGGCAAGGTTGTTTTTCCCGATGTCATCGAGTTGGATGGATCTGGTGCGGGGGACATCTATCTTCGTTATGGTTAGTCATTGTTTTTACTTAACTTTAACATTATTACACTTAACGTACACTTCTGAATAAATACATGAACGAAACGGAGAAGCAAGAACAACAGTGGAAACAATGAATTTATATGGTTTAACTATGTGAGAGAAGAAAGCGAAGTTTCAGAACTTGATGGGTACATGGGGAACTGATTGGTGAGCTCATAAGATATAATAGTTTCTCCAGTTCTTGATGCAGAAGCTGAAGAGTCCATAGTGCCACTTTGACCAAGAATCCTCGTTTGTTCTGCAAGAGCAAAGCACCGTCGAGAAGTGAGACCTAGTAGCCCATGACAAGATCTTGATGTGATTTACCTTACGTTCGACAAAGTTTCAATCTTAGCATAATGCAATGATATTCTAGTAGATCTAGCTCGAGCAGTATCTGGCCAATTACGTAACTCATTTCCAGCTGACGGCCGACACAAATCTCGTATGAACATAAGGCTAAAAAAGAGAGTAGATAAGGAAAATTTTTACCTCCGTAGCTGTAATGCAAAGATCCATAGGTGATATTTCTCGTCCAAGGTTGTACAACGTGCAAAAGAAAATTCCTCAAATTTGACCTGTCGCCTTTCATTTTTGTTTCGAAAATTGAAAGTTAAAGGAAACTGAGCAATTCTCGTATCAGTAGACGGATCGCTCTCCTGAACGAACACACACCAACCTCCAAAAATTCTGAAGTGGTTGAAAAATATGATAACGAAGGCAGCGAACATTTGTAATTCTTCAGCAGCGAACATTTATAATTCTTCAACCTAATATATTAGCGAGATTCATATGAAAGAGATACGCGTGTAAAACTCTAGATTTAATTTCTAGCTAGCGAAGCTCAATGCATTTCAGTGAGCTTCTAATGAGCAAGAAAGAATAAACAATGTCTTCTAAGCTGAAAAAGAAATCATCTCGTATGGTAACTAGATTAAAAAAAAGAGGTTCTTCTATCTTTAGTACCCCCAAGTGACGATGACCTCATATCCAATCGCGTGCCGAAGAGCAACGACATTCACCAGAAGACGTCGCCAGCCAGAAAAATCACGCATCTTCTGTTCGGATATCCACAAGGACCGGACGAACCACCGGAGGATATTCAACGGTATACGCCGAAACCGAAACATCTTCTCATACGGTGTGTGGTGTTATTAACGCTTTTTATGCTGTGAGCTTTGCTGCCGAAGACACGACGATGAGGTTCCGAATCACAGGTGCCCTAGGAACCGTGTGCTGAAGTACATTAGTCTATGCTAATCCCATTCATTCAAAATCTTCGGGTGTATTCAGTAGCAACTGTTAAACTCTGTTTGAATTTCCATTCCTAGAGTCCAAGAATTGTGTCCAAACGTGTCTTCATGTGAAACATTGTGGAAGTGGTTTGCATGTGGTCCTTAATGTCAAATATACAGAATCTGAAAAGGAACTTTGTGGCAATTACAGCGCGTCTCGTAACTTAGCAGAAGTCTGCTGTTAACGCATTTTTGGAATGGCACTAATAATTTTGTTGCAGTGTTCTTGGATTCGAATTTGTTTTCATTTTCGTTACTAGCCACTTCGAATGTAAAATGCCACTCTACATTTTTAACAGCAGATTAGAATTTGCTCATTACAGTATAGGAAGTCAACCTAATAACCTATAACAGAGCGCCATTACTTAGCCGT
Organism: Ancylostoma ceylanicum; assembly: GCA_000688135.1. NCBI lineage: Eukaryota > Metazoa > Nematoda > Chromadorea > Rhabditida > Ancylostomatidae > Ancylostoma > Ancylostoma ceylanicum. The sequence goes on from JARK01001477.1 coordinate 14,578, forward strand.
CCAACCTTCAAGCTTGGATCATGTCCAACACACAACGTTTTCGGAATGAACACTAAGCGATTAACATGCTTTCTATGTAGTTTCGACAGTAGGAACAGAACCTATCTGTTACTTCCCTGGCGCTGCCGCTAAACACCTTCTTCTTCATTGAACACTTATGCGGCGCGGCCGGGCGCTGTGATTGCCGGTATTGATGTTATGCCTATGTTTTCTTTCGTTTCGGGAATGGAAATAAACACACAAAGAGAGGAAGGTGGCAAACGTAAGCAGAACATCAATGCCAGCACGTTTATCGCCCATATGCTCTGCTGCTCCACTCAAAAGGTGAGGCGCAGCAAAACAGATAGCTATTCCACGATGCGAGAATGATTGGTCGGTACTGGATCTATTGCATTTACGAACGGTTGTAATGTGTATCTGTATATTGTATATTCGTAATATGGTATTGCAGTATGCTGTAAGAAAGGACTGAAACTAGTAATAAGTAACAGCGGTAATTTTTCGATGCTTTCTTTTTTGTGCAAGTTGTGGTTGTCAAATTTTTGAGAGCCGGTTCCCCTAACAAGCAAAATTTTTAGAAAACACCTGAATGAAAGGTTAGTGTGTCCACAGCTGCAAGTCCCGGCAAAGCCCAAATGCTGACTTCGTTGAGGTTGTTTGCATCTTTTGTGGGAAGGAAATATAAATTAAGTGATTTTAAATTATGTTAGGTTGGTGCAAATGTTCTCTCGCAATTTCCTTAAAAACCACGGAATTTTCTTCCGATCAAGTGGTATTCATTCTTTATTAGTGTTTGTCCCGTTCAGTGGCGGGATCTGTTTTCCTAATTTTCCGACGCCATTTTGCTCAATCGTGCGCCTGAGTAGACACCCACATGCTCAGGTCGGCGCGCAGTGTATCTAGCCACCATTGCTTCGGCTGCCCTTTTCGTCGCTTTCCCGAACGATGTATTTGTTGGTGCGCAGAACGTAGCCGTACCATAAGGCGAGTTTCGCGGAGCTTGGCAATCGGGGCGATGGCGAACCGCTCTTGGATCTTCTCACTGCGGATGTGGTCTGCACGCGTCTTTTTTTCATTTTTCAACATTTTCGTCTCCACCACACTCGGACAGCTTTCTGAATACTTCCTTGGTGATTGGCCAGCACCCTGCACCATACAGTATCACGACAAATATTTGTAGAGTGAAGGACTTTGTACTGTAAGCATAAAATATGTAATAGTTCGTCCACTGCGGTTAGGAGCCGTTGATTAAACGTCCGCAGACACGGCGTTTTCGTTTACTTGTTTTTCAGTGATTTTTTCAATAATACAACAAACAATACGACTCGAAATACCTTACCCGTATCCATGGGGATGTCACTACTTTCTCCACTGGCGAACCCTGGTCCAACAGGTTTTGCATTGCAGAAACCCATATGCGCACTTTCCGGAGCATTATCCTAGGATCCTTGTTAAATGAGTCATGTGGTAGCATCTAAATCAGAAGCGATAAAAAGGGTAAAGCAAGTAACCAACGAGGAGTTTTAGGGTAGAACCACGATACATAAAAGGTAGAGGACCCGTAAGCCAGCAGGCACAATGGCAAGATCTACTACACCGAGCGACCCGACCGGCGGACATGTGCAGAACTTAGCAAACTTAGCTTATAACTACCACTATTTATTATATACTGCTGCCGCGTGGGAACAGTACCCGAGGGCACTGACAGTCTTGAGAAAGTACCGTAGCCTCTGAGAGAGCATATAAGAATGGCGCGCCAATAGCGGATTTGAAACAATGTATGGCGTCGGTTGGAGAGAGAGAACACTTTGCGAGGTGGATCTAGACCAACACTTTGCGCGATGGATCTAGACCAACGAAAGCCGTACGAGAGTCATGACAAGCCATTTCAGAGTCATGACAAGCCATTTCAGACTGCTATTTCTAGAGAAGTTCACTCACTGCTACCTGCTGTTGTCAGATGCTTGAGAGTCTTTGCTGTTAAAAAAGCTCGAGGTGCTCAAAAGCCTCTTTTCAGTGCGACAAAATAAAGGAATCAACCGAAATCTCATTCTGAAAGCTGGCTCGAATTACGATAATATTGCTGCAAACGGTTCACTGTTCCTCATACTCTCCGGGTATTTTACCTGGAACCCACTGCTTCACTGAACTCTAGAAGGGCTGACATTGCGAGTGAAAATTTGCCAAACTTGAATACAAAAAATAGCAGTGTTTTACTTCTCTGTTTGAATCCCAAGAGTGAAGGGTACGGGGTGCCAGGGGCATATTCTCAGAAATTCGTTGCATTGGAGCGGCATGTCACCTGCGCTCCAATCTCAAAAATGGGCTGTCTTTGTGCGCCGTCCTACTTGCTGTTGGGCTGTCATCCACTTGCTATTCGGTTGCCATTGAACTGATTCCTCGCTTGCGACTAGCAATCGAATGACAATCGAATAGCAAGCGAATAGCAGTCATGGCAGCGCAACAGCAGTCACATGGCAAGTAGAACGGCACCCCAAGACCGCCCATTTTTGAGGTTGTAGCGCAGGTGACATACCGCTCCAATCCAACGAATGTCTGAGTTTATGCGCCAAACAATGTTTCCAGCCAATAATAGGTGTTACATCGTTTATATCGTTTGGCTAGGCTCTATTCTCTTCTCTCTCTTTTGAAGAAAAGATAAAGCCAATGAAAGTTTGTGGGAGAACTTTTGCATCGATCTAATAGTTTGCGAAAATGGCTTGGACGTGTACAGTGGTGGCCAATCATCCCTTCGTCGCAAAATACCGTCTGTCTGCTCCGCCGCGGCGCGCCAACTGTACCAGTGCGTAGGCGCTGCGGCGCAGCATAGCTGGCAGGCGCACTTCTGTGATGCAGTGATGATTGACCTACATTGTACTTCAACAAATTGACTATGTCTACTGTAGCACACTTTGGCACGTGAGGTGGTATTTGCAAACATTAATAACCGCACGAGTGTCTTCAGCTTGCATATTTTTCTTGAGTTACTCTTACTTCGAACGCTACTCTCCGGCAAAGAGTATCCTAGTGAAAAATCTAGAACACATAATAAAGTCCTAAAGAAAAGGGATAACATTTTTAGAAACTTATCGTTTAGCTACCACAGCAGTTCTTTTTCATCTATGAATGAGCAAGTCCAAACACTCTCATGGTACTCTTCGTCGGTTTGCGTCTTTGATGAATTATAAAAACTTTGTGGAATATTTCGGAGGAGTTCCGAGATATTTCATAAAGTTTCACTTCCAAAGTTTCAACCGGTTTTATTTAGATACTCAGTTCTGAGTCAACACATACCGCTGATGGTTTCAACAACACCTTTGCCGGATTACTATGATGAAGGTGAATTTTTTGGATACCAACCATTACCAAGTTTAATGAACGAATTCCAGAACCACAGTTCATGTATCTGGAGGCACCACCAACTGACTGCTACTGTGACGAATCTTGCGTTGCTCTTGGTGACTGCTGCTCCGACTATACATTCGTGTGCCCACGTACGTCTCAGAAGTCTTTATCCTACTTTCTTTGCCAAAAGTTTCCTCCTAAATGTTCAGGAAGAGACTGCGCTGTCTCCTCATGGGGTCCTTGGGAAGGCTGTGTGGCTGACGACGGTACATGTGGCATTGGAGTCCAGCAAAGGACAAGATATGTTAGGCAGAAAGCTGAGCGAGGAGGTAAAGAATGCCCGCCACTGAAGGAGATGCGCACATGCTACACTCAGTGTCCGAAACGACGATCTCTGGATGGTGAGTCATTGCGGCTTAGTTAAGTTCGAAGCCCCTATATGATTAACAGGATAGGCACATCAGGCCAGACGAGACATCAGCATGTGCTTGATAGACGTCCAAGAGTTTAGATAGAACTTCATCTGTAACAATGTACGAAAAGATCACACTCCGAACAAGCAAGAGAACAGGAAACGATGACTGGAGGAAACGCTGCCATAAATAAATCAGCAGCTGAACTTGGGGAGTAGGTAATGAATTGAACTCCGAATCTTTCACAACTTTTACTTACTGAGAAAATGCAATATTCGCAAGCAACTGGGAAATGGACTAATATGTACAAACAAGAAGGGAAAGGAGACTCTGCACATGTGAATAGAGGATTAGGTTGACAAGTGATAGTTGTCGTTCTCCGCACCACGAGACATTATTCGTGCTCTAGTTTGAACAAGCCTGATCCTCAGCGACCTATATTTAGCAACTGGGAGTAGTGGATATTTCCGTACTTAATTATGACGGGAAGTTGTCTCCACATCCAGGAAATCTGAAGCCAATGAAACGTTTGAGAGCGATTTTTCCGGGGACGCTACCTTTAACTTAAATTGATCATATATTGTCTGTTTTAGATATCACAACAGTTGCGCTGTTGCTGGATTACCGACACAATCAGACTCGGTCTAAGATGGCTCGCGATAACATCTACTGGGACCTTCCATCAGTCCACGAGAAGCTCAAGGAAGCAACTAAGTACGCTGCCTTAGTCTTACGGATTGCTTCTTGAGCATTATATGCGCAATGCATTTTTCAGCTACTGTGTGAAATACAAGATCGGATGGGTAAATCGGAACTGTTGGCATAAACAGTTCAAGACTCGTTTGTACAGAGGCAATACTATATGTGCCGAATGTCAACCTGAAGCCACTCTACACAGAAGTAATAGTAGGTGAGTAGGGCAGTTTCTGTCTTTCGAACAGTACTGATACGAGTAGTGGAACATTAGGAAAACATGTGTCCTCGTTCTTCTACAAATCTGGCATTTCTGAGTGGAACGGTGAGACTGTTCCATTCACTCACCTGTCTTCTGGTTGTATCTCAAAACAAAATGTTGGGAATGTTCACGTCCTCTTCGGAGGCACAAGTTCTCGAGTTCTGCAACCTTTATCTTCCATTAGGGCAGGTACAGTCCGTAAAATCTGTCAGTAGAATTAGATTGAATAGTAAGAATAACGAATTAGATAAGTGAAATTACCAGTGAGCCGTTTCGCCTCTATCCCTATACGGACAAAATTAAGGTAAAGCCACTCCCAAGGCTCTTCAGTAGGGTGGAGTGGCTATCTATGAAAGAATACCAGAAGATTAACGGCACAGGTTATGTGTAGAAGGCTAGGACTAGGGCTGTCGCGCATTGGGGCAGGTTGCCGGGACCGACCCTTCTGCCGCCTTATTCATGAGCAGACGAGAAGATATGATTTTGAAGAAACACTCTACTCGCAGACGAACAAGAGCTCAGGTCCATTTTCAGGTTCATCAAGAAAAGAAACAAAACGGCAATCTAACAAAGTTATTTGCAATAGGCAGAAAATGAGAAAATGGACAAGTATTAACTAGCACCAGTTCAATATGAGTCATGGGTGGGACATATACTAGAGCAGAAACGGGTAAGGACGTGAGGGCCCCATGTTGGGCCAGGAATGTAGTGAGATATCGGCCCTAGACGACGGTTAGCGAAGTATAATAAAAAACGTGAGAAATTCGACGTCGAGAAAATACCCGCCAGCGGCGGTAAGCGGGAGCAACAAAGCTGCCGCCCTGAAGCGGGACCGTCGACCGATAGGGCGCGGGATCGATGAAGATCAAACCCGCCTTTGACCCATCTTGGGTACGGTATCCCGGCTCTCTTCAGGGCAGGAGCGCCGCTTCGCGACAAGGCCCTTTATACAGAAAATTATGGGCGGGGGGGGGGAAGGGGGCTCTAAGGGCACGATTGGCCGATACATGTTAGTGATCTGTAATCAATGTTCGAGTGATCTTTTTTGCAAACTTTTGATAATAGCTATTTTGTGTAGCTCAGTCAGAATGTTTGTAGAAAATGAATTTGTTATTGAAAAGACATTTGGAAATGGCCCTGTTAATAAGGTTAATGTCGTAATTTAAATCTAGGAGATATTGTGTAAGGTTAATAACACGCTCTTTAAAGTCTATATAAAAAGTATAGGTACGGGAGATCCTGATAGTTTCTGCATAAATGATAGCTATTTTAATATTATCGTTAACGTAAGAGGTACCATGGCAGCATCTATTAACCTTGAAAGTGAAGTAATCTGTTTTATTATACTGTTTACTTACAATTCCATCATATATTATAGAATTATTAATCTTAATGTGCAAATCCAAGAAATTGCATTCATAAGAGGTAGAAAGTTTTTGAGGTGGGCCGAGCCTGCTGCGTGTGTATGAGCCGCTTGTATATGCTAGAGGCTGCGCTCAGCTACCACAGGCAGGCCGCCACGCACGCAGACTCGATAACTTTTTACTTACAAACTTTGTGGGCTGTACGAACTTCTCCTTATTCAACATTGCCCTCATTACTAAGAGACGAGTTATGTATGTTGTGGTTTGTTATGTTATAATATGTTCGGTCCAACATCTCGCCATAGAATCTTCTTCATGTAATTATCATTCTTAATTTCCAGGTGCGCATCCGATCTGGAAGATGGCGAACAGGGATTCTGGAAACTGATCGGGCCAAAATCGTGCAATGGCATGTGGACACGGATCGGAAGAGACGACAATTGTCACTGCTCACAAAAACATCCAGATTTGGACCCGTTCCTACTTGTCTGAGTGTTCAGACCATAATGGCGACAGAAATGCCTCGCTACGGATGTGATCCTTCACTCGTCCAATAGACGAAGCGTCGTTCCTGATACTATCCACTGCTGCTACAACTACGGGTATGCCTTCGTGAAAATGCTTCGCCTAGGCGCAAGAGAAGTCTGCTGCTAATAACGTTCTTTCTCTGAATAGGTTCTCATCCTAACTAGGTCTTTCTTGTCCAGTCTGCATACTTACCGCAGACAGCTCTCCGGTATCTTCCATCATCTTACTCAAGAAGGCTTCAGCTTGTTCATGCATATATGCACAGGTGATTCATACATAATCCGGTTCTCAACTTTTCTTGTTTACACCATTAGAGAGAATTTTGTAATGTACCTACAGTGTACTATTGATACACAGTTGCATACATCCATCAGCGAAAGCACGTCCGTGCGTTTTAGTCCGCCTAATGTACTGGTCCACCGCAAATATTAGAATGCTAGTTAAATTTGTTGCTTATTGGAGAAATACTTTCTTTGACAGAGAAATGTGTGAGTAAGCAATCGTTACATATCCCAGTAAGCTTCAAAGTCTTATTCAATCGTACTAGCTCTAAAGAGGACCTATGAGACATGCTTCTTGACTGTTCATAGACTTGTTTTTTAAGATATGTTATTGAGGATGTCATTAGTACAACTACTCCAGTAACTGGTAGGTTATAAACGAACGAACTGCAGAGCACGTACATTTTTGTGCAAATTTTTGTCAATAATTTATGTGGAGACACTATAGGCATTGCATGTGTCGTCCGTCTGTTCTTCAAGCTGACATGAACTGAATTATGTAGAGCGCCGAATATATCAATATATAGCTTCTCGAACGGGAACAATATCTCATATTTGTTTTATTCATCACAGGTCTCACTCGCTTTGTAATATATCTTCTCAATCGATGACTTTGAAATTGTCTAGCTTATTTGAGTTTACTGCACTCCATCGCATAATACTGTTGTATTTAATCATTTCCCAAATCTTACTTTCTTCTCTTCTCATCGCTTATAGAGCTATCACAAATCCTTTGGCCTTGTCCTTTCGTTATCCGGATCTGTTCGAGGCACTAATTTTGGGACTGTCTCCAACAACATTACTCTTACAATGTGAAAGATATGTAGATATATTCCAATGATGAATGTTACACTGACAGGCAGCTGCACCCTGAAGCACCTCGAACACCGGATTATGAACAGCATTTTCTTGCTGGTCAAGTTCTGACCTGCCACATATTGCTTTCTCATACACACTGCGTTTATGTCATTGCCACATTTTCGGTGACTTACGTTATGATTTTTAGATGGATAAATCTTCTATATTCGTTTGTCTTCTGATGCCTTTATAAAATGCTGTCGAATCTAGCTAGTATATGTGGTGAATGCTTAGGACACGCTCAACAAAATATGATATTCAACCTGGAACTCAATTTACTTTCTTACGTAAATACATTCTCCGATGTACGAAATATGTACTAGACTGGACAATCACATGAATCGCGCTTACAAACACTGGAGTCATTCGTGTGATCACAAGATTGGACGCAATGACATCGTTGCTCTGCTACGGTGGGTGAACGAGTTTCCCTTCCGAGATCTTGTTCCCAAAGCCAGAGCGCGTCTTGCTAAGCCTAGAGCTACCAGGGCCTAAAGACAACGGAACGAGCGAGTTGCGCTGACAATTGCATTTATCTTCCAACAGTTTCATATTATATAGTCTAGTCAAAATGAAACTTACAGGGCTTGTTATGATGCCCAAACTGCAGGACCTTTACATGTTTGCGACAACGTGTACAACCGGTCGAGCACGAGATATAAACCACATGGAACCGCATGAAAAGTCTTTATCAAAAATCCTTGCTCCATCCTGCACCGCCCATCTGTTGGGATGCGCCGTGTCACCTATGCATTATCATAAGTGCTGCGACGCTGCTCAGTTGACGCGCAGTGTACCGTGAGTCAACAATTTTTGAGAAAGACTGTAGGACAGAACTGGGCGCTTTTATCGTCACATCTTTGTCAGACGATCATAATTAGCGAACTCATTTGTAGTAACGTACTAACAGATATACAAGTGTACTATACACACAGAGGCCAAAGATGACTTTCATATTTTTCACAAGGTATTTCGAACAAGAACAACTGGAAGTACCGAAAATTTTCCAGAAAACTTTTAACTATGATGAACGAAAACACAGCAGACATATTAAAAAGAACTTTTGAAATTACAACCAGAAGGATGAAAATAGCTACTACCACGTTTGGTCATATGCTCGACCGCATGGGGCTCACGCGCCAGTGAGCGCGCGTGCCCACATGGTGGTGCGCGCGCAAAATCTGCTTCGTTTTGAAAGTGTTTGTGGGAAAGATGGTTATTCACATGTGATGGGAATGAAGGATATCCCCACTATGTAACTTTTAGATGAGTTGTTGAGATTGTGCGTGAACGAAGACTATTTTAGCCGTGGATCCTCATTATTGGAAAGATCAAAGCTGTCGAGTCTGGGAGCAGGAGGAAGAGGGTAGAAAGTTTATAAGCCGCAAATAGAAATCAGACAGGGAACGTCAATCACGATCGCCATTCCCGTGGCCGCAACATTACGCGGTGCGGTCGAGGCAACACAGCATCCGCAGCGCTCGTCCGCACCGCGTGAATGTTGCGGCCACGGGAGTGGCAATCGTGTCTGACGTTCCCTGTACTTACTTTGGAAAACAGGATTTTTCATAGATCAAGAGTGATAACGGAAGGGGATAGCAACCTAGATTGATTAAATCGGATAGATCAAAACGCAATGGTGGCTCCATTCACCCAACAAAGCCGATGTGTTGGATAGGTGTCGCGACACCGGGTGGCAGATAGGATGACTACTGCACATTGGAAGTAACCATGAACATTGCCTTGCTCCAAGTGGGTTGCTAAGAATCTGTCAACAACCGTTTGCGAGAATTTCCCCGCCTCCCCTAAAAGGTTGAGCTTCATGACATTATGTCTCTTTCGCCATGAAGGATCTTTTATTCATTCCCTGTAATACGGCTCCCTTTGCCTTATCTGGCCTCACATTTGTTGTACTCATTCATGGATAATATTTGTATTATCTGCGTAATATTTAAATAATGAACTGTCACTCCTCTTTTTGTCTTTTAATGTCCTAGTCAGTATTTTCTGAACTTCTTGGTTATCTTTACTTCTAACTGTAATTAAACACCATGACAAGGCATGGGGAAAAAGCAAGCCGAAACGCAGATTCGTTTATTTCTTCAACATTAATGTGATCTACATTCGTATCTATACAGTGAGGTCCGGTAGTGGCATATAGCGGGCGTCAAGGGATATCCTCCTCAATTCTTCCATAGTTTTGCCGTCAGCACACAGCGGATGTCGCAAGTTGTACTAAAACACGTCTATATCCCTAAGCAAACATTATTTCCCAATTCTCAGGCCGCCAGTCAGGCTGATCCGATGGTACGCGCCGCAGCGAGACGCGTTGCGTGCCGCCGAGTCCGCTCTGCTGCCGTCACCTGTATATGCAACATTTCTGCAAAACTTCACTTAGTTCTGCAGAGGAATTGGTAAGTCAATGGTAGAAGTTGGCTCACTTCATGTTGCAGTTCTGTCCAATTTCCTTTGTATTTGACGTTGGAGCGCATTTTCCGCACTACCTTCACGCTCTGAAAATATATGATCAGCTAGTATGTGATCCCACAAAGGGACAGTGGGTTGCAGTGCAGTTTACCCTAGATGTGTGCGAGTGTCAGATGCGGATGCGTTAGGCTTCACGTGCGCCCTGGCTAACATCAAGTATATACCTTTGCTTTTCTTCGATGTACAGGCTCGTTATCGAAGTATCTCCAAGCTGCGGTAATCCAGCGCTGATCGTCAGGTCTGAGTCGAACGAACTCGGCTGAATACTGCACGATATACTGGATCCTCGAAGTTGTTGTGGTAGGCCCCCCAATCGTTGCTGCACGCTAGCAAGCGAGGTCGCGCCAAGCACCTACAAAGCGCAGCAGGCCAGCTGGGCGCCGTTTTTTGAGCGTGTTCGGGATTGTTGTCTGTAGAACGCGCAGACAAAAAAAATTAGAAATTGTCCGAGTTTTCTTTGGATATTTTTTTGCCTCTTGCTGTTGCATGGACTGGGTCCTGCCTAGAATTCGAGCGAATAAATTTGGCGTACAGTAAACTCCAATCGACCGTAGACAAAGGGCCGGAACGCGCACGGCGTTCTCGGGCAGTGACACAGAGGCTCTGCATGCTGGCTCTGGTTGTCTGCCTCTGCTAGCATGCGGAGCCCCTGTGTCTCTACCCAAGAACGTCGCGTCGCGGCCCGCCCCTTATCTACGGGCGTTTGGAGTTCACTGTACATGTTGCCATGCTTGCGATGATCATGTGTTTGGTTGATTTCAACTGAACTGCTGAGGAAAAAAAGCAAAGCAGCAGTCCCAATCACGCTAGAGAACCACAAAGCTCAGGTGGCCTGCCGCGCCGCGTCGGTGGTGCAGCGCGGCCTCGTTTTCAGGTGTACAATAACTATTGAAGCCGCCTGTAACCTGCTCTCTAGGCTTAACGGGTGGTTATATTGTGGCCAATAGAAAAACGACAAATGAAATCTTCACCTAGTTTTTCCCTGTCTGTTTCTTCGATCAATGTACTCAATCCAAACGAGGTATCAGAAGAATGCGGAGAACGTGGCGAGCTTTCGCTGGTTTCCTCGGTTTCTCCAAAAAGTTTCATTTTCGAATGGAAAAAGATAAACTAAATTCTGTTCCTCTCTGACAGTAGTTAACTTGGTCGACTAATCTCTAAATCTATCATTTTATTTACCAAAGTCGTCGTCGGTTTCTTCCTCATCGGCTGAAGAATCTGTTTCGTTAGTAGATGACGTATCTCCGCTTGAGAAGTCTGTGGATGCCAACGTTGTTCCAGAGTGGTAGGAGGACAGCTCGGAAAACGCTCTGAACGTTGGGCTCACTCGAATTCAAGAATTTGGACATTTCAGTTCTCAAATAGAATTGGTTTGGCACTGTTCTTTCCTTTGAATTTCAAATTTTTTTAATCAGCTTTTGAATCAGTCACTTTTTACGAATTTTATGTACAGTCGTCCCTAAAAATACTTGCCTCCGGCATCTACCGCCCGTCTGCTAATCCGCGCCGCGCCTCCTATGCATTATGATCACGCTAAACTGCGCGTCGACTGAGCCACGTTGCAGCACGTATTATATAGTGTGTTCCACCAGGGACAATAGTCCTGGTGAAATTAGAGAGAGAGAGAAATTCCGTGGCTGCGACGTGATATTGCAGTCCGAAAATGTTACCGTAATCCAAAAACATTCATGCAACGGTATAAGAGCGCCTCTTGGAATTGTTGTGATATGTACACTAGTTTTGTTTTAAATAAACGTGCGTATTATACATAGACGCATCCCACAATGATAAAACCAGCTTTTAACAAAAACCATGCTTCTGCGGCGTCACACAGTACGATGCGCCGTGTTGACGATTCTGGCTTGCTTGCGTTTAGCGTAGAGGGACGTCCAAGTTGCCATTTTGTACACAAATACTCAGCTATCGTCGCGTACGGAACGCACTATAAAGCATAGGAGCCGTGGCGCGGCTCAGCAGACGGGCGGTGGATGCCGGAGGCGAGTATTTTTTGGAACGACTGTAGTTGGGTAGCATATGAAGTGCGTCTGTGACTTTGTCTGCAATGACGGCTGCGGCACTATGCTGGTCGGCTGGTGACTGTATCGATCGATGAGAGGACGCCGCAGGAGGCGTCTGGTAGGAGATTTTACTAAGTTACAGTAGGAAAACGAAGGAATCACAATGTACCGTCTGTTTCACCAATCTTGCCACTTGGCAGACTTCCAAGATGAGGTAGGTCTCGCCAATTCTTATAGGCGAGACATGTCTGGACACGTTTCCAGTTACTGTTAGCGCTCAATTTCCATGATTTGACGTGTCTTGTATAGCTACAGACAAGACATTGCGTTGCTCTAATTTTTGAAACAGATAGTATATAAATGCATTAGAATTTACATAGGAAAGTGTAGAAATTAGATCGAAATAGCTGATCAGCCGGCAGACACCATGTCGCAGCCGTAATTGCAGACAAAGTCACAGACGCACTCTCTATGCTACCCGACAGTGCAAATTTAACAACTCTGTTTTGCGTACCATATTCTTTGAAAAAAATGGTACGGGGCTGAAGCAACACCCCGCCTCGATATGCGAAGAAGCCCTTGCTACAAGATACCGAGTAGAATCTACTTACCTCTGTATGCCATCATCTGACTCTTCGGTACTGCTCTGTAAGAACGATGTTCCACCTCTACGTCAAAATCAATATTTTTCCGAAACGAGCACCTGTCCTGAATCCATTTGATGCAACTTTGCCGAACGGACGAATAACCACAATTGCTCGTTTAGACAACAACTATACAATGAACCACACTCAGCTGGAGGTTCTTCAGTAAATATTTTTCGGGTGCGTGTCAGTGATAAGACGATTTCTCTGAGCTTCTCATTTGCCCTGCCTAGATCATAGGCTATTTTCGGCACAAGTGCGACTGGCATCTGAACACTAGAGGCTCCAGTGGTCGACCTTTCGCTGTCCATCCAACACCTGTTTGGACAGGATAGTACAGGAAGCAGCCGGATCGGACGAGAATGAGAACGGTGATACCAGTGAAATGTGTGGATGCGCAGACGATCAGAAAGTAAAGTTTCATGTTGCTTGACGCGTACAAACGTGCCTCGACCATTGAATGCTGTGAGTATAACCTGTTCCACTGCTTATGATAGTTGGGTAAACGCCACGGAGAAGCGGAGTGTGATAAAGTGCGCAGAAAATGAAGAGAGTCAACGGAAAGTATGTACACAAATTCTCAACTATCTACTGTTATGCGTGTCACGTCGGCATTCGTGCGTCCTACCACGCGGAAGTTACTTGCGCTTGTGCATTTCACCGGGTCTGTGTTAGCTGGCGCGTCGTCGTCTTGCGAAAGCGTGCAAGTCATCTGAGTCCGCAACTGTGATTCGAGTTTTTCCAAAGCTAGGTCGTGATTCTCTGTGTTCCTTTAACATTTGTGATATGCTGACAGTGTGTGCCACTACAAGCGGCTTAACTCGAAGTCCAGAATTTCGACGGGTGCTGCTTCTAGGAGAGGTATGAAGTTGAAAATTCATATCATGTTGGATCTTCGAAGATTTCTGGGCTGAAAACAACTCCCACTACTTTATTACGCCGTCTAACAACATCGATGCAGTGCAACCTGACCCTTCAAAGTGGACGATTACGTGACACACGGGCAATACGCTCGCGACCGCTCGCGTCTAACAGAACAGTGGAGTCGGAAGAAATGAATAAACTCGTCCGAAAATCTTTCAATAACGATGAATTTGTGGTAATTCATGCTTTAAATGTACTAAAATGTGCTCTAATATGCTCTACAAGCCGCGATGATGCCTCGATTCATTTGTATTCAGCTATAAGTCTGGTAAACTTGCTCTTTAAATCGGGGTTCGGACGAGTTTGCAGACAACCCATTTGAACGGCGAAATTTTCGAAATGCGTTCGAAAATTTCGCTGTTTGCTGAACCTTTTTGCTGTGCTGAGGGTTGGGAAGGGTTTATGTTCCTGTTTTTCCTGTACTTTTAAACATCTCTAGGTGTCCCTTGGGAAATTTATGAATAGTAGCTGCTTAGCCTTTATTACTTCCGATATTTGGATACAATTCAAGAAATGTTTGAGTCTCCTTTATTTTCTCACCTCTAGGCGCTCATTGTTGGGCATTAACTAAGGGTTTAGTTGTAGCATCGTGCATTCTCCATCCCAGTCTACCCTCATCCAGCTTTGGAACTTGGAACCTTCTTTTTTTCCGCTCTGATTCGTTCTATTTCGCCTTTATGAGTGCAATAATTCAGACTTTGCAGATGAAGTTCTCTGCAGACGATCTCATGTTGTCGTTTGACGAACTTAAACCCTTCAGTGACGTCCTCCACGACGAGACGCAGCTCTCGAGGCTCCATAAGTTCTACAAGGTTAGCCCTAGTGAGGTCTTCCATCACAGTTTAAGTTTTCTCAATAAAAAATCTTTAAAAGAGAATTCCTTCGCATTTTTCGCTATTTTCTTTCAGAATCTCGACAAGCACGACGACGCCAGTCTCTTGAAACATGTAATAGTGGCTGTTGCTTGTATGGAAAACTGTCTACAGGCTGAACCACCACTCCTAAAGATGCTACAGAATTGTCTCGTCGAGTAAGTGAATTTGGAAAATTTTAATTACATGTTGTTGCTTGTAAATTCTCATACTTATTTGACTTAGGCTAACATCGCTTATCGAGAAGACGAAGGAGGTGGTTTCGAGGAATTGCACTGACATTGCAGTTGGAGTTTTATTCAAATACAGTGGTGCCTTGCTTCATATACAGGAAGATACTGATTCTGAGGTTTCTATAAAGAAGTTTTTTTTTTGAAAAATTGTTCTTTCAACCGCTTCTTTCCCGAGTTCTAGAACCTCCAAACGGCCGTAAACAAGGGGCGAGACCGTAGCACGGGCACCCTGGTTCTCTGCTGCACCCGGGCAGTGGGGCTGCTGGGCAGAGACAGCGAGGAAAACCGGTACGGCTGCTCGCAGAGTTTCGGAACAAGCTTGCGCATATTGACGTTGCCATTGCGCGTTGGTAGATCGCCGATGGAAAGGATAAATGCCCTCAGGATTGCCACAAACGCCAAAACGCGCGCAAGCGCGTTCCGGAACCCTGCGGGCAGCCTGCGTCGTGATTTCCCACTGCCTCGGGAGGTGCAGCAGACAACCAGAGTGCGTGCGCCGCGGTCCCGCCCCTTGTCTACGGCCGTTTGGAGCTCACTATTATCATTGCTCATTCAATTCATTAATTGCATATTCCATCTTTCTTTGTCTCCGGCAGTTGTCCTTCACTTTTTCAAAAAAAAAAATTATTTCAGCTTGTACTGTTTCTAAATGCTGTTGCTTATCACTACCTTTACTCTGCTTTGACACCAGATGCAAAGACATCTGCGTGGGTTGCTTTACAAGCACTTGGTGAGTTCGACAAAGTATTCCATGTCCTTTTTTACTTTCATTAATCAGTTATGTCCGAACCTTCTACTTACGCATTGTTTGCAGAAGCGGGCGCTGCCATCACATTTAGTTACGTCATCGAAAACGAAGCCATTGAGCTATGCAAGCGGGATGATGTGAGTGATTCAAAGAGAGCAGCATGGCTAGCATTTTCAGTGATTTTTTTTTGAAGAAAAAAAAATCACTGAAAATGCTAGCTATGCTGCTCTACGTTTCATCCTTTTCTCGTGCTTTCATTCTTCCTTGTAGCTTTTTGCGCAGATATTATCATATCTTAGATTTGCGGTGGTGGTTCTATTTCTAAAAAGTTTTTTCTGTGCTCACGTTTCCTTTGATTTTATTTGATTTCAGTTGGCCGAACTATGTGTTGACAGTTTAATACCGTCTGATGGTAGAATTCAACGGCTTCATGCTGGAGTATTTCGTGATGCTATCGCCACAGCTCCCACTGTTTGGCCAGCAATCACTGTTAACCAAATAACGAAGTTGTTTGAGAGTATGTTCTTTTCTTCAGAATTTTCAGTGTCTTTCGGCTTCTAATTTGTTCAATCACTTCCTATTTATGTCAATTTTTAAATTGAATTACGTATATTTTAGGAACAGTTCCTGTGCTTGACAAGCCTGATGTTTTACGCATGATTATGTGGATGATTGGCCATGACAGTACTTTTGAAGAGCGTGAGTTGACAAGAAATTCCATTAAATGTAAAGACTGTGACCTTTTATTTCTGTGTGTTTAAAATCTGTCGCTTCCCCACTCACTTCTCTTTAAAGTCTCCTTATTTGACACTGTGCTGTCGAAGACTCCACTGGATGGGAGTGGCAATCCGGACTCTGCTAATCTGACGAGCACCGACGTCAAGGTCTGTAGAACAGTTTGATATTAATTTTCAATTTCTGTGGAAAACAAAGTTAGTGTTGTTTCAGTGCTTCCTTTTCACATTGTCACTTTGGAGCGATTCTTTGGCAGACCCTGCTCCGGTACCAGCGCGCCTTCGAATCAAGGCCGATCAGTTTAACTGCTGGAAGGCTGTGTGCCAGTTAATAAGCAGGTTGACGCCTTTTCTGACTTCTTCTGATGTTCATCCTTAGTCAGGGTCAAGCGTACAATGGTAATTTATCAAGAGGGGTCGCCTCGTGGAGTGTCAGAGGGGTCGCCTCCTCCTGCACTCCCGGGGTGGTAGGCTCGAACCAGACTCGACGGCGAGCAGCGTTGGGGCGCGTCGGCTTCCACGCGCAGCATGCGAATCGATCGCCGCGGCCTCGTCCGGCTTCGTGGGGCGGCGAGCGGCGGCCGCCGCGAGCACAAATTAGGCCGACCATACCTTGCGCACTGCAGCGTCGGCCGGCTGCGCGGCGCGTCGACGCGCGTCGACGCCCTAGGAAGCCGAACCGGGCCGGCTTCTTCGGGCGTCAAGCGGCGTTTTGAGGGGAATGCTGGAGTTATTCAAGTGAAACACTACATCTTTCTTATCCGTATGGGTAGCGATGAAAAATGACCGAAGAATATAGCTGAATACATGATCATTTCCTCAAAAAAAGTTATTTTGAAACAAATGGGATCCGAAATGGAAGATTGATGATTGTAAGCAGATGAGAATCAAAGGAGAAAGAATCCGAACAAACATTAGCATCAGTCATTGATGTCTCAGTCCTCGGGTACTTTTGCATTGAGATTTGACCTGAGAAATTATGCGCGGGCATTTCTCGCATTGATTGCTATCGCCTAGAGCGAATCCTTAGGGGATATATGTGACCGGCAATCTATACATTGCCATTACACCGATATTGTGCTTTCCTTCCATCTGTTCCTGATTGGCACTGTAACATCTAATCCCACTTAATAATTGAACCAAGTGTTTTGAAAAAAAGTTCAGTTTGAAAGCTTTGGGAACATTTATAACCCTGTAGAAATGTCCCCATACATTCTTTTGGTTCTTACAAACATTTTATACGACTTTGTAAGCTCTTTTGCTGACAAACTTTGATTTTTGAGTTTGAGGCGTATTAGGTTAATGACAGTCGCTCGACGCTGCGTGACGCCTAAGGAAGCCGAGGGGCCGGCCGACGCTAGCGTCGCCCATACCTTCGCCGTCGACTCTGGTTCGAGCCGTATGACGGCAGCAAGGTAGGGAAGTACAATTTAATTTTAAATTTTCCTGTAGTTAGTTATAGTTTCCATAACATTGACATTATTATTGTTAACATAAATGTAATACTTAGTGTTGAATCACCAACATCCTAAGTAGCGTCGGTTCAGTGGTAGTCTGTTTCCCACAAACAAGACCCTGGTTTGATTCCTCGCGGTAGCGGTGCTTTTGCAAACACTCCAGCATGTTCTCTCTTTTTAATAAGAAACATAACAAGAGTAAAATCCTTAGTGAGCATTTTTCCTTAAGCATTGACGTTTTATTTGGCTGCAAATTCAATGCTTCGGCCAAATAATGGTGCAGCTTAAAATGCAATTTCATAGATGGTGTACTAACCACCTTCGGACAGCACATAGTGTCCCAACACTGTGTAGGCGCTTTTTCGGAGTCAAACCTTATCGTTATGCAATATCCCACTTCTTCTCATTCGCTGACACTATTTTTGAGGCGATAAGACTACATGCGACATGAGCATAAATTTTCCTAAATTCCAGGTTTATTACCACTCAATAACTGCCAAAATCAGAAGGCCATTTAAAAAGAGACCTACTGCATATGAAAGAGCAGATCTTCCTCTATTGTAATGTGTGAAAACTATTCCATCTTACAAAATAACTATGGAGTTATTCACCTTAGAATAATAGCACTCTCCCGAACTTGCCAAAAATTAGATCATCTTTCAAAGGCTTTTTTCTTAGCTTATTTGTTGAGGCTGACAAAAACATAAATATTATTCTTAAAGAGGAGATCAAGCTCTATGTCTCTGCAAAATTTCAGCTCTCTAGCTTACCTGGTTCGGGTGTTATTCCGTTGGTAAACTGATGGTAAACCGTTGGTAAAAATGGCAAATTTCCCATCTTTTTACCAACGATTTGACACCCTAATTTGACCCCAATAAATAAGGTTTTTCAGAAACAAAAGTAGTGTACCAGAAAGCGCAAATCTTCCTGAGATCAGAACGAGTTGAGCCCTTTTCCCAGGTTACATGCCAACCCTTTTTAAATTCGTGACAAACAACCATACATTTACATGTGTACGATTCTAACTCTGAGTCAAACAAAGCCAATCACGCACTGATTTTACCGCTCAAAATTGATCGTGACTATTTGATTTTGTTCGAACACATGGATATTTAACGTCTGAGCCCCCACATATATTTTTGCATTTTGCAAAAATTAGGCTCGGGCGGGGATCGAACCCTGGACCTGTTTGAGCACGAGCACGACTTATCTGTCACTCCAACTGCCTACGAAAAGTTCCTAGAATGTGCGACAGACACATGTTTGACAACTGGACTACCTATTCCTACTACCTCAACAACTGTTGAGGTTAATTGATAAAATTTGAAAATCAAAGTTAAAAAATTGATTTTAAAAATTAATTTAATCTAATAAGTTTTCTACGTACTTTAAAAATTGCTAATATATAATAATTTATAAATATATTATCATATATTTATAATATATAATAACTAGAAATTTGAAAAAAATGTTGAAAATACTGGAGGGGGGTCGCATTTTCCCAGTCTACACGGGGTCCATTTTTTACCAAGGCCACGCTTGACCCTGTCCTTAGTTGAATGCTGTGTTTATATCTTGTAAGTTTCAACAAAAGCTCTGCAGAAAGCCTGAAGCCGAAACTGTGAAGTCAGTGTTGTTGCGCTCAAGGGTTGTGGACTCGGTGAGATTGCGTCACCGTGTTGTTTCTCTGAGGAGGCTCTATGAGGTCAGTTCATGTCACTTATAACGGCATTCCGGGGAGGGGTGGCAGGTGCCTCCAGAGGGTTGCATGACAAGAGATACGCTGCTGGGCTGTGATTGGTCGATTTATGAGCAGCGCCTAGAACAGACAGACAAGTTTTCTAAGCTCGAGTGAGACAGATGAATAGCTATCGGAGCCGTCAAACTGTAAAGAGATGGCCAACGATTTCACTCATTTCGTCGAAGGACCAGCCTGGATTTGAGAAACATACGTCTTCGGCATGGTCGCGTCGAGGCGTACGCCTTGACAGCCGCCCATTTTTTTTTTTGATGGAGAACTGTGTCATGGCTGAGAATTCTTTGTTTATTCCATTTGGAGAAGCTTAATTATAATTTATGCATTATATCTGTGTAATTCCTAACAATTTATGATTTTTAAGGTCTTTCGTTGGCTAGAATTCAACGTGAAGAATGACCAGTGGCTGACACTTTATGCAACAACTATAAACGACGTTATAACGGGGTGAGCTTTTGATATATTGTTTCACGTGCTCTAAAACACCCGAGTAGAGGTCATATTGCTAGGGAATATGCTACTTGTTACCTGATTTTCATGCCTCATCTAAGCTCGAAGCCATTGAAGAAGAGGAGGTTGCGTCGGTTTTGTGCCATAGATCCATTGATTACTCGTTCCACGTGCTTCCATTTATGTTTGAAACTTAATTAACTAACGCACGAGTTAACCATCCAGCTTCCTAAAGCAACTTTTTCCCTGCAACTCCTCAGTTTTCGTGCGTATAACATCTATTGGGACTTCGCTACATGGTCTTTCAGGGAAATTTCAGAGGTCGAATGGCTAGTTGTATTGCTTAAAGTTGCCACTTTGTAGGCGCAAAATTTCACCAACGTGTGGAATGAATTACTGCCGGCCCAGAGAATTATACCCTAACTCGACCAGACTCTGGGCATTCAGAATACTCCTGTGTTTACATTGATCGTCCTCCATTTTAGCTACTCCAACCTTGGGTTCGATCTAGGCATCTTTTCGCGTCATTCCCTATCCATCAAATCTTTACCTTACCTTTGTTTTCTTTGAATCATATCTATCATACATTCACGTTCACTTTTTTAGAGTTCACTCACATCGCAGAAAATGCGATGACCTCTTTCCAGATGGCAATGAAGTTGATACAGATCTAACAGTCGATGAGGTAGATCGAATTGAAGAACACGTGTCAAGGTTCACACAGTTTTTCTCGTTTTGGTTTTACATGAAAAGAATTCCATAAGTGACATTTAGATATATGGCGTCTCAGCTGTTGTGCAAAGGTGATTTCGCTGACGCAGAACGACTGCTTGTTTATGCAAACTCGATAGATAGTAAAAAATTGTTGATCAAGGTAATTTCAATTTCATGGTCTATTTTTGAACGTTTTAGTTTTCCTACTCAAATTGATGAGCGCATTTTCTAAAAACATGTTCAGGTGTACCAAGATTGGCTACAAAAAGGTATCTTGGGAGATCAGGATCGCAGCCAGCTTCTGAAAAGAGTTCGAGACTTGCAAGTACGTTTACAAATCTCTATAATACCTTATGTTGGCTTTCTGAAATCGTTCCTGTTGAATTGTTTACTAATTTTTACTGTTATCAAAACCGAACATTTCGTTTAGAGCGAATGTCAGGAACACGATCTGCGCGAGCGGTCGCCATCGACGAACTCAGCCGCTTCGGTTACAACAGGTAAATTGAACTTCGTGCTGTGAAGCTTTCACCAGAAAGTAGCTATAAATTTGTCGTCTTTCAGCTGGTGATAATGTCATTCCCGCCATCACACCTTCTACCCGGAAAATTCTAGTGGACGCTTGTACGAACACACCGAACCGTGCTGACAGTGTGAGTTCACTTAGATGTTGCAGTTCGCCCCTAGTAGAATTTGCATAGTCTGAGAAAAAATGAATAATTTCACTACAATGAGCGTCGATGGCGGTGACCCATCCGCGGCCTCGACAAGGACGCCGCGCAACCGCACCGCGAGAATCGATGTCATGTGCTGCCGTTATGCTATCTGTAGCTTTAAAAGCACTCGGCTGACGACATCGATTCCGGCACGCGCGACGCGGTTGCGCTGCGTCTTCGCCGGGCCATGGATAGGTCACCGCCATCGACGCTCACTGAAGTTATATTTGCCTAGCTATCTCAGAATGAGCCTGAAAGGATTGCGTGTTGGGTGGCGAGGGAGAAACATTGTTTGCGCAGTCTAGACGGGCACCCACCCAGCGATTGCACGTTCAGGCTTTAATAGTTCAGATTTAGCTAAAGCAAGGTCTAGAAATACGGATAAGGTGGAGATAAGCAGTCTATAGATCATGTAGACATCCTTCATGGTCTAAGTATGGTCGATGTGTTTCTCTATATCATTTTTTTGGATTATACCCAGTTCCTTATGTGGCAATGTGCAATATACAGGGTGACAACAAAGTCTTTGGCCATACTTTGCAAGGCATAAAAATGCTTGTAGGTTAGACAAGGGAACCAAAGTTTAGTATGTGTTTGCCCAATGCAGAAGCTCCAAAAACCACTATTAAGATTTCGAGCAAACCTCCAGCATTTCCGATATAGGCCTCAAAACCCTCGCGAACCGCATAACCGTGAGCCCGCACCTCCTCAGGATGAATTCAACCCTAC
Source organism: Ancylostoma ceylanicum (assembly GCA_000688135.1). NCBI lineage: Eukaryota > Metazoa > Nematoda > Chromadorea > Rhabditida > Ancylostomatidae > Ancylostoma > Ancylostoma ceylanicum. Next base: position 36,804 of record JARK01001477.1, read on the forward strand.
AACTTCCACAGGATTTCAGCGATAGGTCCCATAATTTTACAGAAGCAAGATAAAGGACTGCACTATAAAGCAACTATGCAGGTATATCCAGATATGTTGGTATTAGGGAGTATGAGGGATATTCCGTGAATGTGTCATCGTTGCCGAAATGACCTCACAACCAGTGTCTCATCGATTTTTCTCTAAAAGCAGTTACAAAGTTGCTTTAAAGAGTACCTTCAAATCATATTATGTGGGGTTGGAAATTAGCAACACGATGCAATCACGGGATCCTCCTTTGATACTTTGAGCACTGATTTCGCCTCTGTGTTTTCGCGAAAACCGCAACAGATGAACACCTGGTGGTTTCTGCTCCAAAGAAGGACAACAATAGGAAATATTCCCAGCAATGAAACTGCCTTCGCTTAAGGTCATTTTCGAAAAAATATTGCATTTCAATTTGTTCTCTACCAAAATTTTCTGGCAAGAAATCATGGCAGACCTCATACGGCGGCCACGCTGATGGCGCGCGCACCACTTTCAGGACTAAATACACCCCAGCTGCCGATATCTTCGCTGCAGAAACCTGTACTTTTGGTGGAATACAGAGGACACTTTGGGCATTATTCGCAACATTTTTCATGTCGGTTCTCTTTTGCAGGAGAATGTTACACCAACTAATGCGGTGGAATGTAGCCATTGTGGATAATTCCTTTCAAAAATTATCTTAGCCAATACTATGGCTCAGATGACGTAGGAGATGCTCAATTTTGAATAAATCTGACGCACTTCAACATTTTTTCTGCGAAAAGTGACAGAAGATGGGAGAAATAGAACTCTCTGCCATGCTCTGTAGGAAATGAGCAATCGCATTTTCGCACTAGTTTCCTTTCTGATGCTGCCATTTTACTCAAAGGCTTTGGCACTGTGTCAAATACTAACGATATGTTGCCAGCAACATATGCAACACAACCAACAGCATTGCCCCTAGTTGTTTGTTATAGTTGCCAGGGAAAAATTCTGTGGAACTTTTGGCCAAAGACTTTGTTGTCACCCTGTACAGTGAGCGTCTATGGTGGTGCGTCTTTCGCGGACTCGGGAAGTACGCAACGCGACCTCGCCGCTCGCGCTGGAATTGTCGCCGCGACAACAAACTATGAGATTTTCTTGATAGTTAACATCAAATTTGATGAAAGACTATCAAGGGAACCCCGATTTGCCACTGCGGCGGCGATTCCATTGCTGAGCGGCGCGGCTGCGCAGCGTGTTTCCCGTGTCCGCGAAAAATGTACTCAGTGTAAGGTTCATTTCTTGAATCATATTATTTCAGTCGCTGCTATCACAAGGTGACGATGCTTCGTTTTTCTCCGTAAGAAGTGAGCGAACAAGTGTGGGAGCAACAGAAGAATCGTTTGCAAGCGCCATAGCCAGTCCATCTGGCAGCTTAGTGAAATCTCCACAAGCCCCGCCTACCCGAACAATCCAACCAGCATCGCCACTTGTCAGCAGCCAAGTTCAACCGCAGCAGTTCAGAGATGGTGCCAAAACGCAGGAGAATACATCGCTGGCTACCCATTCTGCGTCGATAACGATTTCGACGACGGTGACAACACAGTTCGAAGACGTGGTTCTTCCAGAAAATCTGAGCCACTCACCACTTGCACCGTCGAAGTCGGGTGTCATAGAAAGTCCAAGCGTTATAGTCAAGAATTCGACGATCTCAACTGTAACAGGGTCTCCGGTACCTATACTGGTTACGAAGCCACCGTTTGGTCCACCTGTGGTCAACAAGGAAGCTGCCGCGTCGTTCTGGAAGAGTGGGAAATCCGGCGGTGCGCCTCTCTTTGGATTGATGAACAAGCCTGGGGCGACTGTACAACCAGCTGTTTCACCAGGTGCTACTGTTTCTACAAAAGGTGTTCCTGGTGCTGCAGCTACGATAGTGACATCGACACCAGCTGTGCCTGTAATGCAGCCTCCTTTTGGAGTTCTGCAGAGTAACGTGCCAATTGTTGCACAGCCCAGATCTAGTGGAGAGCTCGGAATGACGCCTGCTTCATCTACCTCTGTGTTTGGCGGATCTGCACAGGCACTTCATGTCCCTACCACTACTGCCTCAGTCGGAGGGTCATTCTTCCTCAGCAGTCCTCATTCTGCACCGAGCCTATCCCAACAATTTTCTGCTGTACCGAATCCTTTGGCGCCTCAGGCACCATTTGGCTTTGGTTCGCCACTATCTAAGCCTCTTACCGCGACCCAATTGCCTAATGTGAGTTTCCTTTGATAACGAAAACAGAAGAACGAATCCGTAGTCACGCTATTCAGACGCCGAATTCCTTTGTGGGCCCGACATTTGGGAATACTTCATCATCCGCGGTGGATATCAATGCCGTGAGCGATTTTAAGGACGAGGAGGACGAAAACTGTACTTTTTTCCTTCTTCATATTCACTGGGAGTGACACAATATTACTTGCTCTGCGCCGAAATCTCAAAACCAAAGATTTCTTTGAAACTCCGCCTAAAGGGGTTATTTGACATGCTGATCACGAATATCGCACTGATTTTGCACGGTAATCCCAATTTCGTTGGGTAATGGAAGGGTTAGGGTAAGTATGGTACCTCACAGAATCTCCTTAATTTTTGTCTACAGGTGTTAGTTGACATGCTGATCACAACTATCACATTGATTTTGCACGGTAATCTCATCTCTGTAGGTTTACGGCAGGGTACTTATCCTAACCCTACCGTAACCCTACAAAAATCGGGTTACTGTACCGAATCAATGTGATATTTGTGATCAGCATGTCAAATAACCCCCCTAGACGAAAATTTAGGAGATTCTGTGAGGTACCACTCACCCTAGCCCTACCGTAATCTTACAAAAATAAGGTTACTGTACAAAATCAATGTGATATTCGTGATCAGCATGTCGAATAACCCCCTTGGACGGAGTTTCAGAGAAACTTTTGGTTTTGCGACTTTGGGCAGAACAAGTGGAATAGTGCCACTGAGAGTTTATAATATTAAGGATTTATTCCAGTTTGCGATGACCTCTTAATCGAAATATGCCGGAAAAGGCTAGAGCGCCTTGGAAAAAAGCCGGTTACAAGAGAAGTTTGTCCACTTTTTTCCTCCTTTCACTGAGCTTGAGAGTTTACATTAATTCTTACAGGTCAGTGTAGACGATATGGGTGTACTGCAGCAGAAAATCGCTCAAATCGAAAAACAGATGAGGACTGTTCAAAGTCAGCTGCATGTAAACACAGACATGTATGTTGTGGAGCTTCTTGTTTTTCGTTTCTACTAAGCGCGTTGATTTTTTTTCGTTCTCAGACCACTTTCGAGTACTGCCTATGTTGCTACAAGATCAGCGCCAACCCAAGCGGAGCTAATCAGAGTGAGTTCAGTGCTAGTTTTTCAAATTACGATGCGATTTTCGATCAACAGAACTTTGAACATGGCCAATTCAGCAGCATCAAAAAGAAGCTTTGCGTGAACTCGAGCAGCAGGTCGCCAAATATGTTGATCCTGCGGGCGAGCAACATGCTAATACTTCAAAAGGTATCGGTACGCTTGTGAGGGGCTTTCCTGACGTTCATATTTAATGAGTATTGTTGCAATTTAAGAGTCGGTGTCCTGTCCTGACCCAATGAACTTGTTCCGTGGCCTTCTAATGGTGAATAACGCTGCAGGCACAGCAAATGCTTCCAAACACAGTGGTGACGCTACAAAGCCTACATCGTTCAATAGTGGTTAGTGTCTTCTTTTGGTAACCCTTTTTTAGTCGGAAGCTTTTTGCTTTTTGTCAAGGGCTGGGTTGAAGTTACCCAGGGTAAACTTGGTGACTCACGTGTTAACGATGGATAAATTTGTTGGCTGTTAACACATTTACCCTTGGTAATCTCAATGACACATGTGGTCACAGGTTACTTAGGCTTTTCAGGGTTGCCATCACTTGGTCAGCAGAAGTCATATCCGTTCGATAACCCTCTGTTGAAAATGGAACAGAGTAAGTGCCTTTCTTGCTCTTGCTAACGTTTTATTACGGGAACGAAGAAAGGTATAGGTGGGAAAAAGGACAGTTTATACTTCATGCGTGTGTCAGTCGCATGTCAAGCGCACACATCTGTTTGCGGAGGATTTCCCTTGAAGATCTATCAACGCGGCGATGATATCCTTAGTCAGTCAAAGTACAGTCTATAAAATCAGTCGGTAGAGGCGCGGACCTAAGCGTGCGTGTGCGCCGCGGCTGTAGTGTGAGAACAACGGTTCACAACGGCAACAGAAGGTACAAAAAACTATGTGTGATCACAAATGGAACTAAAGAGCGCTGATCCAAGCTTAAAGTAGCTGAATAGCGGTCTAGTTTAACCGGCACGGTCCAGCCGCTACGCGCACGCGTCGCTGAGTTCGCGATTCTACCGATGGAGTTTCTAGACTATGCTGTGTAGCCGTTGCGAATAGCTGCGAGGCTGCAAGTGCGTACGTTTGCGTTGCGTCTGCGCCGTGCCAGCGTTGCAACTGCTCAAACATCCGCCGAATTGAAGTTTCATGTTATTGAGGCTCGGATTGCTAAAATGGGCGGATTTGGGTGGCAGTCCAATTGCTTTTCTGCTGCTATTCGGTGGCTGTTGGATTGCTGTTAGGCAACTATGGAAAAAAGTGAATATCAACCCTTTAGCGACCGAATAGCAGCCAGACAGCAACTGGAATGACGCCCCAACCCCGCCCATTTTAGCAATCCGAGCCCCAATGACATGAGGCTCCAATTTGGCGGATGTCCGAATGGGTTTAACCTTCATTAAGTAGACGCGCGCGAGTCATGCACATGCATCTAGTATAAATTACCTTTAAAACAATCCTGAAGTAAGTGTGTTTTCCTTTGAACTCGTTAAAATTGGCCTTTCCATTCCAATTATGTTAAATTGTGCATTTAGTGAGTCGACATCCAGGATGCAGTGGTGTCTGCTTGGGATGTATGGACGATGAGACGCAAGATCGTGCTCTACTCGCACTAACTATGCTGTCAGAAAAGTGGAATGCTGAAACTGACTCAGATACTGACACCGAATAGAATTGATTGTGAAGAAGCAATGTTGAATACGGTTTTGTGATACTATAACTCATTTTGCTAGGTTTATCACTGTAAAATAGAGATTTAGAGAAGTTTTATTTGTTTGTTCTTTTTCTGTGAATAGGAAGACGAGTTTTTTTTTTTGTTTATCATGAATAGTAATGTACACAGTTTAAATTGTCGTGGTTGTGAAGTAAGTACTACAGTAGATTTATTAACAAGCCTTGAACAAGAGAAAAAGCTAACAATATGTTGCGGGGGACTCACGCAGGACGTGCTGAATCGCTAGGCCCGCGGATAGAAGCGGTAGGCCCGCGGGTACGAGCGAAAGGTCCGCGGATGAACGGGAATAATCGCGGGCCTGTATTGCAAGCCGCGGGGTTACCTAAGGGCCCGCGGGTGTAGAGGGGAAGAGGGAGCATGGACTGGTCGGCTGGATAAATCTGGGTGGCCAGAAATGACCAGATCGTAAAAAAAGGAACAGTGAGGATTTATTTTTTAGAGTATTGCTTTTGAGTACGATTTTCTACTGTCTTGCGGGCTCTCCAACCCTTTTTGGCACCTGAATGCTACTAATTTTTGCCGGAAGATTCGAACCAACTTGCCTGTCAGAACCGTGGATTGGTAGTCCGCTGCTCTATCCACTCGGCTATCCGTGCTGATGTCAGAATGGGTTCCGAGCCCACCGATCTACCTTGTCAGCCACATTGCGGACAAGGGCGGAAACCCAGCAGCCATACCCCCGTGGATGGCGGTTGCCTCGTCGCCCGCGACTATGGGCGGACTTCCCGAAGCGAATCCTGGGTGGTCGGTGGTTCGGCCGCATGCTATGAACCTTCGGCTGTTCCAACGATCGACATGATCTGATCTACATCGTGACCAAGTCGCCAAGCCATTGATTTTTTTGGGATTGTGCGTCAAGTGAGACGCTGCTTCTGTAGCTGCACTCAACACTATGAGAGCACAGATTTTTGCATTTGAGGACACATTTGAAGGCTCGAGTTTATGCAGGTATGAATATTTGGTGTACAGATCTTAGCCAATAAATCAATAGGGACCAACTTTTGGGTATCGGCTCTCTCGAGCTCAGCAGAGGTTGTCGTTCATTTCCCGGCCGGAGTTATCGATTTTTTGAGTCGATCACACCGATTTTATCGATTTTCTTTCATGTCCGCGCAGAATTTTCCGGAAACATGCCTCTCTGATCCACTAAGGACACAGATCACAGATATAACGAGCATTTCTGGGAGATCACTGATTTATTGATTCTATCAGATCGACCTTCTTTGTCCTTCGTTAGTCAAAATTTGACCAACGAAGGTTACCTACTGTGGTGATCACAGAAACAGCCAGCATATCTTAACAGGCATTGATCTATCGAGTTCTTTTTTTCGTTTTTGACCCTGAACAGATCAAATAGATGTGCAAGGTCTCCTCAACACGCCAGTTATAAATTTGACCAGCAAGCAGCACAGAAATCGTGATCTACTTAGGTTTTTTCGAGAACAACCATTGCTGACTGCCTTATACCTTATTATGGCTATATTAAAGGCAAGGTCCGGGCAGAATTTCATCTCCTGGATTTTTATTGAATTCGTCGCCCACGGCGACGCCTTGGGCAGAAACAATCGAAAAAACCCTGAAAAAGTCCCACAACGGGCGGTTTCCATCGACCAATTCTGGTATGGCGTTTGCAGGTTTGCAGCGGCCGTGCTTCCAAAGAACGTTGTACGGCGCGCCCACATGTTGTCTATTGTGGCGTTGTAGGAAAAAATTCATTCTCGAGGGACTGTATGATCCGTTTGATGAGAGTGGTCCCAGAAAGAGTTCTCTAAGTGTCTATATCCATGCACTTCATCCATCTTTGTCCATTGTGTGCGAGAGCACCCTTTGTGAACTGGAGCATGTTTTCCTACGGCTACCGTAATCCTCGAACATTTGGCCCCATATCTTGTGATAGAGCTCACATAAAGCTCTCAAACTTGAAATACGTGCTACAGATGTGATTTGGACTCTAGGGAACAAAAAACCTGGATGGGCAAGATTTTGACCGGACCTTGCCTTTAAGGTCACGTTCTTCTTAAATAGTATCGATTTATTGATTTTTTTCCTCTAGTTTTGCTACAAGCTCGATCAGAACACATGCACAGGGGCTCTTCTACACTCAGATTACGATTCTGCCAGAAATTTTGCACTAAGTGCTGCTGAGCTTAATAGATCATAGATTTTTGCCCACGTTCCGCACAAAACCCCATGAAAGCATAGCTATGAGCACTATCGCACCGATGTGAACGTCTTCGCCTATGATCACAGCGACACCACCAGTGATCACAGCGACACCACCAGCACCAATTTAAATTTAGTGATGAACGAGGAGTCAATTCGAGGAGAATTAGTTACGCCAGCCTAATTTCTCAGTTTCTTTCTCTGCTGAGACAAAGTATGTACAGTATGTACGTTGTTTCTAGTCACTCCATAAAAGTTTATTACAAAACTAACAACTCAAAATGAAAAAAAAATACGACCCGTATGCCAAGAGGTGCTTTGAAAGTTGAATAATCACAGGTATACAAAAGCTGCCTTAAGTGTTTTTCTGAATCTTATTAAACCTCACCTCGCACAGTAAAGGAATATGATCACTTGGTGCTACTTTTGAGGGTATTGCACCATACTTCGTGAGCAACTCGTGAGATGGTCGTGGCGCAATTCGATGTAGCTCAGCAGAATCCGTCCAAATGTAGTCAAGACAACCACAGAAGCCGCGCTGAACTCCGTTTTCATCAAAGTATCTAGTGTAGTTCGTAATCTCCGTGCCGGTTAGATTCCTCAGCTTCTCACCCGACGGTAGCAACTGAAAAAAATCAGGTGTCCAAGTCTTAAATCATGCATACTTCCCAATACAACGGAACAGAAACAAGCACAGACTCTTACCATCAGATCTTCCGGTACTATATTTTCGTCCAAATTCCACCACGGCGACGACTTTGGTAAAACACCCTGGAAAAAATTTTCCTCGGGTAAAATTTGTTCAATATTATGTAATGTGTCCAATTATCCAGAGAACATTTCCACGGCAAATAATTTTAATAATGAATTAAAAGTACTTACTGTGCTCAAAAGTTCGTATACAGGACCATCGGGCGTGCTATTGAAATCTCCTGCTAGAACCAGTCGAACCGCACAATCTGGATTCGCTTCTGAGTAACGTTTCCGAATGCTGCAAGGAAGGAAATTTATTTGACCTACAAAAGAACAATCAAAGGGGTATAGTAGGATGTATCTTGAAACTTCTACCTTTCTAGCTTCCTCACTGCAACTGCTGCTTGGAGAGCTTTCAAATGTTCGTGTTTAGGATTATGGTGAAGATGAGTGTTACCACAAACTATGAAATCACCAGATATCCGATCACGCAATACTAGCACCTGAAAAGAGGCGGCATAATAACGTCAACTAACAATACCCGCTTTTTTAGGGATGAAGAGACAATTCTAAACGTTTATATGATTTTACACGCAGAATTTGTCGCTAATGGATTTTTTGCAGAATAGGATACAAATAAAGCAATGCACAACACCTGAATGGTAGTGGGTCGAGTGGAAAATATTTCTGAAGAAGCAGAGCTCGAACTGAGGATGTTATTCACATCATTTCCACTGCCCTCCAATAACGATGCCAATCCATAGCATTCAGAAAACACAAAACTAAAAAAGAGAGGTAAAGTTTAGACCTGAGGTGCTTAAGTTTGGGTGTTTATCATCGCGAGGGAAAAAGGGGCGTAACCAGGCGACTCTGATTGGTGCATTCAGCCGGCCCGTCACGTCCACCTGGTTCAACTGGAACGGCGTCAACCCCATAGCGCATATTTGTGCAAGACGCCGTACGAGTTCAAACAGGTGGGCGTGTCGGGCCATCCGAATGCACCAATCAGAGTCGCCTGGTTACACCCCCTTTTCCCTTACGATGACACACACCCCTCCAGTTTATCTAGAACGACAATCGCCTAATAATAATACTCACTCAAACCGTTCCCGACGAAAAGCAATCACTGAACCCTCCGTGACCTCTCTTTCCTTCTTGGAAAAACACATCTCTACACCAATCGAGTGAAAAAGTGCGCTAAGATACCGCATCTGCATTCTGTGGTCGACTTCTTGTAAAAAGCATAGGTCCATATCATAACCTGAAAAAATATTCTTCAAATAATTATCCTCAAATAAGCTTTTCACCATCCACAGTGAGATTTCCTGCCTATGTCAGATAAAAAGTGTAGGAAAATTCTCTGAGCGTGGCCAAATCAGCCGAACTCAGTATCACCCAAAACGTCAGTTTCCGTAGAAATAAAGTCTACGTGAGCCGTATTTTGAACAAGAATAGCCACAAAAAGTCAACATCACTTCTTTTGAGGATTTTTTTCTATATAATACAGAGTGATACTACTATAAAGAAGCAAACTGCATGAAATAAACTAACTTAGCAATTCTTTCATCACAAGTGGGTGCCGATATTCGTACATCTGATAAGCTTTCGGGCAGTATGGAAAGAATAGCGATTCTTGAGGTCCAGATAAATCCAAATACAAATCAGCAAGAATATTATATGACACTATGCGAAGGCTAAAACTATGAAGAATAGAAACAGAAGTGAATGTCAAAAAAAATGCAGACAGTCGTACCAATCAGATGACTTCTCTTCCTGACACCACTTGATATTATCTTCAAAGATCAATGGCTCGTCGATCGTTTCAACCGGGTACTTCGATACACCAGATCTAAACGTCCACATCAGGGCCACAGGAAGAAGTACCGTGCCATCATGCTGCCAATTACCTGGCTAAACAGGTTAGTCCAAACATTCTGACCACTTGACTCACTTGACTATGGCATGTGGGCCGAGATCGGCGACAAGGAACAGTTTCTTCCCAGCGTCGACGGATGACGGCACGTAACTGTCGCCTGTCCATCGATATTCGCAATTTGTAACACCAAATCTGCGTGAAGGGCCTGAAGTCAAGCTATATCCACTTTCACCGGATCTTTAGAATGAAAATTCAGTTTTTAAGTGAGCCAATGCCTCATTTCCTACCTTAAATCTTAGCAAACGAAACCTCGAAACGTGGAAAACGATGAAAAAATGAAAAATTTCACTGCCTTTATCGATTTCTTCGTCTCGACTGTTTTTTTTTTCAAAGCTTCGTTTCGTTTTCTGACTTCAGACTGATCATACACAGATTTTAGAAGCAATTCCTCATTAAATTGAAATTCCTGAGAAATGAATCACACAAACTCACCATCCAGCATAGTGATGCTCTCACGTAACGTATTTTCCTTCGATTTCCCATCCACGCGTTCAACTTCCGGAGTTCTATACGTATACCAATGCATAATAGGCCTTATTTTTTCTGATCCTAAAACAAAGAATCACAGTCTGGCTCTAAAACACCTAAAACAAAAGCAGCAGACAAAAAAAGGATGCAATACTAACCCTGCCTGAAGTCTATAGCTGGATAGATAGGACACCCAGCAAGAGGCTTCAGAGCACATGTCAGTGTTGAAATATCAACTGGCTCACGTATTATGCTATAAGGCTGGCCACCAATGAGCAGATCACGTTGGGATTCAACAACATTCTCAAGCGTCTGAAAATTTGGAATGAAACTCGACATTTTTTCGAAGAAAAAAGTAAATAGAATTTTCAGCGTACCAGTGATTCAATCTCTATCGAACCAGGAGCTTCCACGGTTACTGTTAAAACCTCATCAGACTGCTCAGAATTCAAAATAGCAGACTTTTTGCCTTTTTGAGGACTTATTAGCTTTTGAATTTTGGCTTCGATCTGGAAAAAAAACAAAGAATTCGACAAATAATTGCTAATGAAAACCACTCAGCTACCCATTTTTCTCCGAAAAGTCCATTCCAAAAAGATTTGCTACACCCTGGGCGTGTGCAAAAGCTGTGAATAGCGCATGAAGGAATAATAAAGGCTCAGAAGACCAGCATACTCATTAATTGTATCAATATACTGGTAGAAAAAAAAACACTTACCTTCTTAGCAGTTTCTAGAAATGGTTCGGAAAGAGGCCTTCGCAATGTTACCAAGAGTGACGACCCATTGTGACAAAAATCGAATAAAAGTGAAAGACATTGAGGCCTGAACGATGTGATGTCAACTAACATTGCTTCATTGGGAAAACCAAAGCATTCGCGAGTATCTATTAAGGCCCTTTTTTTACTCTGATTTTTTCACTTCACTATCGTTTCACCATACGCATTATTTTACAGATACAGTCGCTCTCAATCATCCTTGCATCACGGAGCACCGCTCTGCTGAGCCGCGCCGCACCACCTATTGTTGAGAGTAGCTGTACGTCAAAAAAACAATACATCTTCGAATACGATGGTTGACTTGAATGGATGAAACGTAATTGAGATTCGAAAAACAAAATTGGATTCTGGTCTAATCAAAACATCTTCAACAATTTTTCCTTTTAAATATGCTTTAATGGAAGAATCCGTAATGTGCAAAATTTGAAGAACTTCAAACTATGGTCCTTTCTAATAGACTTCCCAAAATAAAACTAAAGTGAAGGAAAGGTGTAAAAAACGAACCGTTCAGCACTCTGAGCATCAATCGGATCCTTCCAAAGCAAGATGGAATTCTGAGGCACTAACATTGGAAGTGACGTTCTGGAACATGATGGAAAAGTTGGCTAGAGCATAACTTGTTGATATCTGAGAAAGAGGAAAGAATAGGAGCTTATTTCAATGATCGAGGCCCGTAACACGCGCAACGCCATGCGCAACGTGTCCACACCTCTAAGGAAGACCCCAGACTGCCGATTCCGCCAGCTGCGTTAGCGGCGATGGCGGCAATCAGTCAATATATAAACATCTGTATTGTTATCGTCATGATGTGTTTTCGCTGGTTCGTTCTAAAGCGGCGGAGTCTAGGGACTCCCTAACTGATATCACCACTCTCACTCTCGTCAGTTCCTCCTGCTTCCTGTTTTACGCTTCGAAAACAGGGGGTGAGATGCCTGCGGGCCTCGACAATTAGACTTTCCGCCTCATAATTTTTCCAGGAGAGTGCCGAAAAGGATAGTGCTGTGATGAATCGAAAAAACACAGGAAACTGAAGCGGATTGCCTTTATGCAGACATTTTAGCACCCCGAAAATTCAAATTGAGCCAAATTGAAAATAGATAGGAGAAAAGTCAAACTAAAACAAGACTAACCTCTTCAACCTTGTCGTATGATAAGGAAAGACTTTTCCTGATCGTTTTAACTGGACAGATGATATCCGCTCGACAGTATTACTGACCTGAATTCATCAACAGTCAATGTTGTGCAATACTAGACAATATTGTAATGAATCAGTCCACACTAATTCTGTGCACCTTCAGTGACCGTATTTTTTGTGGTTAAAGCTTAGTAAAGCAAATCGTATTAAAAAAAAACACAATGAGGGCATAAACCCACCTCTAATTGTTTCCCAAGCACACGCTCCCACTGCTGATGAGTCCTCGACCTACTGAACAGCTCACTCAAGAATCCGAAGAGTTTCGATATCATCAATACATGGAGCTTTAGTAGGCACTATATCATATGGGCGAAGACAGAGAAATCAGCGTATCAGCCAAGCCGCTCCGCCTGGGAACAAACAAGGCTGTTTTAGTCGTGAACTAAAACATTGTCCGCAACTTGCGTATAGCGCGCTCTTTTGAAAAATACAAAAAGTTGTATTTCCATATAAGGACAATTTATACTAGTCAGACGCACGCATCCATTTGCGAAAGATTTTCTATGAAGACCGGTCAACGTGGTGAAAAAAAAACGCACAGCCTCTGCGAGATCGTAAACGCGTGCGTCGGAACTGCGTCAGCGATGCGACTAGCGCCCTGTCCTTCATTATATATAGTCCTTGTGCGCAATAGGTGGAAAGTCTTCGAGCGCGCAGGGCCTGCGGCGCGTCCCGGTTGCAACAGCGGTCCGACTGCGTGACAAGACCTAAGCTGCTGAGCTGTGATTGGTCGATTCATGGGTGCGTCGCGGCTGCAGCCTTCAAACGTACGAGCAGTGCTGGAGAGAAATAGACAAGTTTTCTGGGCTAAGGTGGGCAGATGAATGCCATCGTAGCAAAAAAAAGTGCAAGGAGATGTCTACCGGTGTCATTCAACGCGTCGACTTTGAAGGAAGAACCTGGATTTCGGGGGCATGAGCGTGCGGCGCGGTCGCGTCGCGGAGTACGTCTTGACCGCCTCCCCAGCGGCCCTGTGTTTTCGCCCAGCTGTGAGGACGATTCGTCAGAATTAGGCTCAGGTAAGCGTTTTAAATTGCTACCTGAGACAAGCAGACCAAAAATAAACAAAAAAGACAAAAACATGAAAAAACGGGACGTGTCGCGCACGCGCCGCAGTCTCTGCGCACTCGAAAACTTTCTACCGACTGCGCACAAGGACTATACAGTTCATCTAAAAGAATTGTTGCCTCACGCTGCACCGCCCGTCAGCTGAGCCATCTCCCACCACGTATGATAATGCACAGGCGACGTGGCGCGCATCAGCAGACGGGTGATGCTGCGTAAGGCAAGGATTTTTTAGAGAGACTGTAGACGCACGCGCGTCAAACGCACGCACCTAGTATAACTTTTCCTATAGTTGCACGACTGACGCATGTAGTATACACAAACTGCCCTCATCTATCCAGTCAGTGATCTGCTTGCTATACAAGACGATTTGGAAGAGGGTAAATGTTGCGGGAATTCGTACACCTCGATTCACAGGACTATGAACCGTTAGTCTTTATTTAACTTACTCTCGGGAAATTCAGCGCTCGTGACATCGTTGTGGGGCCTATTTTACGTTATGGGGACCGAACTGTGCGAGAGAAACCATTGCCTTTTGGTGGAGAACAGGAGAACGAATGGAACGGTGGAGTGGAGCGGTATTAATAGCATTCAGCGTTGTAAGTAACAGAACTTCACTATGTATACTTCGGTTTCTCATAATAAAGATCTAGACACTGTAAACTGTGCAAACCTGATAGTTCGATCCAATTTTTCACACGGTTTGAGGACGTGGTACGTGGTAAATTCAGTGAGCAAAGAAAGAAGAACCTAAAGTACCGAGCTGCAATCCGGATGCTGCTCTCACTACCTCTCCACCATCAACGCCCCGTCTTGAGGGATCGCCTATTCAACCCCGCCTAGTTTACCTGCCAGCCGAGTCTCACTGTCGACACTACTTAGGTCAACCTGTATCTCCTGTTGTGCCTCTGCTGTCTCTCTCTGTATCCTCTTGCTCATAATCTGTATTGTTTATCTAGTTTCCAGCCATAAGTACTAACGTTATTTTATTCACTGATGTCTTCTGTGTTGATCAAGGACGGTTAACCCCTCGCACCTAACGGCGCTATTATTGTGTTAGTGAATCTTGAGGAGTGTTCAAAAACCAGGCTGAAAGTTGAGATCTAAATTGGGCAGCAACGTTAGAAGTTTCTTCATATACTTCTTTGTGGCTTGAAGTATGCATAGCATCACGCAGCGAAGCTCGGCACCGAAGAGCGGTCAATTCAATTAGGAGCGTATCTTCAGGCCTGCGGGTAATCCTGATGACGTGAAGTGGGGCCATGCGGCTTGTAAGACTATATTTGTAAGACTACATTCAGGAGTTGCCGTCAAACTTTGAAAAAAAAAAGAAAAAAAAAAAGCAACATCAAGGAATTACTTTATAACAACTGTACGAATAAATATAACAGCGAGTGTCGCATGTATAGTAAATCAAGAGGTATGTAAGTGCAGATTTACAAAATATCGAATCACAATGTAAAATAAGACAGTAATGAAAACAATAACATGCAATATGTACAAATAATAAACAGAAGAAACTGCATTGTCTACTATTAGAGTTATTAGAGTCTAGAGATTCCTTAAATCAAACCTAATTCTCGCTATGGATACAATTTGTATTTACATAAATGGTACGGCAGTCGTTTGGATCATGATGCCGGATGCTGGTGATCGCCTCCAGACGCCGCCTTGGAGATCGACTTCGAATTAATTTGAGTCGATTTCGACTTAGTGAACACCTTCCGTAAGAAGCCACGGAATTGCCGGTTGAATATGAGCGTCACTACTCTGTAAGTATCTAGATCCTTGTGGTTCAGCTTTTGCACGGGAAAAAGTCCATGACGAGCTGTTCAGAAGCCTTTTGGTTCGGGCAGAATTTGGGCGGTAGCCGTATACGCCTTCTTGGCGCTACTTGATTGAAGTTACAGCAAGTCAGTGACAGATTTCTCGCATTAATATGAATCTTACCCAGAGTCATGCGTGGTTGAACCAAAGAAAATCGGCACCCATACGACCCCCACTCTCTTCGTACACAAGTTCTTAGTCCCACAAGGACCCTTTTCACTCCTACGACCCTCTCTAAGTCGGCAAAATTGGGACCGTTCACCCCCCCCCCCTTCCCCTCACGCAACCAACCTCCCAACCACCCTCTCTTGATAATTTAACGTTACGCACTTGACCCTGCTTTTGCCCTACCACCCTCCTTCACAAAAAAGGTTTCAAGAAGGGCTTTCTCGGTACTCCTACAAGAAAATATGATAAATACACTATTGTGATCAGAGTACGCTCATAACGTCAGCTATGTAAAAACTTCGAAGAAGGAAATAAGGTGAGACACTGCTTTCAGAGGCAGCAGCACTTGTTTCCCCCAACTTTTTTTGATCAATTGCATTAGGATCTCTTCCTAGCCAGTACTTTGGCAAATAAAAAGGAAAAAAAACACATCACTACTCATTTAAAAACAAGCAAATCACTCACCCATCTAACGTATGCACAAGTATCCATGCATAAGTAGTGAGCAAAAAATTCGGCCATCTGTTTGGATCCCCATCCACATCGTTCGGATCGATAGGAAAGTATTGAGCTAGGTAGAAATAGGTGACCAATTCAATGACGTATATAGCTCCTTGTATCGTCACCTGAACCGAAAGAATTCTTGTTTGGCCATTCTAGGAGGTCAAAAAATCTGATTTTGAGCATGAAACACTATTTAAAAAACAAGAGATATAACCTGCTGAACAAAAGTCCTCTCCACAAGTCTTCGTTTCACTTTTTGAACTGAATCGAAAGCAGTGGTGCCCTGAATCCAACGCTGATGAGGTAAAGACTCTTCAATTGTTCGATGGTTGCTGGGTTAAAAATACAGAGCATCGTAAACAGGTGTGAAACTTACTTGTTTCCTCCTGTTATGAAAGCTCATTCTAGTGAATGTACATGTATTAACGATAGCAAACATGCAGATAACAACAAGTCCACGCATGAATTCAGCATAGAAAACATGAGTCATATTGCACGGTGGAGATACATAGTCTAACATCCATCGTTTAATCGAAAAACCCATCTGGCAGGACACTGTAAACAGCATTTAAAGAGCAGTTATCCTAATGAAAAGCTGTAGTAAAAATTACTCAATAAAATCCTGTAAATATGCACACTATATACATTGAACTTCCAAACGGCCGTAGGTAAGGGGCGGGACCACGACGCGTTGTTCTTGGGCAGAGACACAGAGGCTCCGCATGCTCGCTCTGGTTGTCTGCCAGCAGCAGGGAACCCGAGTGCCACGTCACAGCAGACAACCAGAGCCAGCATGCAGAGCCCCTGTGTCTCTGCTCAAGAACGCCGCGTCGCGGTTCCGCTTCTTGCATACGGCCGTTTGGAGTTCACTGTAGGTGCCGATCCGAAAGTACGATTCCCAAGAAGTTTTAATTGTAAAGTGTTTTTAACTCTTAGAAAAAAATGCAGGCTTTCCATCCTTACACTACAAGCAAAAAAAAAAAGAAAAAGAAAAATGATGCAAATCTTCCCACTCACCGAAGACTAGATAAAGTGAAAAGAAGAACGACAACGATACAATACCTAATATTAGCACATTAGTGAAGCGTCGCGTGAAAATCGCTGAATAATGAGTTGGAAAATAGACGGAGATAAATCTAAAAGAGGCACCTTTTGAAAATTCATCAGTACACCAACCTTGGTTCAGAGCATATTTGAAACCAACCTGTTGAAAGAAATCACAAGGTGAGAGTAGATTGATATGTCATAACAAATTAGGCAGAGTTGGCCAAATCGAGCCGCAACCTCAAATCGCTGTACTGCTTTAAAATCGCTGAAAACTATGTACATTAACGAATCGTTAAATGGACGGTATATGTAGTGTTACAAATAAACAAATAGCGCGAAATAACGAAAAGGCATTTTCTTTGCATATTAAAACACTGCTATTACATCTTAATCCGATTAAGTCAAGGTTGTAATCCTAAATTATAAAATACAGAGCCTGATCCTTGAGATTACTCAGCATGAACGTGCTGCTGCCCGTTTTAACTATCAATGCATTTGTGTGGTATTAATACGCTTACCCTGGGTAATCTCAAGGGGCTCCAGGGCACATTAGCTGTCAGGGTGCACCCAGTCAAAGTCAGCCGAGCTGTAGCGGAGTGAAGAGCATGGCGCGGGTCTAGATAGCTATAGTCGCTCTCAATCTTTGCATCACACAGCCCCACCCCTATGCTGAGTCGCGCCGCACCATCTATGCATCATAGGTGATGCGGCGCGACTCAGCAGACGGGCGGTGTTGTGTGATGCAAGTATGATTGAGACCGACTGTATGGTTTTGTACGCAGTCTTTATTTAATGCGGTTAAAATTTTGATGGAGCGAATGTGGTCCATACTGAGAACACCAACCCAACAGTGAAGATAGATCATCAAATTATCAAAGATATTTATCTGAAAAAAAAAAACGCTCACTGCTTGTAAAGATTCCGACTCAAACAACACAACAATTTCAGGGCATCCGATTTACCCATTGAAAACAGCTGACTTTGACACTTTAACTGCCACTTAACTACTCCACTATTTTTCCCAATACCAATTTGAACCAGTCAAACTTCGCTCGCTGCATATCCAGGTGACCCGATCATTCCATGATGTGACACTCTTCGAGTCCGATGCAGTAACATCCCTCTTCCTCAGGCCCCTTATGTAATGATGGTTGAAATTTTTCGCACAGACAATGGAGTAACTCCTTTCCTTTCTTTGCCCAAGTGCAATGTTCCAACTGTCCAGATGAATCAGTCCTAGAACTACTGCTAAGCATTTTGAAGTGTGTGCTAACTAGTTACGCCCTAACAGCGAAAGCAGTTCTGACTCATGACACTTCCTATTCAATTCCTTCTCATTTCAACTTCTAAAACAGGATTTCTCACGTTTCACGTTAGCAAGTACTGGTTACACATTGTCATTTTCAAAAATAGTAATCATTCCACGGAGAGGTTTGTAATTTCAGCACCACTGTTTGACTCGACACATAATAAGATTTGAGTGGTGAAAACATGTTTGTTGCGAACTGGATTTCCAAAGGTATGCTCTTTGCTTTTTGGCCACTGGATTTCCGCTACGTATAAAGCGCAAGATTTCTAAAATCAGGCTATACTTTCCGACTATGGGTACCTATTTCAGCAGTAATGAGCGTATTAAAAGGAACCCAGCTGGTGCAAAGCAGATCCTAATGGATAGCTAATGGATAGCTGAGCTTCATTCCCTCCCATTCCCTGAATTTGTTCGCAATTCGTAGCTTTTTACCATACATTTCTCGCTCCAAATAAAACTATAACTTGATCCCATGATTTTGGAAGCTGCTCGTGACAATTTCATACCGTTAGTTTCAAATGGCTAAAAATTTTACTCTTAATTGGCGTACGAAAGAATGTTGAAGCAGAAATCCTATCACAATCTGTTGTACATTCTTTTAAGTATGAAGAAATACGTTAGACTTATAAAACGCAACAACTAGAATTAACCGACATTCTTTGATCCAGTCAGCTGGCAGAACGCCAACAAGCGAAACAAGAACTGTTAAGATTACATCCACTACATGGAATGGACGTGATTCCCAGAACCATTTGAGTTCAAAACGAGTCGAGAACTCTATAAAGCTTCATTAGAACAACATATTTCCTATGGGGTTTCACTTAAGCTTACGAGTACTCAGAAACCACTATGTTTGCGCAAAAATTCATTATCACCAGCTGTCAAGTGGTAGTCGGAAGTTCCGCGAAAATTAACCACACATTTAACGGCATAGATTTCTTCCGCGAAAGTTACCCCCACATTTAATAACACGGATCACAAGTCAACTTAGATAAGTAGTCCTCCTAACGGACTTATCGCTCCGTTTGATTTCTGGCGTCTAGAAATATGCAAGCCTCGGCCATTTGATCCTTACGTTTAGTGTTCCGCACTGGGTGAAACACTTGCACTCTAGCTACAGCCAGTACGTCAACACAGGGCATGACTTTTGTATTGTAGCGCATGGTGAGGAGAAAAGGGGCGGTGCCGCTGTGATGCGATTGGTGCGTCCTAACATATCATTCCTTTCAACTCTTCAGCATCAACTAGCATCTGTTCACGTGTAAAGTTCTCAAATCACATGGTGACAGAGTGTGGATAGGGGATGAGAAGACATTGAAGGACAGGAAGAGGAGTCTGAATGCACCAATCACACAACAGCAGCACCGCTAACTATGCATTACATCCCAATTATTGAAATTGAGGGTATACACAACGGAAAATTCCATGAACTCTAGTTGAAATTGAAAATGAATCCAACAAATACTAACACAGAAGCAAAAAAAACATATGTTTCCCAGATTAATAATGATGTTCATCTTGCTTAGCCCGTGCCTCCCCCCACTCCGATCCCTCTTCCCAATGCTCAATGTATTACTTAATTACGCCTGCCTATTCGCCAATTTCATACCAGTCCACAAATCGGCGCCCTCTCGAGTTCGACTCCATTATCTCAAAAATAGCGTGGTCATGAGAAAAGACAGAAACCCCGTTTATAGGAACGGAAACATTTAAACGTTCTTGCCATGCTCAACCTGTTTATGTCTTTCCGCGAACATTTTGTTCTATTTACATGAAACTAACACAATTTCCAGTTGACGAGGTTTCTCTTGATTGGGCTGACCAGTTAGAGTTTAACACACTGAAAACAAGAAAATCAGACCGCAAATCACGTCCGTCTTCAGAAACAGGTTAGAAATACGCTACCCCTCCTCCCTCACACCCGAGAATCCTTTTTTCTATACTAAGTCACGCGCTGCATGAGCAGTTCATCAATGGTTTTCCATTAGTCTAACTGGAATTTGCGAGTGTGGTAGTAATTTGACGCTAACTCGGCGTGACGTAAACATGTTTCGCTGATATTAAGTCAGCAGATGTTTCAAGCGTGTTAGGTAACCAAGAAAAAAGTGCTATAAGTACTTATTAACAAGAATTATTTCAATGTAACATAATACTTACAAAAATAGAACCGGCGCAAAGTAGAGTGCCCATACTGAACTGAAAATGGCGTCTCCGATTGCCTAAAAGGAAACGATCAAAAACGACTACTTGATGAAATCCACCTGAATGTTTCAGACTACGTTATTCAGGATGAAATGTCGTCGTGGTCAATGATCAAGAAAAAATGAAGTATAAAGATAATGGGACATTTAGGAATGTTGTACAGTTGGCGTCGATGGCGGTGGCCTGTCCGCGACCTCGAAAAGCACGCAGCGCGACCGCGCCGCTCCCGATAGAGTCGTCGCCCAGTGCCGAATCTGGGTTCTCTTGATACTTGTTTGTCACATTTAGGATTAACCAATCAGAAAATTAACTAACAATCAAGAAAACTTCATAGTTTGCTGTCCCAAAGAGGATCCCTGTTCGGGCGATGCGGTCGCGCCGCGTGCCTCTCGAGGCCACAGACGGGTCACCGCCATCGACATCCTTTGTACAGTAGGCGTCAATGGCGGTGACCCGTCTGCGGCCTCGAAAAGCACGCGGCGCGACCGCGCCGCTCACGCTGGAATCGTCGCCGCAGTGTCGTATCTGGGTTTTCTTGATAGTTGTTCAATACATTTGATGATAACTAATACGAAAACTAACTGACTATCAAGAAAACCCCATAACTTGATGTCCCGGAGAGGATTCTCGCTCGAGCGGCGCGGTCGCGCCGCGTTCTTTTCGAGGCCGCAGACGGGTCACCGTTATTGACGCCCACTGTACATATAGTATGACTCATTCTGAACTAAATTTGACTCCCCCCCCCCCTGCGGTCCCGTTGCGATGACCCGCCCGTTCTGACAGGTCCTAACATGCCCAACTCCGGTCTAACTCGTTCAGATAAACGTGGTACGTGTCAGAGCGTGTCAGAACGTGACCAAACCGCATTGCGGCTGTGCTTTCTTACGATGGTGCAGCGTAGTATGTACCCAAAGACCGAAATTGAACTACAACGAACGCAAATGCACATTCCTGCGTGGTCTAAAAAAACCTCATAACTAAATTAGTAGCTGGCATATGCACGCGATTTAATTATATGCACATAAATGAAGACATGACCTTGCACACTAACTATGTTCACATGTATAATTCAGTGTAATTCAGCTGGAAGCAACCATGAGATTTTTTCTGACCTGTAATTGTAGCAGCCGTCCAAAGGAATTTCGAAGTAGTGGCAAACGTGGGAGGTATATGGCGATAAAAATATTCACCACAACACCAATAAAAGCTGTCTGCAAAATGTCCAATCAAGTTGAAAGGTACTATTTCGATACAAAAAAAGAGTAGTACCACTCACAATGAAAATAACGGCGGCGGCGATGCGGTCCTCGTCCTTCACATCGATTTGTAAGGACATGAATTCTGGAAAAAAATTGGATTTCTTGTATGAGTTAGCTAGAAATGCTGCGAGAAATAGGAACGCCAACGTGAAAAATCTCAAAAATTGTAAAAACATCTTATAGAGATTTCTTTGGTATAAGAATTGCAATGGAGTAGGCAGAAAGTTGATTTCAGAAACAATGAGGGACGAGTCTTCGAAGGACTGCGATTTAGAGCTGTAACGAGAGAGCCTGTAAGCGTGAAGAGGATAGCGACGTCGAGAGAAACACTTCTGTCCGCCCGTATGCTGTCGTTATCACAAGAGGTCTTCGTGAAAATAGGAGGGAGTGAATGAAAGTGAAAAAAGGATCCAGGGAGAATAGGTTGTCAGAAATTGCAGTAGTCCGTTGCGATAGGGAACATAATTGGAGAGGCGCCAGAGAGAAAAATAAATCCGAAGGGTACAAAACAATGAGAGGGTGGAGAGAAAAGGAGGCAATGTGCGAATACACAGTTATCGTCGCGTTTGAAACAGACTATATGTACAGTGAACTCCAAAGGGCTGTAGACAAGCGGTGAGACCGCTGCGCGGCGTTCATGGGCAGGGACAGCAGAGCCAGCATGCAGAGCCCCTGTGTCTCTGCCCAAGAACGCCGCGCCGCCATCCCGAATACGATGATAACAGTCAAGGGCAATTTATACCAGATGCGTGCGACTATATGATGAAGAATAGGGGCCAGTCGCGTCGCAGTCGCATAGCAGTCGCACGCGTTTACGGCATCGCGACGGCCGCGCCTTTTTTCCATTGAGAATTTCATGCCGCGTCGACCGGTCTTCACCGGTCTGGGCGTTGCACTGGCGAAAATCGAGAAAAATTAGAGAAGAAAAGAAATTGCGTGGCTGCGATTTAAAGAAGTTACCGTAATTTCAAAACATTAGTGTAGAAGTGGCAACGCGTGTCATTACAACGCGTCGTGATGACAATTCTGAATAGTCTTGCGTTTAACGCGGAGTAAGTCCGAAACGTCAATTTATGCACAAATACTCAGCTACTGTAGCGTATAGGATTTAGTATAGGAACGATATGATTATGGTTTTATGTAATGGCTTATGTGCAGTTCGATAAAAAAAGAGAAGAATACAAACGTGCATAATTCTCAGCTCTGCAACTCGCCTTCTGAATAGTGTAAGTTGGAGCATCGTTAAGTAAAATGCTCCACTTGAACGTGAAGGTCTATGCTTCCAGGAAGAGATGCGGAGATAGATAGCTGAAGAGTTGAATGCTTAATTCTAAATCTGGTATGTGTGCAGTGATTGCCAGCAATTATGCACTAGCACAAGCAGAGTGCGGGAGGGCGTGGTCAAAAAAAAGGTGTATTGCATTTGGAAGGGGGTGTGGCCTACAAAGAACTCACTCAGCATTTTGTTCTGATAAATTCGAATACAGGAAACTATTGAGAAACAGAGCAGTAGAATGAAAGGAAATTAGATAGCTCGAATCGGTGCATGTGCAATCTGCAAATGAGCTTGCAATGAAAAAAAAATCCAGAAAAACTGAAGTAGAAAGACAAAGACGGTACTGCTCCGTGTTTGTGCAGATGAAATGTATAGTCCTTCTCAAAAAGATAGACGGATTGCGTGATTGCACCATCGTGGCGGGACCTAAAGGAGGGATACGGAGAGAACATGCCCAAGTGAGAGGGTCGAGTAGGTCCCGCCGCGATTCTGCAGCCGCGACGCTAGGAAACCGCACGCACAATCCGTCTCTCTTTTTGAGAAGGACTGTGGTCACATGGCAGGCATATCCAATACAAATACAATCGAAACAAGTAAATATTATAGTTGCATAATATAGGACAATCCTAGGACTGAGTTAATGAATAGGGAAGGAACTCGCTCTTGGCGCTCAAACAAGTCCTTCTAAGGTCGGCACAAAAACAGGAGCTCGCAGAATGTCCAGAAAAACCTGGAAAATAGATGTTGCTTTGCTGCAGTGCTGAGAAAATTGAACTCAAGTGCGAGCCTATTTGCAATGAGTGCTGGCGTTCAGATGTTTTATACGACGAGTCATTAAAAGCCCCGCCCTCACCACAAGGGACGACGCCCATCCTTGTCGCAGGGGATCCGAAAAAGCAAGTGAGGCACAGCCGGTGTATAAATCACTGCCAGTTTCTTTTTTGTGAAATTGAGCGGGGACTAATGCCTGGGTAATGTGGATAAAGTGGTTGGAGCTAAACAATCCCTTTTCAGAAGCGTCACGCATTCGACTTCACTTTGGAATGGCAAAGCAAGAAATCTTGCATCACAGAATACCGCCCATATGCCCTGCCGCGCCGCATCACTTGTGCGGCGCGGCAGCGCAAGAGGGCGCTGTGGTTGCCGGAATTGGTGCTTTGCTCACGTTTTTCACTATTTTTTGTATGCTTGGTTCCATTCCAAAAATAGTGGAGAACCTAAGCACAACATAAAACTGACAGCGCTCTCCTGATCTGCCGCGCCGCATAGGTGGTGCGGCGCGGCAGAGAAGAGGAGCGGTATTCTGTGATGCAACAATGATTGGTGTGCACTGTGTATGTAAAATAGAGTAATTTTCGAGAGGTATATACCCGATGGGTAGTGAACTCCAAACGACCGTGAACAAGAGCAGGGCTGCGGCACGGCGTTCTTGGGCAGCGACGCAGGTGCCCTGCATGCTGACTCTGGTTGTCTACCTTTGTCAGCAGCAAGAACTTGAGTGCCATGCCGCAACACACAACCAAGGTCAGCATGCAGGGCCCCTATGTCTCTGCCAAGGAACGCCGCGCCGCGGTCCCACCCCTCGTCTGCGGCCGTTTGGCGTTTACTGTCCGTACAGTGAAAAATATCAGCATTTTCACCTTCGCTCTCGACAGAGATCATATTTCACAGGGCTCCCTCCGAAACTTCAGTACTGTATGCATTGCAAATTTAAAGGTGGAAGTACGCCGTGCCGGGTTACTGTAGGACTGGCTGTCACGAGTGACATAATAAGGAATACGATTACGCATCGCGTAAACCACTTATTCTCCACCTTCGCCTGGTACGTGGAATAAATATATACGATTTTCTGAAATCCACGTGATAACGAATAAAAAGATAACGGAAGTCCTTTGAAGTCTTCTCGACTATACTGCTTAGTGCACAAAGAAAGACATTGCTAGAAATTTGATTTCCATGTGTAAGGTTACTGTATGAAATCAGAACTAATAACACTCCGAATATAATCTGTTAGCTCAGGGAGTGCTTATGAGGGAACTTTGTGTGCAATTACGACCGCTACACATAAGCGGCCGAATGATCACTGGTTCCATCGATGCGAGAACACCACATAGAGTCTGTATATTTCGGGGTGTCCAATAGCCGCACCGCATGGTGCGCGACGCGACCTCCTGCTGGCGGCGTTCCACGTTTTGCCGACCAGCTGATCTACTATCGATTATGGACGCCGGCAACCACATCGGGTGAGTTTCGTTTATGTTTATCATGGTCGGCCGCTGAAACGCCCCCAGCAGGGGGCCGCGTCGCGCACCATGCGGTGCGGCTATCGGACACCCCGTTATGGCCTGTTTCAAATGCGACGACAGCTGAGTATTCATGCATATTGCACCTCTTTGTTTGCGCTCCTTTCAACCCCCACGCACTTTCTCGCGGTCTTCTTCTCTGTAGCGCCCCTTTAACTGCAGTAAGCGTTGATGGTGGTGACCCACTCACGGCCCTGACCAGCACGCCCCGCAACCGCGCCGCGCGCGCACAGGATTCGATGTCGTTTGCTGTCATTATGCTAATTCTCGTTATGAAACATGAAAAAAGTGAAAAGATCACCAGACTGGGAAGAAAAACGCCTAAAAATAGCACTCCGACGGCCGACGGCAGAGATTCCTGCGCGTGCAGCGCGGTTGTACGGCATCCTTGTCGAGGCCGTGGATGGCTCAGACAATGGTACGGGCTGACCGCGGTACCAAAGTGGGGTTTGCGGGCTGACCGCGGTACCAAAATGTGGCTTGCGGGCTGACCGCGCACCGAAATTTGGCTGACCGCGTACCTTAATCAAAGTTTGGCCGACCGCGGTAGTGTCCGCGGTCAGCCAAACTTCTGGCCCATTGTAGTGACAAGGCGCAAGTCATTCCCGTGAAATGTACGTTGCGACTAAGGATGTAGGAACGGTGGCACTGTTCCAATACAAATAGAAAGAAGTAGGAGACTCCTTCAGTCGAGAAAGGTGATGTGACGGGAGGTACTAATCTCACCACCAAATTTTACCGATCGAGTGGAGATCACTCCCCAGTTCAGGAGGAGTGGATGACACTCGTGGTCCATTTTTGGAAAGGAGCTCTCACTTAGAGAGCGTTCGCATTGGTTTCAAGTACATAGTTCGTAGGCGGTCATTTTAGAGTGAGCATCCTACTATCTAGGAACGTAGCCCGAAGAGTACGGATTGAATTATGGCAATGTCGGACACGATAATTCTCGACCCTCCTTTTATTTTACATTTTATTCCTTTTATTTAGAAAAAGAAGGATGGGATAAGGTCTGTTCATTTCGATAGGTAAGATGTCATTCATTAGCTTCAGAAAGCACTACTGTCGCTATAAGCCCCACAGCGCCATTTTAGCAGCGGGCTGACCGCGGAGCTATTGCGGGCTGACCGCGCACCGATATTTGGCGGACCGCGCTGAATTATTTGGCGGACCGCGGAGTTGGCTACGGTCAGCCAAATTTCGGTACCGCGGTCAGCCCGTTCCATTGTCTGAGGGGCCACCGCCATCGACGCTCACTGTACATATCTTCTCCTGTGAAAATAATATAGGAGACGCAGAATGTGTGAAATTTGGTTTGCTAGCCTGGTTTCGTTTAGTACGCGCTACACCACCTGCCACGCAGCACTCTGATTGTCTGCGCATCTGCACATTTCATTGATTCCTTCACAATTCTCATTCTCGTCCGATCTTGTTCTAACCTGTCTATATGGGTGGAGAGGTGCGTGCGTGCGTGCGGGCCTCGACCTTCGCTTCCAGACTTCGTTTTTACTTTTCAACTACATGCTATTGCATTGTGTTCTGGGGATAGAAAAGGTCGCGAGTCAAAATGAGCAAATCGTAGTTCGTCTAGCACAAATTGACGCAGGAAAAATGTGGGAGACAATGATGGCGACGTCGTTCTTGCAGCGGAGAAACCACGAAACAAACTACTACATTCTGTGAATCCAAGAAGTAAGGAAAAACTCGTAGCTGACGGCCAGACAAACAGCACTTAGCAGTCACCTGCAAGGAGAGCAACTACTGTGGAGATCTAAACAAAGCCTTCGCGATGAAGGCGCTATCGTCGGCTCGGCGCTGATCGTTGGCTTAGGTGGGAGCGTAATTGAATTCGCGCCGCTGCAATATCGCTTAAATAATGCGCTCGTAACGTACGCAATAAGTTCCGCTCGGCCAGACGACTAAAGGACTAAGGAGCGCGCGGCAGCATTACCGAGAATTGCTGCAAGATGTGTTAGCTTGATTGGATATTAAAGATTATATACACGTCTGGCTAGCACATCATTTATGGTTAGCGCTGAAGGGGTGGAGCATACAACTACCGTAAAAACAAGGATATCGCGAATGTCACACCACTTTTAAGAATCAGGATTAGTAACAAAGTGCAGGGATTAGCATTTCGACAAACAAGCTGTTGGGATTCGGATTTATAACGGTCACATGCGGATATGTCCCAGGATTTTCCTAACTAAACGCACTTTTCTATTAATGTGCTGCTTCCCAAGATAATCCTTGAGTAAGTGCTCGAACTTTACGCCCCTTTACCTCGCTAAACTCAGTGGTATTTATCAAGAGTGAGATTCTTAGGACAGAGGTAAGATAGCATCCTTTATCTAATCCTGCTAGAAAAATATATAAAAGTGGGCAATGGAACATTAAAAATGGAACTTATTATCTAAAAAGCCTGAAGAGATCAAAGTAATGAAAGGATGGGAAATGCAAGCGAACACCTCACTGAAGGCTATGTTATGCACAGTCGGCCAATCACACCACCGCGCACTCTGGACTCGTGGCGAGGCCCCGCCCACATTTCACTTTCTGCGCTCTCACGTTACGCAGATATCGCGCTGCGGCCGACATATGAAGGACTATGTTATAAATAGTGTTGCGGGACATTATTTGTTACTTGAGTGATGTGATCTAGAATGTTAGACCTACTTTTTCGAAATTACTTTACAAAATAAATAAAGACTTTGTATCGGTATATTTTTGATTGTTCATTTTTGTTATTATTTTTTAAATAATTTTCATGCAATATTCAATATTATAATTAATATTCTGACTAATTTAGATTCCCATCCGGGTCCCCAAAATGGCGGAGACTCTAATTTTTTTCCACGTCCCCCTCCCGCCCACTTTCTGCGTCTGTCCCTGCCTGGAAGGCTCCGGAGTTTCACCTTTCAGGGTTTATGAACCTCACATTGTGTGTACAGTGATGGTCGATAGCAGTGCGTTTTTTCGCGGACGCGTACGTGACGCGAACGCGCGCGCCGTTCGTGCTGGAATCCTCACTGTGATAACAAACTATGCGGTTTCCCTCATAGTTAGTCCATTCTCTTGATGTGATGAAAAACCGTCAAGAGATATCCGATTCGCCACTGCAGCGGCAATTCCAGCGCAAGCGACGCGGTCGCGTCGCGTGCTTCCCCGTGTCTGCGAAAAACGCACCGTGATTGACTCTCACTATATTTGTATTCGACTACGTTGCACCCAATTCGCCTCCGCTCGCCTCCCCGCCTGTGCTGAATTCTGCCTCTTCTAATAAACTATATAACTATTCCAATTTGGCAAATAGAACAAATTTCAGGCATTCGACAGAGAAAATATTCCAGGAAGTGATGAAGAATGTTTGAAAGAATGAGTGAAATTCCGACTGCTGATATCCTATTTGCGAAAGAAAAATCTTCGCCAGAACGGAAAAGCAAAATTCCCCTCCATAACAGACAGCCATTAAGCTGTACTGTGAAATTACCTGGTGCCTGGAAATATCCAGTCAAATTGCACTCTTCCTCATTATCATCCTCATTTGCATTGAATTGCTATATGAAAGCTTAGGCACCTTATTAATGGCTGTACCAGTTTAAAACCGCGAGCTCAATGTAGTTATTGAGAAGCGTTTAATAATAGGAAGAGATGAAGTCTTAGAGCGAGCGGCTACGGAGGTGCGCATTTCGCGGACCCCTGAAGCACGCGTCGCGACCGCGCCGCCCGCGCTGAAATCGTCGTCGTAGTAACAAATTATGAAGTTTTTTCCGATAGTTTTTTGTTCTATTTGATGTCATCTACATAATAGGGAAACTAAGTGAATATCAAGAAAGCCCTATGGTTTGCTATCAAAGCGATGATTCCAGTGCGAATGGTGCGGTCGCGCCGGCCTTCATTGTAGTCATATTTTTGAAGTTCCACTTCTTATTTTCAGGTCTAATATGTTATCTATAGTTCAACAGCAAAAACAAGCAGAGGATTGTGTTGAGTTGTTACAGAACTGATCTCAGATCTTCGAACAGCAAACCTTGTTTACTTTAAGAGCTCGAATAGAATTACTTCAACTACAATTTCGTATTTACTTTGAAGCTTATTTTGGGTTTTTGTTTTTTCTTTCCAAATGTAGCCATCTTCCCCGGCTTTTTTGTGAACAATTTTGTGTGTAATCAAATGCAGAATTCGTCTCAGCCTATATCATGAGCTCAATCTTGGTAATGACGGAGTTTTAAGCAAAAAACAATATAACAGAGAGGAAATGAAAAGGAATACTCAACGAAGGAGACAAATGTGGGTCAAGAAATTCAGATCTGAAGACGTGAGCCTCAATATTCAACCAAGCAGGGGCATAAATCTGACGTTAAAGGCGGCATTTTGGAGGCAATGCTGGAAGCTGTCACCAGAAGGTTCGTCCACATCCTTGAAGGTGATCTACGCATCAAATTTAGGTCTACATTTCGCAATGTAAAAAAATGGTGGAACAAGTGCCTACCCTTAAAATCCAAAGAGCTGAAAGCCTGGAGCTGCTTCATTCGCTTGACGGTTATTTTCTGCAACGTTGCAGGATGGTTTTCAAGGAATTTTTTCATATTCAATGGAAGGCAGATCTTCTATCACATTTCTCACCACAGGACAAAGTGCCTGGATCAGAGCGAAACCCCAAGGTTAGGATTCATGAATGCATAACCAGGCGAAACCAGGTTTGGAAACCAACTTTCACAACCTGTGACTCATTACATTGCATTATCTATAGCATAACCAACCACGCTAACCCTCGTTGATCTGCATGACTAACGTTTCGGGAATCCCAGCTCAGAACGTTTACCGAAATCGGAATCGGGCAGAATATGTAGGATAATGACCATTACCTGGCAGCGTTCATACAGGGTAAACCATTATTCGTTAATGTTTCCCAACCAATGTATCAACGCTGTCTTTTGCTTCCACAATAACCAGAAATTGACCACAAAAGTGCTCTCCAACGGTCAAGAGAAAAGACGTCCTGACTCTGCACGACACTGCGTGATTACTCCGCGGTTCCCAGACGAGCCGGATGACGACATTGTTAGGTATCAGAACTCTCCTTAAAATGGAATACTCAGTGGGTGGACATTTCTCCTACGGATTACAACAAATTCAAAATGTTGGGCGATCTCCCAAGCCGCGACGCTGGAGAATCGCGCTAGCAAGCACGAATTAGCGTCACTTTTTTATGTCCACAAGACGCCATAGATTAAGCTGGTAAGCTTAATAAGCCGATAAGCTAACCTTATATAATCGCATATATTGTCAGTATTACTAGTATTGCTCGCTTGTCATATAATACCTATTGTTCTGCCTTAAGCACATTAAACCTTGCCGGTAAAGTGCTAATGACTCGAACGATACAAAAATAGTGTTAAACACAGAAAGTATAACTAGTATTAAACGTCTACTCAGAATAATATGCATAATAGCCGAACAAAGGGAGACGTGCCTAGACTGTGCGAATATATGGGTATGTAAAAATGTCTCGCAGCATAACAAAGATGAAACTGCAACACCTATAATTACAGCGGAAAAGAAAGCGAAGAAACAGCTGATTCCCATGATACCTAGCTGACTTGGTAGCAATATTACCTTGGTCCCTGGAAAGCACGTGGGACATCGAAACATGTCCAATACAGGATTTTCATTTGCGCGTTTCTTGCCTTTGCAGGTCCAACCCAAGGGTAACAATACCCAGACTCTGTTTACGCTATTTCATTCTGAAGCCGCATACATGAATGAGATTACCCAGGTTAAGCGTATTACCACCCCTAAAATTTACCCATCACTAACATGGACGTCAACATGTACACCATGGGTAATCTTAATGATGCATCCAGGCTCTGGGCTGAGATGCATCACTGAAGGGATGGAAAACCTCATGGGTAGCATGTGGGTAAAGACAACCCCACCTATGGATGAAACTGCTGATGGAAGTCGAGTAAGGGGTAGGTTCGCGCACACTGGTGAGTTTACCATGGGTAATCTCAATGATTTATCGAGACTCTGCTCAAATTCAAGCTTTTCTACCTGCCGTTTCCTCTTCTAATCTTCTAAAATTCCAAGACTTGAGCCCGCCTGCATCTACAAGATTACCCAGGGTAAGCGTTTTAACACTGCTCAAATTTATCCATCATTAACATTGGCGCCAACACGTGTACCATGGGTAATCTCAATGGTGAATCCAGGTTTTGGGCTGAGACGCATCAATCAAAGAATGGATAACTCATGGGTAGCAAATAGGCAGTGACAACGTAACGTATGGGTAAACCTCTCGATGGGTATCGAGGGAAAGGTCAGTTCGTGTAAATTAATGCGTTAACCATGGGTAGCCTCAATGGTACGTCCAGGCTCTGGCTGTGAAGCATCATTAAAAGATGGGTAACCTCATGGGTAGCAGATAGGTAATCACAACGTCACCTATGGGTAAAACTGCTGATGACTGTCGAGTAAAGGGTAAGGTGGTGCAAGTTAATACGTTTACCATGGGTAACCGCAATGATGTATCCAGGTCCTGGTGAACTCCAAGCTTTTCTAATTGTCACTTCCTCTTCTAAACATCTAAAACTCCAAGGCCCGGATGCATTGTTACCCATGGTAAAGGTGTCCTCGCATTCAAATTCCCCTTTTACCTAACCCCTACCAACATGTTTACCCATTTCTGACGTCGTCTATACCTCGTTGCTACCCGAGGGCAATCATGTTCACACACTTCCACTGATGTAACTGGGCCCAAATTCCTCCCAGTGTCCCACTTTCGGCCCCAAATTCTCACACATCGCTTCCACACATCCTTAGGATGAGTCCGTCTGCCCATAGCCGTCCCAGGATTTACCCAATTAGCCTTAATTTATTCGAAGTGCTCAACAAACAAGGAAAAATAATAGAAGGACAACGAATCGGATTACTAAGTGCAATGATGGTGAAAAAATAGCTGAGATTCTGCGTAAGGCACCAAGGAACAATGTCAGCTAGATACACAATTAAATCATTCCTGCCACCCCATGTCTGGGTACCTAAACTTAACCTAACGAGGAGAAAAATACCTAACCAAGTTACCCTGGGTAATAGCTACTGGAATTAATGTTTTCACAGTGTTTACAGTTAAGAAACTCACTCTAAGGAAAATTAAAAACTGAATATTTAGCTTTTAAAGTGAGAAGTGATAGTTGGTATACATAGTTTGTTCCATTGGTGAAGATAATTGGAGATGCGCCAAAGAAAGAAAGAATGAATGAATGGATGAGTGGATGAGTGGATGAATGAATGAATGAATGAATGAATGAGCGAATGAATGAATGAATGAATGAATGAATGAATGAATGAATGAATGAATGAATGAATGAATGAATGAATGTAGTGAATGAATGAGTGAATGAATGAATGTATGAATGAATGAATGAATGAATGAATGAATGAATGAATGAATGAATGAATGAATGAATGAATGAATGTAGTGAATGAATGA